>OZ005665.1:518687-932371 GCA_963930725.1 Candelabrum cocksii
CCTAGCCATTATGATGTTCATGGGCTTCATGAACATGTATGCCGTACGCGTAAACCTCAACGTGGCCATTGGAGCTATGACCAATAATCACACTGAAGTGCATGCGGGAATCGCTTACACCAAGGTGCCAAACATTGTTTTTGTTTTAAGATAATTATTTTTACGAAATTTTTCCTTGCGCCTTCCTTTTTTATTTTGTTTCTACCCCTTTCTTCTCAGCCTCCAGAATTTGACTGGTCTTCCAGACTTCAAGGTATTAAATTCAATTGTCAAGATTGTGATATTTAAATGACGCTTATATTTTGGAAACTTTTTTCTTTTGCTTTGTCTAATACCCATCTGAAGAATAAATGCAAATGCTACAAGATCTTGAGGATGGTTCTAAAAATTAAGCAAAAGCTTTAATTGGGTTTTGTCGATTAGTACTGGTTTGCCATATATTTGTTTAGGTATAATAACACATTAGCTCAGTGAATATTAACTATGAAATGGACAAAAAGGTACTCACTTGTGATGTCTAAAAGCTTCTTTACTGGGAACTGTTTAATTATAACATGATGAAGTAATCAAATCAATTTCCACTAAAGTAACATTTCATACATGCATGTCTCCATTCATTTAGGCGGTAGAAGAAATGACATTCCATATTCTTTCTACTAATAAACTTAATCTATGTTTAAGAAAGGAAAAAAGGCAGATTTAGCGTTGTCTTTGAGTGAAATTATCCACAAAAATTTTAGACCACAACTTCTTCCCAGGGGTAGGCGACCTTTTGGTAGGTAGGGCCAGATTGCATATCACTGATTTATGGAGGGCCAGAGAAAACCCAGCCTAATATGAAAAGCTTAACATCGTAAAGTTATCAATAAAAGTATTATATATATGTCAAAGTCAAGAAAAAATCTCAAAGCTTTTTATATAGTATATACTTTAAGTTTCGTGTTCATCACACACATCAGCCATACTAACTGAATTCCGTTCGAAAACATATACATTATTGAAAAGACTGCGACACTAAAATGGTCAATTATCAAGCACATGAAAAGTTACAACGCAAACACGCGCAATTGTTCCCTTTGTCTGCAGGGGAAGTTTGAAATTTTGCAATATCGAAACAAAAGCAAAATTCTTAACAAACAAAGCGACCTAATTACCAAATGTCTTCATATGAACAAATTCTTGCTTGCCAATTATAAGTCTAAAGATTGGACTCTCGGGGAATTACGTTTAATGAGCAATTATAATTGATTTTGCATAGAATTTCCTTTGTAAATTATTACAATCTTTTAATTTAAAATTACATATAAAAATCAAATAATTGTACCAAATAAAAAACTTTTATATCAAACAAAATTTAACAAAAAAATTAATTTTAATATTTAATAATTTTTTATTATTTTTTGCTAAAAAGGTCAAGCTTGCATGTGGTTGGGGGCCTGAAAAAATGCCTCAGGGGGCCTGATAAGGCCTGCGGCCCATATGTTGCCTACCCCTCTGTTCTTGCCAGTTCATTAAAAGACATTTGTAAAATGCAATTATATAGTCAAGAGGAACGTAAAATCTATGCATCAACAAAAGTCTTTATAAAATACGCAGCAAAATTAATGTGAGATATGTAAGATATATTGTATTCAATGCAAAGATAAATATTCTTTGTGACTCTAGCTGATCTTTGTCTTCATTTGCGTTTGTTTTTCACTAAAATAAGCGCCATTTTGAAACCAAGACCGCTGCTTTTAGGGAATATGGCTTTTGATGGTTTTGCTTTTATAGAAATTAAAAAATTATGGAGTGTAAATTTTGAAGTCAAAATCTTTATTTAAAAATACAGTAATCTAAAATTGTTTAAAAGCATAGAAGTTCAAACGACTCATTAATTGATACTCTTTCCGGGAATACCTATATTGGGTTATCCAAAATATTTATCAATGTTCATTCATTAATGTTACAATATGTTTTGAGGCACAATCGTATTCTCAAGAATCTGAAAAAATAAATCAATAACAAAGATACTTTCAAGCACTTTTTTTAGTAGCTATCGTTTTTTTACTATTAAGATTGATTATGAACGTATGCAATAGTCGGGGGCACTGTAAGGGTTTAGCAGGTCTAGGGCAAAGCTTTGAACGCAATAAACATAGTAACATAGTATCACTCACGATATAACATCAAGGAAAGTTTGTTTACTTTTATTGCATGTGGGTAATTTTTGTGAAAGAGATGAATGAAATGAAATGAAAAACTATGGACATTATTTTTATCTTTTTCTACAACAACATTCGTCTTACTACATCCACCAACACCTTTCCTTGAATGGGAATGGCTTTCAATGGGAAGGATAACTATCCTGGCTTGATTAGCCTTACCCATATAACAATATCAGCTAGTTAAAATAATCTGTAATCCTTGAGGAAAAAATCTACATGTGTTTCAAGAACTTTTGTAATATATACTAGTAACATTCTGGTTTTTTTAACGTAGTAAGAATTACCTTTCTTTTACTTCGTATGACCACTCAAGAAACATTCCAAAGTTTAAAACGGAAATGTGTTCGAAATAACTAGTTTTTAAACCGCTGCCTCTTTACATAGAAAACGACAAAGGAAAAAGTAAGTTAAAGAAATGAAAAGAACATCAAGTGCATTAGAACATTACCATTTACCAGTCGCAAAAAAAATCTTGAAAAAATCTCTGATTTTGCAACCAATTTCAACCAAAGTTTATGCTTGTTGCTTAGATTTTAGGAGCCTTGGTCATAGGTATATATATATATCCAAATTCAATTTTGATGTTGAGACATTTTTTACGTTTTTGAGTGTTCTTCAGAATTATCTCTGAAAATTAAATTGACAATAAGAACAAAATTGAAATAATAAAAATATCTGTCCAGGTGTTGTCCTTGGTTCTTTTTACTATGGCTACATGTTTTTACAAATCCCTGGTGGATATTTTGCCATGCGTTTTGGAGGAACAAAGATTTTTGGTGGAGCAGTATTTGTTGCATCACTTCTTACTTTATTGACGCCTGTTGCAACGAGGTACAATGTATGGGCCCTTGTCGTTTTGAGGATTTTAGAGGGCCTTGTATTGGTAAGGTGATCTTTGTTGTTGTTTAATAAGTAATTTAATAAAGTTTAATAATTTTCCATTGTTTTCTTTTGTCATATATTTTCATGAATATATATTCATGAAGTTAATTTAATTTGCATATTTAATGTGTAAGCAAAAAAGGCGGCAACTTTGCCCTTGTGATTAAGTCCTGGTGTACTTAGGCCGTCCGTTTGGGTCTTAAAAATGTTGTTCCACTTAAATAATGCTAAAGGTTTGGTGTAGATCCTTTCATAAGGTGAAGAACACCTTTTGAAAACGATGAAAACTTCTTTACAATTTCATTTGTTTCATAGGGTGTCATGTTGCCATGCAACCATCAAATTTGGAGCTTATGGGCCCCGTTGCCAGAGAGATCAACATTAGTCACAATTGCTATTGCTGGAATGAATGTAGGAACTGTGGTTACTATGCCACTAACCGGCTTGTTAACAAAATATGGTTTTGACGGAGGGTGGGCTTCGGTATTTTATTGTTTTGGTGAGCGAGCATTCCTTTAAATATCTTTCTTTCTGTTATTTTTGTGGAGAAATATAGTGATGACTCTACTAATGTTTCTTTATTATCTTTCCTTTATTTCTTAAGTTTTTTTTGTATTGCATTGCCCTCATGGTAATGTTATTATTTGATGTAATTACTCAGGGTTGTTTGGAGTGGCCTGGTATCTACTTTGGTTGCTTGTGGTCCATGCAACGCCCAACTGCCATCCAACCATATCAAAAAGAGAAAGAACATATATAATTAAGAATACCGTTATCAGAAAGGTTCTCGTTATGTTAAAAACTACAAAATATTAGCCCAATCTTTATTTTTTAAATAAATATATATATATTATTGTTGGTTGCATGTAATTCTAAAGCAAGCTCATCTCATTTCAGAGCATGAAAGTTCCATGGAGGGCAATCTTCACCTCGAAACCAGTATGGGGTATTGTCATTGGTAATGTCGCCAGCGACTGGGGTCTTTACACCATCCTCATATGTCTACCACTCTTCCTGATGGATATTATGAGATTCAATGTGCAGACTGTAAGTACAAGTTTGTTTAAAAACTTAAATGCGGTTGATTATCTCCATCATCACAACAAAGTTGTTTGTGTTTCCTATAATAGGCTTTGTTATGTTCTATGCATTTATAACAGGCTAGTTGCGAGTCTAAATTCTTATTTTATAGATAGAACGGTGTTAGCCTGGACATTATAGATAGAACGATGTTTAGCCTGGATATTGTAGATAGAACGGTGTTTAGCCTGAACATTATAGATAGAACGGTGTTAGTCTGGACATTATAGATAGAACGGTGTTTAGTCTGGGCATTATAGATAGAACTGTGTTAGCCTGGGCATTATAGATAGAACTGTGTTAGCCTGGACATTATAGATAGAACAGTGTTTAGCCTGGACATTATAAATAGAACAGTGTTTAGCCTGAACATTAACATCCCACTTCTTTACATCTGATTTGGCTATGCTTACGTCAGCATGTATTTTTCTCTAGATGGGCTTCATTGCTTCATTACCCTTTCTTTTAAAGTCGATTGTTGGTCCACTGGGTGGAGTTATTGCGGATATAATGCGCTACAAATTCATGACTACTGTCAACGTTAGAAGGTTGTTCTATGTGATCGGTGAGCAATCTCTTTACCTAATAAATAAACTAATTACAAAAATGTAATCTTCTGCAACGTTACACAATTTTGGTAAACCGTTGCTTCAGTGAGGTGATCTGAGGTTCCCTTACCAATAACTTGATTTGTATTTTCCAGGTGCAATGTCGGCGGCCGTAATGATTGTGATAGCAGGGTACAGTACTTCTCCGTTTGTTGCTGTTGTCAGCATGTGTGTGGGTGTGGCTCTCTCAGGGTTACTTCACAGCGGATATGAAGTGAACGTGTTAGATGTTGCTCCCAGTCTGGCTGGTATAGTCATGGGCATCGCCAACACTGCCGGCACCACCACTGGCTTCCTCTCTCCACTCATCGTAGGAATTTTGACAGAAGATAAGGTGAACATTTTGCTTTACTTTGCTTTGCATTTTGCTTTCAGTTGGCGATAAGGTTTTGATGGGCAAATTTACCCCGTTGTTTTGACTTTCAGGACTGTTTGCTTCACCACTTTGAGATATTTAATAATGTTTGCTGGTCGATCATATTTGTAATTGTATGAATCGTTCATCTAGCTTCGCTCGCAATGGCAGGTAGTGTTTTGGATTACCTTCTTCATATATACGTTCGGCACGATTGTCTTCTGCATCCTCTGTTCTGGCGAAGCACAACACTGGTCTATGGAGGAAGATGAAGATGTTAGAGCTGCTTGAGATGATGATGATGAGATTGTAATATGTAGCAGTGGTTATGAGACGTTTAGGAGTTTTGAGATGAAATGTATGGAAGCTGTTGTAAATATGGTTTGCAGTTGTTTAATTAACCGAATATTGTTTTTCTACAAATGATTCTTTCGTCCTTGAATCGAAGACACCATTAACAAAACTAGAATATAATAATATATATAAAAATTTATATATAACTATAATTCTGCTATCCCCTTATCCGTTATAAACGGTCATTTCATTCGCTGGGAATCACAACTGAAGGCAGGATTTGAGTATTTAATGACAGGCAATAAGACGCGAACTTTATGTTTTGTACAACGCGAAAGAATAATTCACTCACAATTGCAACAAAAATAACTTTTAGCAGAAAGGTTTTGTAAAAAAAAATCGAATTTTGGCAGAAAACTTCCAAGACGTATGTACTGCAGTGTTATATAACCAACTTTTTTACAAGCACATGTTAACAACTAAACGGAAGTTTGTAGCTAGCTATTCTTCATGAAAGCAACATTTGGCGGAGAAATAAGTTTGATTTCAATTTTTAGCAACATGGAAGTGTGTAGTAACGTAATAGGGACGAGACAACATAAAATTCAATTGCCGGACTAAACGCAGCTAAGAGCTAAATTCAACTAGACGCTAATCTTTGATGCGTAAATAGCAGAATGATTTGTTTTTACAGAATTAAACCATTATTTTCATTAACAATGTTTCACCTACAATCTAGCCGTAACAACCAGAGAACATTTTCTCATTACGATCTAGCCGTAACAACCTGAGAACATTTCCTCATGTTTAATTAAGGAAAATTAAAATGCTGCGTCAGCGTAATTAAAGTCGAGAATCTTGGCAAGGTTGTGGAATGATTAGGACATGTGATAAGGGAATGTCTAACTAGGTTATACAGAAATAGAAGAGTGCTTGCGTTGAGCCTAAAGCCTTCCAATTGACGCATAAATTTTCTTCAATGCTGAAGTTTTCCATCATTTTTTTTAGCTGAGTACATTGAATAACATCACCAATGTTCATGAATAATAAATGCTGGAGTGAATGTTAGTCTTTTAAACTGTTAGTTTGTCGTTTCCGCAATTGTTATGACAACACTTTGAAACACTCATTTACTGACGATTCTGTTTAAAACATGTTGTGTTTGGGATCTTAAGGGTTCGTGCAATGCTTCTTACATGCATGGTTTTCGTGCTTCATGCATTGTTAAGTGAAGGCCACATCACTAGAATGCCGTGCGCGTGGCATGCGAAGTTTCTCGCGACGAGCGGAAAACGCTCATTGGAAACGCCTCTGAAAATCGTGGAAAACTTGGATGCCAGGGAGAAGTGTTCGCTTCGGTGTCTTGCTAACGAGAACTGCACCGTTGCAAACTATGCAGATACTGGCACCTGCGAGTTGATAGAGCATGCGAATGATGACGATGAGATTGAAGCGAATGGCTGGCAATTGTTGAAGACGGATACCACAGATAATAAAAATGTAGTTAAACTTGTGACATTTTTTTGTTGGTAATATTGTTAACTTTTCCTAGATTGGACCAATTTGCGAAACAATGAAACCTTGCCCGGATGACAATGTATGTCGGGATAGTTGCAGCGATGATAACAAAAACATTCATTATTGCATGGGTGGGTAGGCGCATTTCCGTTGTATATCTAAGTCCATTCACAGCATTTATAACTCCCCAAATATTCATAGGGCACATGTCACAAGGTACATGTCATAGGGCACATGTCACAAGGCACATGTCGTGAACTGCGTATAATTGTTGTTAATTGTAAAATAAAAAAATGGTAGTATGTAATTATGAAAGATTCATGATCGCACTGGATGCACACCAAAGAATAGAATCACGTGAAGACCAATGAATTGTTTTTAACTTTAGAATCAAACGTTGCCAAATCTGCAGAAGTCGCATATCCGGCTGACTCAAGTGACTACTATCCTACTACCAATTGCATCGATGGCATTCGTAATAACTTGTGTATGACATCGACCCTCTCTCCTGCCTGGATCAGCTTTCGGTTATTCATTACGGTGAAAATCAGTCGATTCGTAGTGTACGATAGAACTGATTGCTGTCCAGGGCGGTTGGGCGAAGTGGAGTTAAGAACAAGTGTTGTTGATAGTGACTTCGAAGATTATGAGGTTTTAGCCTACCTATCCGCAACGATTTCAGTTCAGGAGTTTCCTTGCAACAAAATGGTCAAATTTTTCGTATTGTATAATGAGGCTGCATTGCCTCTTGGAGTTATGGAGGTAGAGGCATACGTATGAGCTAGTATTCACCATCATCACTAATTCACAATATCTAGCACGTTTTAGTTTTGTTCTTTGCACGATATTTACTTTTCGCGATTTGGTTTCTCACTTGCTTTAAAATATTTCAAGTTTCTTGCTTTTTGATAGAGGTTTTATTGTAACTACTTTGATTTACGAATATTTATTTGCTTTTAAACAATTGAAATTTAACTCGTTAACACTGTGACTTTTCAAACAAATTGTCAACCACTTTTCCTTAGCTTCAAGTATCCACTCGACCTTAGTAAAGCATTGCTGTTACCATAACAAAGCATAACAAAGCATAACAAAGCAGGGTTTGGCACAAAGCTCTTCTTGCTAAACTTCCTTCCTTCGGACTGCCTGCGAAGCTTTCAAACTGGATCGAAGACTTTCTAACAGAAAGATCCATAGCTGTTAGAATTGATGGCCACCTTTCTAGTATGCATCGTATAAACGCAGAAGTTCCTCAGGGCTCAGTGCTGTCACCAGTTCTCTTTCTGATGTTTCTTGACGACCTACTGTCCCTCTTATCCTCCTCCGTACATTCCTACGCTGACGACACCTACCTCCATGCTTTTTACTCTTTCGCTCGTGTCAGTGAGGCCACAGCCAAAAACATTTCCCTTAAAAGATCTGAGGCTGCAATTATTCTTCAAAATGACCTAATTAGGGTTACGGAATGGGGAGACCTCAACATGGTCAAATTTAATACTAAAAAGACTGACCAAATAGTTGTCTCCAGAAAGCGGAACCGCTCATTCCCAGATGTAGTTATGGGTAACGATACCCTCTCTTTCTCCTGTCACCTTCCTCAACTCGGCCTACGAGTGAGTTCTGACCTACACTGGAATGAGCACATATTTGGTTTGGCCAAAAGAGCTTCGCAGAAGTTGACAAAATTCTAGTTCTGTATAAATCCTTAATTAGACCACAGTTAGAATGCAACTCACCTGTTTGGGGCGGGGCTCCTAAGTCTATGTTGGAAATTCTTTTTCGTATCCAGCGCAAGTCAATACGATTAATTAAAATTAATTAATTAATCCCAGGTTAACAGAAAGCCTTCAACCATTGGAACATAGACGCAGGGTAGCCGCACTTTGTTTGTTCTATAGATACTTTTTTGGTCATTGCTCAGATGAACTGCACTCTACTGTCCCACCTATTTCTGTATTCCCCAAAAACACGAGGTACTCTTCCAACTGCCACCAGTTCAATGTTTCCGTTCCCTCCTCAAGGACCATCATGCACTCATCTTCCTTCTTTGTCCGGGTCTCCAATTGGTGGAACAAGCTCCCATGCAGTATATTCCCCAAAAGCCATGTTTACCATCTCCAAGGCTTCAAACAAAGGATAAATTGTTTAGACCTTATGAAAATCTCTTAACTTTATTTCAGCCCTCTGCACTTATTTCTCATCTACTTCTTTGTCTACCTTCCACTTAGTCTATGTCTGTTTTACTGTTCTTTCTTTCCAATACACAGGACTCTGCTGAGTCATAGGCCCTGCCTCTCCTGTGTATTTCCTTACTAAAAAATTTTTAAAAAAATAACAACAATTTATATTTCACCGGCATCTTCATCATTTTTATTTCTAATAAATAAATTCATTTACCGTGGCCTCGCTTGAGGTTTTGTATGAAAAATATAAAAATTATGACCAAACAAAAATAATAAACACATAGTCGTTAATAAGAGCCTTGAACTTTAGAAGAACTACAAGCTAGAGTGACACGGTTGCCTTTCATGCGAAACTCTATATTACAAGAATAAGAGAAATTTTAAACTACAGCAAAATGGTAGCCAACTTATAACGGTATAATGTAAAAACTGCTTTAACTCTAACTGATCATAAGAAATTAAAAGTTTATTTAACGAAGTCTATGTTACAGTTTATATCGAAAAATTATTTTTAATTTTAAATAATGAATAGTTTAATAAACAAGTGTATATAAGTGCTGATATGTAACGATATAACGAGGTACATGAGTTAAATGGTCCAGCGATTATAGTAGAAGTTCACAGCAAAAGATATTAAATTAGGATACCACAACTTTTAGACAAATACTTATGGGAACAAACCTGAGAAATGAACTGTCAAATTATTGTGCGCGAAGGCGATGGAAGAAGGAGAGTTGGAGATAATGCAGAGGGTAAAAGATACGGTTTCAAGGTGTAAAAGGATTGTTGGGAATTGTTGGGAATTGATTGTTTCGTTTGTATGTGTTCGGTTTTCCAGCAGTCGAAATTCTTATCCTTTGAAAGCAAAGATAGGCACTTGATATCATGTCTGAACACTAACATTATCAAATATGTTGAGATATTGAGTGTGGCAGATTTTCTTGTGACCTTCCTTGGATGTGAAGGAATACAACTCTTACAAATAAAGACTTTTTTGTAGCGTATTTTATTATTATTGGTACTAGACGAAACCCTTAGCGCGAAGGACAATGTGCGACAATACATGCGCATTAGCAATATTTAAATAAAAAATTTCTTTGGCTAAAAACCATCCCAGGGGCATCACAATTACACCCTGAAAATTTGGTTCCAATCGTCAATCAATCCTCCATATAATGGAGCAAAAACCTGAGTATGATTGTTTCTTGACGACAAAAAGAAAATCTTTAAATCTGATTCTCTAAATCATCAGACAGATGTGGCTGATACAAAAGACTATTTCCGGGGGTAGACAAAGCTTTCATATGAAGCTATCGCACGAGCAGGTCCCACACATGCCTTAATATAATCCCCCGTCCAGACTATAATTTTCGCAAAATTGAATATCATTATTATTATTATATGTAACACAATGAAAAGAAACAATAGAAGTTTGATAAAATTGCAAAAATGTTTATTTTTATTAAAACATTCATAGTTATGTCTCAATTATAGAAAAGAAAAAAGTTGGTAGGTCATATTATAGGTCATATTATATATTTCTTCGCTTGGTACCAATCATAAAATTTACTCCTTCATTAAAATTATAAAAGCCAAGGTGGAAGCATTTGTCAAAGTGCAACACTTTATACCTCGTTGAAACCACAAAAGAAAGGAGATTGCCGCTCTGTTGGTTTCTAAGCTCCTACGCATGTCTACAAAAAATAAACCTAAAAAAACAAAGAAAATTTTAATTTAACTTTGTTTAAATGAAACCATAACTTCTAGTAAATTCCATCTTTACTCTAATCTTTTGCAAATTATTATTAACAAAATATTTAAGCTTCCACCTTGGAAATCACTTTTTATTTTTCGATCAGTAAATTACATTAACACCCGAAAATTTGTGCTAAATTGTGTGACACTTAAAAGATACAAAAATGTGTGTTCGATTTCCTATATTGATTTTCCATAGAAATTACAGCAAAAAATTTACTGTTTTCGAAAAATTTCGGCAGGAAATAATTTCGGACAACTCAGAATTTCGGATGGATTAATATTCGGACAGAAAAAATCCAAAATGTTGTCCCGCCAAAATTTTTGGGTGTTAATGTAGGCTATAATGTTTTTAGACCTTCTCCATATTGTCTTTTTATCGTCTTTAAGTTCAAATTTTAGGCATAAAATTCGTTGATTAAAGTTCTATAACAAAAATATTCTGGTCAGTAAATTTTACATTTTGACTATTTCTGGTCTGTAAATTACATTATTATTATTATTATTAAAATGAATATTTTTACAGGATGTATACACTTCAACTTTATATAAAAATTGCTTTCAATGTGTGTCCTGCCCTATTGTTAATAAATATGGCAAAATAAAAGTTAAAATATACACATATACTAAATAAATTAAGGGATAAAATTTAAAATCTTCTGTCAAGCAATAGCTTGAATTCAGAGAAACTCTCCACAACTCTGATATAATTTGGCAACTCATTGTATAGTTTTGCTCCCATGAAAAAGAAACCCTTTTTCGCAAAATCAAGCTTTACTGCAGGAATCACCAAGGAACAGTTGTTATTCCTGGTTACACGTCCTGTGTTTCTAACTTTGAAATAATTCATAAAATTGGAGCATGCATGTCCATCAATACACTTTCTCACAGTTAAACAAGTTGACTTTAGGATTGACGCCTCAATTGTTGGTAAAGTTTGATGTTCGTTACGTCTTGCAAAAACGATACTTTTCGCACGTCGGTCGATAGATCGCAGAGCAGCACGCTGAGTGTTGGTGAGCTTCAGATTGACGATTGCGTTGTATGTGAGCAGAGGTAGGATCATTGCGTTGTAGATCTTGGTACACGCTTTCGTAGTAAGGAAGGGTCGCATTTTCCTGAGGAGTCTTAATCTACCGGTGGCCCTTTTACGCCCACTTTCAAAAAAGCTCCCCATCGTCAACTTGTTATCCAGGATACACCCAAGGTACGTGTAGGTGTTTGTTTCCTGTATACGATCGCCGCGGTACTTTAACTCTGGTTGACGTGCAGGTGCTAGCCGTTTCGCCGTTCCGAAAAGCATTACCTCAGTCTTGCCTTTTTTTAAATCTATGACAAGTTCGTTTTCTTCGAAATAACGCGCAACCTGTCGAAGATCTTCTTGCATAGCATTTTCGATTACATCAACAGATTTGTTCGAGAAGTAGATGAGTGTCATCGGCATATTCAATATGCTTGCAACGATACAAACAGTCATTAAAATCATTGAAGAAAACAATAAACATCAATGGTCCCAGGATCGAACCCTGAGGTACTCCAGACGTTAACTTGAAGCTATGCGAACGCTCGCCGTTTACAGCGACAACTTGATCTCTGTCGAAGAGATAACTGGTAAACCATTCGATTTCTGTGCTATTTACGCCGTATGTTGTTAACTTTGAGAGCAATAAGGCATGGGATATAGTGTCAAATGCCTTGCGCAAATCGATGAACACCGCTCCCGTCATCATGCCTGCATCTGCGCTTCTTCGGATGTCATCTATAAGTATTGTGGACGCAAGCTGTGTTGATCTCCGCGCACGGTAGCCAAACTGCCGATCGTTGAGTAGGTTGTTGTCCTCAAGGTATGCAAGTAACTGGACTTGCACTGCTCTCTCCAAAATTTTAGAAAGAGCAGGGAGTACCGAGATCGGGCGATAGTTGTCTGGTGAATTAGACGCACCTGACTTATAAACTGGAACCACTTTTGCCGTTTTCCACTTTGTTGGTACAGTAGAAGTCGTCAGAGACAGGTTTATGATGTGCGCTACCTGTCTCGAGATTGATTCTGCACAGTCTTTAAGTAGGCGTGGTGGTAACTCATCTACTCCTGCAGATTTTTGCGTCTTTAGCCCCTTGAGCTGTTTTTGCACAAAAACATTGGAAACGTGTGCAAATTTGAAGCGCTTGACTGTTCGAATTACGCAGCGCGCACGACTTTTCCAAACAAAATTCTGCAACGGGAAGGAGATCTTTTTCAACTTGTCAACCGTGCTGCTGAAGAATGTAGCGAAGATATTGGCAGATGATTCACCATCGGTCGCTTTTAAGGTGATGTTGATTTTATTTTTTGTTGGAAAAACCTTTTTGACGGTTTTCCAAAAATCATTCGGCTTTAGGGAGTTTTCTTCGATCAGGTCGTGATGGTATTTCGCCTTCGATTTTCGCAGCTGCATATTGGTTTTGTTTCGCAGTCGTTTGTAATTTGCGAAATCCTCGTCTCTACGCGATTTTCGGTATTTTCGAAGAGCCTTGTCGCGATCATTCATAAGCTCTTTCAACTGCGCGTCAAGCCACTCGCATGGCCTGCCTTTGACTTTTTTCTCGATGCGCGGCACATGTGCGTTAAAGATGGCAAGCAACGTCTCTGTAAATGCTTCGAGCGCGCGATTTGCATTGGTTGCAGCAAAAACACTTCTCCAATCCGTATGTTGAATTTCTGCGTTCATCGTGTCTTTATTATAACGCGAATAGTTGCGACAGCGAATAACTTTTGGACTAAATCGCAAACAGTTAATTTTTCTAATTGCGTAAACCATCTCATGGTCGCTAATACTTGTAGAAATAACATCGTTCTTAGAAATGTTTGCTGGTGTGTTCGTAGCAATAATATCTATTATTGTTGATGACGTATCTGTTATTCTGGTAGGTTTTTTGATGATTTGGTTAAACCCATTTAACTTTAAAATATCCTTAAATTCCTTGTTGCTATTTTCTATAGCATAGTTCACATTCATATCACCAATAACAATGGCTTCGTGATCCAAGCTATTTAATAAAGTCAGTGAATGATTAAATCTGTCATTAAACTCGGGATGTAAATGTTTTGATGTATCGGGAGGTCTATAAAACGTTGATACAAAGAAACTCTTTGATCGTTTAATAAATACCTCAATGACAAGATTTTCTAGCTCCCCACTTTCCAGGTCTTGTCTCCTTTGAAAATCTATCCCATTTCTCACGTACACAGCCACGCCGCCTCCAATGCCACTTTCGCGCTTACGTTTTAAGAAGGAATATCCGGGTATTTCATACAGTGCATCATTCTCGTTATAATCTGTGAGGTGAATTTCTGACAAAGTCAGAATGTCGATTTGTCGATGTTTGTCGATGAAGCTTTCGATATGAGGTAAATTCGATAGTAGGCCCCTCACATTTTGATGTATTATCGACATACCTCGTTGATTAAACGGTTGTACGGGACCAGGACATTTCTCCACATCGCCAGCCGCAAGCAATAATAACAGCAGAAATGTTTTTCGCGTGACATTTTTCACATTCAAAGTTTGTTTGTCTTTAACCAGCCCAAATAAAGCTCCACAATATCTCCCACCAACACATTTTTCCAAAACATAACTCGAAGTGTAACAATTCTCTTTGCTAATAAATATTGCTGTGACGATCAACAAAAACACGTCCACCGCGATGGCTACCATTTTTACATGTATTTTTGGGTAAAAAAACTTCCCAAAATTTAGAAATACAGTTGAATCTCCCTAAAGCAAACAACTCTATAAGGCGGACAGTGGCGCTTGGAACGGATGGATCTTAGGTTATACTCTTCTAATGGGCATAAAGCGTTCTATAAAGCGAACAATCATAAAGCGGACATTTTTTTCTGCACCAAATGAAATTTTTCACTATATACGCTCTCTATAAAGCGTGCACTGCAAAAGTAACATGATGACAAAAATTAATTATCAACATTTTATTCTTCGATTGGCGACAACGGGTCAGAGAAGACAGCATTAATGCGATTCAGAATCCAGAAATTGCAAGTGATCGGGTCGAAGAGATTTCCGACGATGACGGGAGTTGGAACAAGAAAGCATGGGTTTCAAAGAGATAATCACAGTGCTTGACAAAATGAAGCAATGCCCTGTCTTTGACGGTGATAGCCAAGATATGTTGTCTACGATCGCGAAAAAGATTTATGACCTTCGACTGAAGAATCGAAAGCAATCTTCAATTAAAGCATATTTTAACAAAAGCTTGTAAATATTTTTGAGTCAATTCTTTGTCAAAGAATACTTTATTATACCGTAAATGACCGATTAAACGCCCTGGGCGTTTATTTTAACAAACGAATTTTACCCTGGGCGTTTATTCGGGAGGGCGTTAATAAACAAAGTCCATCAACAAAAGTAATATAATCAAGAAGATGTACGTCGACTACATGATATCAAGTTTCTCGTCATTCTCTTCATCGTCATCGAGGAGGTGGAATGGCTGGGTCGCATGAATGAAAGAAAAGGGATTGGTATCACATATCTCCTCGTTTGTCATTACAGCTAGTTGTGCTTTTAACTTTTCTGCTCCTGCCTCACAAGTCGTACCCTCCTTAAAGCAATGTATTTGGTCATCTTCAGAGCCATTTGTTGGGAGATTTAGGGCGCAAACCTTGAACGACTTGGCAATCATTTCTTTCGATAGATGTGACCACGATTCGAGAATCCACTGAACAATTTTCCGCCGTGGTGCTGCTTTGATATTTCCAGCTTCAGTATATTCGTGTAAACCCTCTGCTAACCACTGGTCGAATTTTTCTGTAATGTAGGCCTTGAAAGGTTTATTCCAGCTAACATCGGGAGCTTGAATATGCTTTGTGCACCCCCCACCCCCCCCCCCCCCCCTTGGAATGACAGCCATGTGCACTTTCGCAGATTGTAAGGCTTCTTTGACATTTTCCATTATGTGACATTGGAAAGAGTCCCATACTAATAGCCGTTTTCCGAAAGCAAGCGATCCGAGAACATTCTTTACATAATGGAGAGTTAGCGCTTCGTTCATCCAGCCATTCGCTGAAGAAGCAACAAAAGACCGAATGTTTAAATTCTTGATTCAATAGGACTGCTTCACGTTTTGCTCCCTTGAATACGATCAATGGTTTTAATCTACTACCGTCTGCTTTAGCTGTCAAACAGACTGAGAGTAGATTTTTTTCGTGCCCTGTTGACTTCATGGTAATAGTTTTGGCCCCTCTCGGATGAACTGTGGTATCCGAAATCATGTCAGCCCGGACAGCCGTCTCATCCATTGCGATTATATTTTCAGCTTTGAAGGCATGTTTTTACTGAATTCTCCGGACGTGAAGAACATTCGAAATCAACTTATCGATTAAATTGACAGGATCGTGTTGGGATATTGTCGTTTTTCTTCGCAAAGATAAACCATACCACTTCATAAAACGACACAACCAGCCTGTGGTTGCGTTGAAAAGCTCTTCGTATTGATCGTTTTCCTCGCATTGCTCATCAAACATAGCTTTCGCCTTTGTTCTGATAAGCTTTCGTGAAACTCTTAAGCCATTGGATCGACGAACATGAATCCATTCAATTAAATGATCTTCCAAAACTTCATTCATTGCTTTCCTACCACCGCCTTTTAACTTCTTTCGTTTAGATCCACTTGGAGTTGCAGCAGTACTAAGAAGCTTAGCTTTATTCTGCTCGAATGCGTTTCCTTTCAACTTTAAATTTTTCGGCAGCAGATCGGATGCTGTTGGTCTCTGCAAAGTTCACCGCTTTGAGCTTAAACTCAATGGTATAGCTTATTCTTGTTTCACCTTTGTGAGAACAAGCGTCTTCGTTACTTGCAGTATCCATTTTTATTTTGACACTGAAGATAGTACCATGTACGCCTCTGCAACTCTTCTTTCACGTTTCAATTTACACGTGCCTTCAAAACAAATTTACAGTTTATATAGCGCACATGATACAGGTGTTGAAAATCACATTGGTCATGTTTTTTAATTTAAAAATAAACGGTCGTAATTATCCCTAAAGTAAGTATGGCGAGAAGTGCTCCTTGTGAAAGTTTTGTAATGATTTATCGTGTTTCCTTTGAATCTGTTGTGGGAGGACATCATATCTATAAGGCAAAGTGGACTCCAGAAAAGAGAGAAATCCTAGTTTGCCGCAAAGACGAACGAGAAGAAGCGAGACATTACATGACAAGCATGCCATCGGTGTTTACAAAAAAGATAAGACAGAGATGAACAGTGAAGTAGGCCATGTTCCGATAGAGTTATCGAAGTTATTGGTGCAATTCTTAGAATCAAACTCACAAAACATGGTCGAAGTTCGAGTCACTGGGAAAAGATACGGAGAAGTTGGACTAGTTGTGCCTGGAACGTACTTGTGCTACACCAAGAGCAAGAAGATCGCAGATGTGTTGTTTAGCGAACTGAATAGAAAGAGTAACCTGTATGAACATTTTACGCTTAAAATTAGTGAAACTGTTTCAAAATATCCACACTTTAAAGATTAAAGAAAGTAGTATTAATTTTGCTGTGAATCAAATGAAAGCCCATGGGCGTTTATTTTAATTTTTTTCTATGGACCTGGGCGTTTATTCGGGAGTGGGCGTTAGTTAAAAATTTAACTTTACCCCTGGGCGTTTATTTGGGAGTGGGCGTTAGATCGGTCATTTACGGTACGTGTACAAGTACCTAGTCTCTCATTTACAATCCACGTAAAGAAAAGTATGAAAAACTCTTTTTGGTCAAAATTGCGTCCAAAACTGAATTTTGGTCAAATCTCTATAAAGCGGACAATTTTTTTTGCACCGATTGTGTCCGCTTTAGGGAGATTCCACTGTACTACCATATTATCTTCATGCCAAGTATGAAGCACTTACAATGTACATTTGACATTTTATTACGTTTTTGTTTTTTACTGACAAAATTCCCAGATTTCCTTTCAGTGCCACTGATTTTCTGCATTTTCTACGAAATTCGTTCTAAAAAAATAACAATTTTTTGGAACTTTAAAGTCCTCTAACTTTTGATTGCGCGGTTCAATTTCAATAAATGACCCGCGACCCTATCTTTGTTGCTGTTATTTCTATTATCGTAATAGTATGTATTTTATTTTATAACGTTTGTTGTAAATTGCTGAGTAGAAAAATATATGAAATGAATGAATGTTCACGTATTTATGATGAAATTGCGAAATATCCTGAAGAAGATATTTGAATGGACATTTCTTTTCTGTTTGAAATTTTTCCTTCCGTCGAATGCAGCATAATTCTAAATTGAATGGAACTTTTAAAAAAGTGTAAACATGTCTGTCGGTTCTCTTTGAAAACCTTCCTCCTTACTGTGTTTTACGCTACGTTTAACATTTATCGCGCACCTTCCATCTTCATGCTTTGTTTTACGTTAAGTAACATGGCACTTTCCTAGTTATCACCCCCCAAACAAATATTTTCGAAAAAATGTTCCACATGGCAACGCAAAGCAGAAAGTGAGCTTCCTCCTCAATGTAGGTTATATAATATAACCATGGTATTCCTTTTTTGTTGGGGTAATTATAATTATCGCACGCCTAGACAAGTTCAGGCAAGTGTATTCGCACACCTGAAAACCCGTGAACTGTGGTCAGGCGAGCGAAGTACCACGCGCATAATTTTTTCTTAAGAGAAAGCCTGAGAAGTAGAAACAGTTGAAACTGAAGAAGTAGTCGACGTATCAACACCTGAAACTGAAGAAGTAGTCGACGTATCAACACCTGAAACTGAAGAAGTAGTCGACGTATCAACACCTGAAACTGAAGTAGTCGACGTATCAACACCTGAGACTGAAGAAGTAGTTGACGTATCGGGTCCCTATCGATGGTCCGACATATCTATGGATATCGATCCATTCTCGAGACATTTATATCTTCTGTTTCATTTATTCTTAAACTGTTTATGTTGCAAAAAAATATAAAACCATAAAAATTAATTTTTTAAATAAGCGCCCCTACTCGAATAAGCGCCCCCCTTGAAAATCGAAATTTTAAATAAGCGCCCCGATGCTCTTATTCATTCGATCATTTACGGTATGTTAAAATAAGATCTAGTTTTAAGGAAATTGTTATACAACAGAGCGTTAATGTTAAAATCGCCGGCTATACAAAGATACTTTTTTTGCTGGTTAGTAGATTTGAAAATAGATTTTAGTGCGTTTTTAAAGATCTTTATTTTTCCATTTGGTGGTCGTTAAATGACGCCAACTATGTTTTTCCTGAACGACAGCTGTATTCCACAAATAGCATTTCAGCATGCTCGTTTGACGTCATAAACCTATGAGAACAATGCAGGACTGCAGAACAAACAGCCAGAAACATGCATCCATTAAAATTACACCACCCGTTTTACCAGAAGCACGTGACGAGAATTGTTAAGAAAAAAGAATGAACAAATCTGGAACCATTTTTTTAAAAATTGATATCGATCGACTGAAACATCTTTTAAAAATGTTAAATAACAACTTCAGAACTAAACCTTTTTTGCTCAGGTTTCTTAGAAAAATGTTTCCTAATAAATTAGCTACAGATGCAAAACAAAAGAAACAGTCCATACCGTAACTATTCTAAAGAAAATATAAGACATGTCGGACCATCGATCGGACCCCGACGTATTAACAGTAGATTTTCCACCAAACAAAGTTGTTACTTTCTGTGATTTTACTTTATTTCTTGCCAACTTTTTAACGTAATATTTGCTGTTGTTAGGCGTGCCGAAGAAGAACTAATTTTTATTTTAAAAGCAAACCACTTTTCTGTTAATCCCTCCCCATCCAAAAAACAACTACAAATTCTTCAAAATCAATGTTTCTTTCTTACAAATGATACAAGTGTCTAGAAATTAAATTTGGCGGCCAATATGCTGCAATATCAACAAAAACTTTATCAAACTTGTTTAATTGTCTATGGCGTTGACGCCAATCCATTCGCAAAAGTAAGGGACTGTATATATGAGCCCTCCTAGGAGGAATGGCCCACCTATACGAGCTGAAAATCACCCCGCCTATATATGAGAAAAAACCAGCCCGCTTAGGCGAGATGAATTTCACCCCGCCTATATATGAGAAAAAACCAGCCCGCTTAGGCGAGATGAATTTCACCCCGCATATATATGAGAAAGAACCAGCCCGCTTAGGAGGGCTAGCCCTCCTAAATTAATAATATCTACGGAGGAGAAAAAAATGCGCCAATGCGCATGCACAGACACAAATTTTCTAGCCCTCCTAACCGGGCTGGAGCATATATATGGAGAATTTCCAGCCCGCTTTGCGGAGATTTCGGCTAAACAAAGCGAGATCTCGGTTAGGAGAGCTAGCCCTCTTCATATATATGCAATGTGAAAACAACAGTGACTTATTATATAAGCGGGATTTCGGCTTGAAGGAGGGCTGACTCTCTTAGGCGTGCCAGCCCTCCTAGGGGGGCTCATATATACAGTCCCTAAGAGTCTAACATAGAGACGTTTCACGGCAAACTTCCCCAAACACTGTTGAGGTAAAACGCGTCCTTTTTGGTTTTTCCGCCGTGTAAAGACTTTCATCGATTACCACTGTCAGGTTTGGACCACCGAACTCATACACACACCTCACGTAATTATTGAAATCCACTGTGGTTGCATGAGATATCCCAAGCTCATGTTCCACAAACTTTATACTTGTCATCTCACGTGACCAGCAGTATATAAAGAGGATAACATGTCTCCAAGAA
Source organism: Candelabrum cocksii (assembly GCA_963930725.1). Taxonomy (NCBI): domain Eukaryota; kingdom Metazoa; phylum Cnidaria; class Hydrozoa; order Anthoathecata; family Candelabridae; genus Candelabrum; species Candelabrum cocksii. Next base: position 539,325 of record OZ005665.1, read on the forward strand.
AGTCTCGAACCCTCCAGCCATGTGCCTTTTCGGAGAGAAACTTCAACCCGGCAAGCATGGCTACGATATCTCCATCTTTCTCCATTATCAGGTAGTTGCAGGGCCATCTGATGTCCATTTACACATATTCGAGGTTGTGTAAAAAACTCTTTGTTGTATAACTTGAACACTTGAAACTTTATCGTGCACAACGCCAGATAGAGTCAACGAAAAAGATAATGTTACAAAGTAACAACGGGTACACAAACAATGGGATTTGAAAGTACATGTGTTTCCAAAATTCTTTTGAGTATGCAGCAAAACCTGTTGTTGTTTGAAGTTCATAATTGTTTACATATATTAGCGCCTCTTTGTGTGAGTCGCAATAATAAACAACTTTTTCAATGAAATAAAACAAAGATGAGTGGATGCTATAGACCGTACACAGCAAAATTATTAATAAAAATAAGACAAAAAATTTAGTTCACCAGCAAATATAACGTAAGATAGGAAACTTAGGGGCTGATTATATGAGGCGAGCCAGCCCGGTAAGCGAGATAGCCCGGTGAGCGAGCCAGCCCGGTAAGCGAGATAGCCCGGTGAGCGAGCCAGCCCGGTAAGCGAGTTAGCCCGGTAAGCGGGCCAGCTCGCCTTCACTAAGAAACACAATTTGCGTTTTCATGATTACATGTAAACTAGCCATCCCGTTTGCCGGGCCAGCTCGTTTGGAGTTAAGCGGGCTGTCTCGGTAAATGGGCTGGCTCGGTTAATGTTTTTCCCATATAATTGCTGTTCTACCGGGCTACCCCGCTAACCGGGATGAAATTGAAAAAGGATGGCCGATAAAAGTGACGTGTTCAGGTTCAAATGGACAAATACAATGATTAAGGACTTGATTGATGCCTTAAAACAATTTAAAGCTAGTATGTATGGAATATAATGTGACGGATTTTAATTCGGATAAGCCTCGGCAATATGAAGAAGTCAGAATACTCAGTGAATATTTTCCTGCAAAATATTTTGGTCTTCTCCTTTTCATTCTTCTAATATACATGATTTTAAGCTTTTAAGATGAAGTGAACGTTTTCTACCATAGTATAATAGTATTTTCTCTTGTATATGTTTTCGATATAAATTATAACAAAATAAGAGTCCATTAAGTTGTAAGCTGACCATAGTAAACAACGAAAACAACTGCAGAGTTCGTGTAGCATTTTGGTTTTTGAAAAACAGTCAGCCATTTTGAAATTTCCCACGTATTTTAACCGAGCTGGCTTGCCTAATTAATTTTCCATATAATCATAAAATAAATGCTATCCCGGTAACCGAGCTATCCCGCTGCTTGATGGTAATAATAATTCTTTAATTTTGTGTCGCGCTCATTTCTGTACAACTGTACAGCTGTATGTGTGGGATGAATGAGTCTTGGCATGATTCTTAAATTTTTCTTATATTCTGGTAGATTTAATTAAGCCTTGTGATTCTTATAAAAAAGAAAGTGTTTACTTTGTGAACATATTAATAAACCAATTATATTTCGTGCTTAACTGCTGTGGAAATAATATATATATACATAGATCACCCCATGGCTAGTTTAAAATCCAGTTAAAATTATCTAACGCAAAGTAACGACTGAAATTTGTACGGAAGCCGGAAATAAATTAAAAAATGCAACCTCAATTCTCGGCTTATGATTCTTTCTGCTAACCGCTTAATCAGCGTCCTGGAAGCTTCGTTAAAAACCAACCAACCAAGTTATCCAGAGTCAATTAAGACTGCAAAGTTCAGCTCATCTGTTCGAGAATTTGAAGAGAAGGACGACAGTCGACCTCTGCATTGAGTATATTTTATTATTTGTTCACTACTATTTCTTTCTCTTCTTATCATGACTTCTACAAACTTTCCCGATCAGAATGATTTTGAATCTTTCGATGACAATTTCTGTGAGCAAACAATTTCTTATTTCAACATTAATGATTTTCAAAAAATTAAAAAAGATAATTCTTTCTCGGTTTTGCATCAAAATATGCGAAGTTTCAAAGCAAGTTTTGAAAGTTTAAAATCATTTTACAGCGTTTGAAATAACTTTTGGAGTCATATGTTTATCAGAGACACGGGTGACAGTTGATGCTTTCATTGAGGATAATTAGTCAACCGTGACCACATAATTGCCGAGGGAGGAGGTGCGGTGTTTATTTACGTCAGATACATCTGCACTTTTAAAATTTAAAATAAAATTAATAATTCAGTCGCAATATAGAAAACCTTTTTATTGAAATTTTTTTGAAACTTGATTGTTGGGTGCGTGTTCATTATCCGATTTTTGTGTTTATCGTGCTGCCATTGTCCCGGAATCCAGGGTAGGCAATTTTTGTGTATTGTATTTTTGTTATTATTTTGTTGTTATTTTATATGAAACATTAATTCGTTAACAAATGTATAAGGAATCATGGGATGTCGTGTGTAAGGTGTACGGACGATTCAAAACCGACGATTCGAAACGATTTTGTTTTATTTTGGAACGCTATAATGGTTGACTTTAGGCGGCCACGCGAAATGCATTTGAAATGTTTCCGCACGTTCATATGACGGGCTTGTGTGTATTTGTTCAATATAAATTTTGTGATGAGCTCTCTGATATGAATGATTATTAAATGAAATTTTAAGTATTGAAACACGATAGCGAAAAGAAACGCTCTATCTACTTTTTTTCTTTAGACCTCCAAATAATTCGTCGATATTTTAAAAACTGCCAAAAAAACAATTTATTTTGTTGGCGACTTCATCGTGAATTGTTTCAATTACGCAACAGACACCAAAGTAAAATGCTTTCTACACATGTCATTCTCCTACGTCAAATGTAATTACGCGTGCAACCACAAGAACATCTGTGAAACATACAAAGTATTCAAAGCTATTGAAAGTTTATCAAAAATTAATTTCACGCATGCGGAAATGGCTGTCATATTTATGTTTGATAACCAAATAGAGAGATATGTAATTTCATATTATCTGGATTATTCGCTGAGATGTATAAGGAATAAATTAGAACGATTTTCGGAGGAGAAAACATGTCCCAATTATTTATCCTAATCTGTCCTCATTAACCGTTTCAATTCATAATAACATTTCAATTGCAAATACACTGTCTTCCTAGACATCATACAATAAGTTTTTTTGATTTACTTACCTTTTTTGATGTTGCAAATTTAAGAAGAGCGCCGGTTCAAATTCAAAATCAGGCGGCTTTATTCGGGCATTATGGCGCGAACAAAAAGTAAATTCAATGAGGCATCATTTTTCAACACTATAGAAAGCACTTTTAATCCCCAGTCTTATCGAAACCAAAGGTGACAAAGACTGCATACGCATGGTGACAAAGACTGCATGCGCATGAACAATTTTTATAAATCACTAAAATACTTAATAAATACTTATTCGTGAAGAGAACCGCGATTACGTCCGTGAGGGGCAATGGGGGGGGGGGGGGGGGGGATGAGATAATAGCGGGGGCACTAAAACCTATATTTAACATCGCCACTCACCGCCACCCAGCATCATTCTTGCCGGGATCCGATCGATGGTCCGACATATCTCATATTCATATTCGATGGGGGGAGAGGGGGTTGGGGGCTTAATTGAGGCATTATGACATCGGAAAATACTACCCTATAAGTGAAAACTTTTCAGACTTTCACACGAGGGTACCATGAAATCATGAGATAACCAATTGATCGTTTAATCTTCTCTCAGCGCATGTTTCTGTGGGTCGTTCTTAACTATTTCTAAAGTTTCTTCACTATGTTTTAAGTAAGGGTTCAATTGTATATGAACATCGACATTTATCAGTTATCTCCGGAAACCTTGAACTGAACGAAAAATGTTATGGCATTTCGCAAAAACATTTTCTCTACAATTGTTTTTCTAAATTCCACATCCTATTGCAATGTTATTCGATTATGTTTCGTATCTGCCTCGTGGTCATGTTACATATTTATCTCTGATTTAATTGGTGCTAATGTATTGTGTTAAGGTTAGGTTTTGGGTTAGGTTAGGGATACATGAAACGTATTCTTGATTTTTTATTATTGTTTATTTGATGTTTTCAAACTGATCGATATTCATGGCCACTGAATGCAGCTCTTGTTTGTTGTATACAGATTTTTAGTTTAAAAAAATAATGTGACAGTAATATTAATTATTCTAATAATTTTAATAGGTGTTATGTTTTCTTATGTTATGACGTTGATGAGATGTTAGGGTTACACGATGAAGAGGTTGCGTGGAGTTAGATCATTTGAATGATAAAGAAAAACAAACAGCTATGTATTTTCTATAAGCAATTAGCAATTTTGTAGTTTTTTAAGCTTATTAATAAATGCTTCATGGAATCAGGCTTGGAGACAAAAGCACAATTCTCGCAAAAGTCTACGTGCTGACGCGCAAAAAAACATTAAACATTTAACGTCTTTGGAACAGGTGTTTTATAATTTTATAATAGTAAAAGTTGTTTATCGTGTTTATGATAGCGTTGATGTGCGATGTAAACATCCAGAACTTCGCACAATTAATTAACACAGCAGGCAAAACAAATTACACAGGCAACAATAAAATACTAGCATTAACGAGATTTTGGTTATATTAAATGACATACATATTTAATTATCCCTTACGAAGGTGCGCAACGAGGTTTTAAGATCGTGGGAGAAATACAGACACCTGCACTAAGGTTACTAAAAAGTGAAAATGGAATATACGCTATTTCCTAATATGGTTATTATTTGAAACCTTTTGAAATGATTGTTTCGATATTTAATGCTACACGCAAACCCTCAATTTACATGTATTTACTTTTAAATGTTTTTTGTTTTAAAAGTTCGCTTTGAATGAAAAACATTCTCGTTGGTGACCTTTGTTCAGCAGTGCATGTCGATGTTCTAGTGTGTGCGGTGATGTGGAAAACAATGTTCGGCTTACAACAGAAAAACATTTAATAACTTGGTTTATACAATCCCTCGCTTTTGTTTAAGAGCACATACAAATCCCAACTCCTCTTACATACTTTAATAGGAAGGGAAATTCCTGTATCGCAATGCCACCTTAAAACCAAGGTAAAAACATTGCGACATTCTAATAAAGCAATTAATTTTTAAAACATTTATCCCGTACACAAAGGCAACAATGTTGAGTGTAATGTCTAATGGAATACATACAGCAGTGTCTGGCAGATATCTAAATAGATTCGCCGCCACAATGTAATACTTTTCGCGCTCAAATTTGAACAATTCGAAAAACAACAATGAACGGCGGGTGGTAACTTCTTTGTTCTAAATGAGTACTTATGGAGAAGGTTGAATGCACTCGGTTCATTCGTCGTATTTGAAAGCGAAGAATACAGAAAGATCTGCTCAATGTCCGATACTGCTATGCCCAAAGCATTTTTAGTGAAGAACAAAAAGGGGAACGTGAAAACAGAAATTGAAGGTAGCTTTGTGTAAAACATATGGTTCATTTATTGTCTCATATGAGATATACTTTTAAAACTTCCGGTCGACGATATATTTCTAAACGTCCGGGCGATGTAACGCCATTATCGCCTACGTTTATACTTCAATATATTTGAAAGCTTTTTATGCTTAAAGATTTATTAAGAGCACAAAAATGCTCGCTTTGAAATATCAGCACAACGATTGAGGGTCTCATTTATGATTAAAATTTGACGATTTTCCCAAGAATAACTTTTTTCACGAAATAGTATTACTGACCCAAGTTAAAGGTGTCCCGATTCCTTTTAGAACCTGTTTTGGACCAGCAAGTACCTTACTACTACCCGCCATTTTATTATCCAACGGCGGACTATTGTAATACCTACATTCCACCATGGACACGACACTACCAAGATGTGGCGACCTCGTGGTCCAACTTCAACGAAAAGTCAAACTTCCAAAGCAACCCAGGGATTGGCGGACTGAATCTTCCACAACCTTTGAACCTTCCCCCACAAATGCAAACTCCGTTCAACCATAATCCCTTTACAAACCATTTGCAGGGGCAACAGCCACCAGGTGTGCCTAACCTTTTCCAGAATCATCCGCAATCAGATCAAGCATTTCAACAGCAATTTTCTCAGTTCGTTCAGCAACAACATCAACAGAATTTCGCGCAATCTCAACAAGCCCAATATGGTGGCGAACAGGAGAAAGGTAAAAGAGATCTTTACAACGAGTTCTTCGATTTAGACAGCAACGCCGCAAAGAAAGATCAACAACAGTTGCTTCTCCCGAACGTTGTTGCAGCCGCACTTGGTCACCAAGTTAACATCAAAGAAGAAGTTTCTGAAACGGAGAGTGTACTTTCTACAGACTCTTCGAATGCATGTAGCGAAAGCAGCTCAAACGCGGTGGTGGACAACATCATCAACTCAGCGATCTCGCCGTCGATGGTCAAAAATGAGCACGCGAAAAGTTTCAAGAATTTAGACCTTTCTCCCAAAACGGAGGACGGAGTGGATAAAATATACCAGTGCGAGTTTTGTAACAAAAACTTCACTAGGTCATGGAACTACCAACGTCACGTTCTCATTCATTCTGGGAGGAAACCCCATAAATGCGACATTTGCCCGAAAGCATTCGTTTTGGCAGCACATCTGAAGATCCATATGCGAATACACACAGGTACGTTCAAACATCAACATAACATGTTGTTCGTCTCATGTTGAGATATTTCGTTTAGGTGAAAAGCCTTACAAATGCACAGTCTGCGGTAGAGGGTTTGCGCAACTCACGAACTTACAGCGCCACGTGCTTACGCACACTGGACAGAAGCCACACCGGTGCCAGCACTGCAACAAAGGTTATAGCACATGTTCTTACATTACAACTTCTCTTCGCCAGTTTTTAAAAATATTTCAATCTTCAGGGTTTGTGTCATCCAGCGACTTGAGGCGACACATACGGATACACACAGGCGAGAAGCCCTACCAGTGCCAAGCTTGTTCGAAAGCCTTCACCACGAGCGGCAATTTACAGAGTCACGTGTTAACGCATACCGGAGTGAAGCCATACAGCTGTAGAATTTGCAAATGGAAGTTTATCAGCAGCTCGAATCTACGCACGCACATTCGAACGCATCATTGCAGCGAGGACAACCAAATGGTCCCCGATAACCTCAACGCTCCAGCTGCTATCAACCAAGAGGAGAGAGTCTATCTTCCGTCAGCTGTAAAGACAAGCTAACTTTCGAGATTTTATTACTTTTTTTCTTTTGTAAATATTTTACGAAGCACGCTCAATACATAAAGAAGCACTTTTCTTATATCACAAAAAACTGTACAACATTTGTGGTATGTAAGAGAGTTTCATTTGGCAGTCGTTGTATTAGTTTTTAAAACTTTAAGAACAAAACTAGAGAACCTAAATCATGTATATCCGAAAACACGGCGGATACAGGATTTTATTTCACTAAGTCGTATATTAAGGTTATCTACCGCGCGGTCATTTTTCGCAACTTGTTGATAAAATAACAGCTGGGGGGTTAGGGGATTCTGATTCTGCTTATATCGAAGATTTTAGGCCTTAAAAGTTATCTAAAATTAACATGTGACGCATATTAAATATATATTTCGTGTAAAAATTTAATATGAAAAAATTTGCTTAACACTGCTTTATTGTCGAAAGAAAATCGCAAAATATTCAAATTTTCGCGGTTGAGTAGAAATAAATTCTTTCGCGCGACGTAGTTGACTGGGTCTAGAATCATCCGCCACTGCATTTATCGAGTTTATAAAATTCCATGCGTTGACTTTCAAAGCCGAAAATAAACCCCGGCCATGCCATATAAAACATACACAAAGTAAAAGCGAAGGAAACAGATTTCTTGTATTGTTGCAAGTAGAAATCACCTCTGCGTTTTGATTATTATTTTAGTTTTGAAAAGCGCGGCGATATCCAATTTCCAGATCCATTTAAGGTTACAACTGGATGGCTAGATGAAGAAGAAAGTATTGTCAGGATGCCAGTGACTGACAAAAAGATAACCTTTTACTTGCAAATCAAGGGGACAATTCAAATACTAAATAAACACATTCTACATTGTTAGTAGATCACAACCTAGTTCACTGGCCATCCTATAACCACCACAACCTAGTTCACTGGCCATCCTATAATCACCACAACCTAGTTCACTGGCCATCCTATAATCACCACAACCTAGTTCACTGGTCATCCTATAACCACCACAACCTAGTTTACTGGCCATCCTATAACCACCACAACCTAGTTCATTGGTCATCCTATAACCACCACAACCTAGTTCACTGGCCATCCTATAACCACCACAACCTAGTTCACTGGCCATCCTATAATCACCACAACCTAGTTCACTGGCCATCCTATAACCACCACAACCTAGTTCATTGGTCATCCTATAACCACCACAACCTAGTTCACTGGCCATCCTATAATCACCACAACCTAGTTCACTGGCCATCCTATAATCACCACAACCTAGTTCACTGGCCATCCTATAACCACCACAACCTAGTTCATTGGTCATCCTATAACCACCACAACCTAGTTCACTGGCCATCCTATAACCACCACAACCTAGTTCACTGGCCATCCTATAATCACCACAACCTAGTTCACTGGCCATCCTATAACCACCACAACCTAGTTCACTGGCCATCCTATAATCACCACAACCTAGTTCACAGGCCATCCTATAATCACCACAACCTAGTTCACAGGCCATCCTATAATCACCACAACCTAGTTCACTGGCCATCCTTTAATCACCTCAACCTAGTTCACAGGCCATCCTATAATCACCACAACCTAGTTCACTGGCCATCCTATAATCACCTCAACCTAGTTCACAGGCCATCCTATAATCACCACAACCAGGGGCGGAACTAGAGAAAAATATTGGGGGGGGGGGTGCAAGGGTCATAAAAGCCGAATATGCCGACAAGAATTTTTTTATTCAATAAACACAAAAAACTGAACAATACATAAAAACTAGACCAAAGGATATATGAAATGTGTGTTTATTTGTTCGATATTAAGACTCTTCTGGTCTTAAGTGTAGCCCAAATGGTGGCTAGTTTTTCAACACGTACATTATCGGTGACGTCTCTCTCACAAGCCATTAACATTAACTGTTCAAGTCTGTCGTCAAGCATTTTTGATCTGGCTACCATTTGTGTTCGTTCGATTGAGATTACTCAATAAAATAGTTTGAAATGTATGCTGCATGTGATTGTTTCATCATTTGAATTAGTTTCATGTGAAAATGTTTTGGTTTAAGATTTATTCTATGATAGATTTGAATTTGTTAAATCTCGCATAATTGTTACATTTATTAAGCGATTAAATCCGTCACAACGTCGACGACAATGAGAGTGAATGAATGAATGATGATTCACTCACTCTGGTTGTCAACGTCAGTCAATGAAAATTGCGTAATGAGCATACACAAAGTAGCAATCAAAAGTTATTGATTCAATGATTACATATAATGACGACGCTTTTTGTTCAGCATTACAATAGAAGAAAGAAGGTAGAAAACAGGAAATTTTTATTTTGCCGACAGGGTTTGGGAATTTGCCGACAAACAAAATGTTGCCGCATCCCCCCGCACCCCCCCCCCCTCTCTTTGGCTACGCCCCTGACCACAACCTAGTTCACAGGCCATCCTATAATCACCTTTTTGGAAAGTTAGAAGCAAAAGACGCAAAATTATTATTAAATTATTAGTTTTTAACTCTATTTTATTATTACTTTGTTTTTTAAAAACATCTTTAAATGTTTCGAACAACAGAAGGTAAAATAAAGTTTTGATAACGACATCTTTAATAAAAAGAACTTTTAAACTGCGATCTCTAAACGGTTTTTAAAAACACATCCAGAAATAAAAACTAAAGCAGAAAATAATTTTGTTGCAAATGGATAACGCAAAACAGAAATTTAATTGCAAATTAAGTTTTTCTCCAAAAAAGTCTGTAAGTGAATGTATCATCAATTTGATATTTACAACAACGACTACCACTAAGATGTTTCAATGGAAGAAAAAGTTAAACATACGAGTTAAAATTAGATTATTGTTGTTGTTATTTTTTGAATTGATGACAAAAAAATTTTTATTGTTATATTGAATATTTTTATTACTGTTTTTATAGTCTTGTAGTATTTGGTCACTGTAGCTTAGTGGTTAGTGCATTCAACCCACAAAATCAAACGGTGCTGGTTCGAAACTCAGCTCGGACATATTTTGATTTCTGAGTTACAGTTGAGTTATTGAGGGAACTCATTGCGTAATGCAAGCCTAGCTCAAATGGTGGGTTGTCTGGTGAAGCGACTTCGTAGGTGCAAATGGGTGCCCTAAGTACGCCAGGACCTAAACCTTGGGATAAGAAAAGCCACTGTTACATATGGAGAGTCCCGTAAAAACTCCATTATTATTATTATTTATTATAGTGCATAATTTAACCAATGGTAAATCATAACAGCATGAAATACTGGTTTCGCAGAACATTGCGAGTGAGCAACTTTATCAAGTTTCGCGGAATTTAATTTCGCGTTTAGTGATAAAATTGCGGAAATAAATTCCGCGAAAATTTCTTCCCTTTTAAGATCCCGAATTCAATCGTAATTTTAATTTTTCAGTATAGTGCGAGAAGATGTAACGAATTTGCTAAATGGATCACCTGTTGATGTGTTACATTTCCATCAAAAATTCAACTACACGCAAGCAAAAACATTATTTTACACAAATTAATAACAAGAAGAAAAAGACGGCTGATTGACTGAGATTTGCGAAGAAAACGTCGAGCAATGCATTAAAAAGAGGGCTCATCATCATCATCATCATCAATGTTTCCTATAGGAGAACTAAGTTCTCATCAGGCGCTTCCACTTTCCTAGATGACATGATAAAGCAGTTGCATAAATTCTTTCCTATCTCACATAGTGCGTCTTAGTTGTATTTCATCGACGTTTGTTATTTTGGATAACTTGCCCTAACGATTGGAGGATTGTCAGAGTCACAGAATAGTAACTGTTTTTGTAAACTGTTGTTATCAAGACGGGTGACATGATGTATTTGAGGTGTTGTACTTGACAAAAGTGTTTTATTTCGGTGGTATTAGTAATGTCACGGATTTTTTCATTATTTAATAAAAATGACCAATCGATTTCAACTTCTGGAATTGAAGTATCATTCTTATTTTTTGGTGCATTTTTTCTTTTAAAACCACTTCTGACCATGCGTCGCAAAAAGCCCTGCCATATTGACTCCAGTTTCTGCATTTCTCTGGCATTCAACTGCCAAGCTTGAACTGAATATAGTAGGCGGCTTCGGACATATGCTTCAACTCGAAAAAGAGATCATTTAGGTTGGATGATATAGCTTATTTTTTTACATAAATAAGAAGACATGACGAGAGTTGTTGAGAGAGTACTGGTTTTAATATAGTATATATATTTTAGCGTCTTTTTGCTGAGCGAGAAAATCTCTGAGGTTCATCTAAAAATAACCTTTAGATCGTTGTGTTTCAGCTGCCGCTCAAATATTTGACTGTACTTTGTCACAGACCAATACAATGCGGGTTTAATTAAATCGTTTAAAAGATCTCGAAGAAGTGACTCAGGAAAGATTTTATTATTATATATTATTATACGTATATTATTATTTTTAAAATAATACCTCCCCGAATAATATTATTCACCCCCCCCCCCCCCCCCTCCTCTTCCAATATCTTTGTTAAATGTATTTATAGTTTAAAAAGTATTTATTATTGCATTTATAATTGAGTGGTTGTCGTCACTTGCAACAAGAGACTTATATGGCAGCCACTTCTGACTGTCACAGCACTGACTGAAGATGTAAATAGTTTTATTTAAAATAGTGGCCAGAGCAAATATTTTGACCTCTGTCCCCCAAGGAATCATGCCGCTAGTGCTAATGTGCTTAGCAATGTCAGGGCAGATGATGCGCATGGTATCCAGGTTGTTCAGCATGTAAGACACTGAGGGTTCGAAGAAGAGCGTGGTCTTCTTGTGATCCAGTGATAACGAAGGAAAATGCACGAAACTGACGTGGTTCAGTTTTGTGTCGCCTACGATTACCACAAACAAAATCCAATTTAAGTAGGGCGCATTGTTCACGTTGTCAATTCTCTCATACAGATTTAACAATTCTCTCATACAGATTTAACAATTCTCTCATACAGATTTAACAATTCTCTCATACAGATTTAACAATCCTCTCATACAGATTTAACAATTCTCTCATACAGATTTAACAATCCTCTCATACAGATTTAACAATTCTCTCATACAGATTTAACAATTCTCTCATACAGATTTAACAATCCTCTCATACAGATTTAACAATCCTCTCATACAGATTTAACAATCCTCTCATACAGATTTAACAATATTATCAATGTTAGCTTCTGAAAAAGTATACTTAATATGTTTTTTTGGTGGTGGAGCGATCTCCTTGTCATCCTCAGAAGGGGTCAAATACCTTTTCAAATTGCAAGAGTTTACTTTTTTTCATTACAGTGTTAGTACTGCTACACCGGAACAAGTTGCTGGGAATTCTTTATAAACGACTATTTGTAACTCACAAAGAAAAAACTGCAAACTCTACCTAAACGTTTCTTTTTGTATAAAATAAAACAATTTGTTTTCAATGTCCCTATTAACAAGACAATAAAGGGGTTGTGTAGTTAATGTGTGCCCCTTTACTGTGTTACAGCATGCAGTCCATCGCCACCACCTTTCCTGGCGATTACATGGAGAATCCCATCAGCTCGATGACTGGAATAGTGTTCGATGCCAGCACACCGATTAATGTTTTGATGTCGTTTCGAAAGGAGGAGAGGTTTTGGGTGAATCTTAAAAGAGGTTTAAGTGAATGAAGGATTGTAGGCTAATGGCAATATTTTCATAGTTATTTGTGATAATGAAGCAATATTTTTTATATTTATTTGTGATAGCTTCTTCACCTGTCTCTGTTCCTCAATGTAAGCGAACGTTCAACGTTTTCCATCAACTCGCGGAATCTACCAGCCATCTGTTGTTGCTTGTCACGTGTCGGTTGCGCATGCGTGATACGCTCTTCAAGGACTGTGAAAAACTGAAAAATATTCAACAACTGATGAAAGCACCTTTTTAAAGACAGACGGCTGCAATACTGCAGAAAAGCAGATGAATATATGAAGAACATTTTCTAACAGTTTAATCTTTATTCTGATGGTGAAATAACGCTGAGTAAGCACCTTTTCGTTGAGGAGAATGAGCCCAAGCAACGGCCGTGACATGGACCACTGAAAACAAAAAGTAGCGAAAAATTTAGAATCTTCTGCAATAAATATGCGAAAATGTTTGAGCTGTATTCGCAAGTCCCTATTTCCAAAAACTCGTTGATTTGTAACATGTCTACGAAGACCTCTTTCACTTGAAACACATTACTACGAATCATTGATAATTTTAAAAATGTTAAGAAAAATCATTAAGGTTGAGCAAATACCATGTTCCTGCAGTCTTCAAACATGACGATATTGATGACGTTAGCAAGTATCTACAAACACAAAGAATATTAATGACGTTAGCAAGTATCTACAAACACAAAGAATATTGATGACGGTAGCAAGTATCTACAAACACAAAAAATATTGATGACGGTAGCAAGTATCTACAAACACAAAAAATATTGATGACGGTAGCAAGTATCTACAAACACAAAGAATATTGATGACGGTAGCAAGTATCTACAAACACAAAAAATATTGATGACGGTAGCAAGTATCTACAAACACAAAGAATATTGATGACGTTAGCAAGTATCTACAAACACAAAGAATATTGATGACGGTAGCAAGTATCTACAAACACAAAAAATATTGATGACGGTAGCAAGTATCTACAAACACAAAAAATATTGATGACGGTAGCAAGTATCTACAAACACAAAGAATATTGATGACGGTAGCAAGTATCTACAAACACAAAAAATATTGATGACGGTAGCAAGTATCTACAAACACAAAGAATATTGATGACGTTAGCAAGTATCTACAAACACAAAGAATATTGATGACGGTACCAAGTATCTACAAACACAAAGAATTTACAATCACACAATGAAGAGTTACTGGACTTTTAATGCGCTCATGAATTGCAGCTGTTATCACCTGTTGAAATATCTCTGGTCGCAGTTCTAATATTTTGAGTGCAGGGTGTTGGTCCTTCATTGGGTCGTTGCTTTTACTTGCTTTCTGCCAGTTGGTGAAAACGTAAGTGACGATGTGATTAAGAGCTGAACAGCAACCAGTTGAGACACTCAAATCTGAAGGGAACTTATACGTTTGTATATTGTGGGTTATTCATTGACTACCGCACAAAGTTCTCTCCATGGAAAAGAATTAGGCAGCATGTAAGAATTAGGTAAAAGAATAACGATGGAGCTCACCCAATGCTGTGAGGCCTTCGGATACTGTCGATATGATGTACATGAACACCTGAACATAACCATGCAAATGCACTCGTTGAATGGTACTTCAAAGCTATACCTGTGGATCCAGATTACAAACGTGATCAATGTGATGCTCAACTACAACTTCAATTAAACTGTAGTAGCTTTTACTTAATTTGGGATACTCCTAAAGCAAAAACAAAGTTGCTTTAATATGTTTGTCGGTTTAATATGTAGAAAATAGTTGTTGTTTAGCAATAGGTTGTTAGAGTGTAACGTTTTCCAAAGAGACAATAAAAAACAAAGCTCATTAAAAACAATGCCCATTTATAGTATAAAAACGAAATTATTGAATCTAGAATTTAAATATAAGATGCAGTTTAATGATTTAAAGTTTTCTTTAAAACAATATATTTATTTTCTCAATAAAATATAGCACAAAGCTTATCGTACATCTGTACATCATCAGGTGCATAAAAAAATATGATATATGATAGTACATGATGATGTACAGATGTACGAAAAGCTTTGTGCTATATTTTATTGAGAAAATAAATATATTGTTTTAAAGAAAACTTTATTGAATCTTTAAAATGTATTTTCATTACAAAAGAGGTTATACATTCTACCCACCAGTAAGTTCCTTTGATCAATGGATTCAAGAAGTTTGACAAATATTCCAATAGCGTTGTCCAATGCATCATCTCCATACAAGCGTAGAACACCAAAGTTGACGTAACCACCTGATAGCGCCGCTTTGAGCATATTAAAACAAATTGAGACTCCTTTCAATCTGCGAAGAAGATGTTAAGAAGGGAAACACCGTACGATGAAAGAAATTATTTTGTTTTGTATAAATCATAAAACAAAACTGCAACAAAACATATATCGCAGAACATCGTAGCTTAAAAAATCTATCAAAGAGAACTGGGTAGCTTGAAAAGATACTTGACGTTGTAAAGTTGTTCAGAGGGATAGTTCGTAAGCGTTAGAATTCGAGTACCTGCAATTCAATTAATATGATGTAACACAAGGCAATGAAGAGCACCAATGAGTTCATAAAATTATACAAAAACATTTTTAGGTTCTCTTTTACAATCAACCAGTTTGAAAGTAGGATAGGACATTCAGTCGTTTTCAAAACCAATTTTTCATTTTATTGCTGTGCAGTATAATTACTTATATCATTTTGTGCATTTAGAAGGATATTAACAATTAAGTGTACCAAGGAAGAAATATTCCAATACGTACCATATGTGACGAGTGTCCGACTTATCTCTCTAAACAATAACACCCCGTTTGCGACCATGATTTCAAACTGCAGGCGTTGCGATCGATTCTGCGTCAGCTCGCACATGAGCTTTAGGACACTGTTAGCAATGTCTGCATCGTGATACCACATCTCTAAGATGCGCTGGAACAGGTCTGTGTACTTGGGATAACTGCAGATTGTTAAGGAATCACAAGGAATCACATTCAAATTCATGATGGCGGACAACTAACACGTCACGGAAAAGAAGCTGGAAATTATTTTTGCATAAAATTAACAAAATATTTCTTATAATATAATGGCAACTACAAGATCTAAACATGAGTCTCTTGACCTTGATGCTCGTTTTGAGAAGCTAAAGAATGATATTGTTAACGAAACAAGAGACAACCTTATCGAAGAAATAAAGAAGGAGTTTGTCGAAAAGATCAACGAACAAAATAAAAAGATTATAGAACTTAATTCTACGGTTGCGATGTTACAACAACATGTCGTATCATTGAAAGAAAAAATTGTCGATAACATCGTTGATCAAGAAGAACTGGAACAGTATGGTCGGAGGCTATGTTTGCGTGTAGAGGGGGTAGAATGTTGTCAACTCGAACGACCTGAAAATTTGATGGAGAAAGTCAAGCACATTGCCAATGAAGTAGATGTTGAAATCCCGAAGGATGTAATTGATAGACCACATAAAATTGGTCCTAAGATAAATGTAAATGGAGTGATAAAGCAGTCGATAATTGTACGCTTTACTACTTTTCGTCACCGAACACTGCTTTACAACGCTCGAAAGAAGTTATCGCCTCGACTTGACAAAAATGAGATATTGCTTGTTGCGCGAAGCACAGAAATTGGTGGAGGAAATGGAAGCGGTTCATTTTGTATGTGCTGACGTAAATTGTTGTTTAAAGGTAAAGTTGAAGACAGGTAAGTTCAAAGTTTTTTTGTCTATAGAAGATTTGAAAGATTTAATTTGTATATAGGTAGTAATTTTGTACTTTTTGCATAAATTTTTATTTCTTCTTTGTTTTTGTTTTATTTTTGCCGAACTTGTCTCTTATAAAACGTTTATTTTGTTTTTTGTTGTTTTTCTCAGTAATTTGTTTTGCAAATTCATTCATTCCGTTTAATTAGTCCCAAAGGTATTTCGTAAACTTAAATGTTAATCCGATTTTGCATGAACATATCTTAAACAAAAAAGGACATTGTAAAAAGAAATCATATTTTGTTATATAAACTATTTGATATATTATGCTTCTGTTCCATTGCTTGAAACCTATCAAGAATGACAAACAGTGGAAATAATATTTTTAACCCTTTTAATTCTGAGACAATCCTTCTTAATTCAAATCAAGATCCAGACACAAACTATTTTGATAACTTTAATGATTCTTCGTACTATTCCTCAAATGAGTTTAACAATTTTTTTAAAAAAGATACTTTCAATGAAAATGCTCTTTTGATGTTAAACTTTAATATCAGAAGCATGAAAAAGAATTTTGAAGAATTTAAATATTTTTTAGCAAATTTAAATTACAAATTTTCCATTATATCTCTGACAGAGACTTGGTGCCTTGATGATCCAGGGAACTCAACCATGTACAAACTACAAAATTATAATTCTTTTCATCAAGCACGTAATAATGGTCAAAAAGGAGGTGGAGTTTGTCTGTTTATTCATAAAACACTTATTTTTTAAAAAAGACCCGATTTATGCATTAATACATTCAATATTGAATCCCTTTCAATTGAAATTATTAATCTGAAATGTAAAAATATTACTATCAGTGTGATTTATAGACTGCCGGCTGGTGACACTAACATTTTCGAAGATTCATTTTTAAAGATTCTGGCTCCCAAAAAAAAAAGAAAATAAGATTGTTTACATTTTAGGGAATTTTAATAAAAATTTGCTTGATTATCAATCGAATCCAAGGGTTAAGTCTTATCTGGATTTGTTACTTTCACACTACTTTGTTCCTGTAATCAACAAGCCTACTCGGGTATCAAAGAATACCGAAACTATTATTGATCATATACTAACCAACAATTTCATTGATAATCATATAACCGGCATTTTCAAAACTGATATAACGGATCATTTTCCAATTTTTCTCATAAGCGAGGTTCAACTAAACCAATTACAAAAAGAAAAAGAAAAATACGTTACGAAACGATTTGTGAACAAAAATAATCTCGCAAAATTAAATGATGAATTAACAAAAAGTAATTGGGAAAATGTTATGAAATTAAGCAACCCAAATTTGGCCTATGATCAATTTCTAAATCAGTTCCTGGAATCCTATGATACCTGTCTCCCGAAAGTAAACATTAAAATAAAACTTAAAACTTTACAAAGCCCTTGGATTAATAGCGAAATCATTAAATCCTCTAAAAAGAAACAAAAATTATATGAAAAATATCTGAAGAAGAAATCAATACACAACGAGAACAAATATAAAAAATTTAAATGTCTTTTTGAAAATAAGAAATCCAAAGCAAAGAAATGTTTTTATCAAGAAAAACTGAAACTATATCAAAACAACATTAAGAAAACTTAGGACATCATGAAAGAAGTACTTGGAAAGAAGAAAGAAGAAGAATTAATAATAATCGTTTACCCCACCAAATTATTCATGAAAATGTAAATTTTAATAATGCCGAAAAAATATCCAGTATCTTTAACCACTACTTCGCTAATGTTGGTGTTAACTTGGCTAGATCAATTCCAAAACAAAATACGAATTTCCATCGTTATCTTTATGGAAATTATGAAAATCTTCCTGAATATCCATTACTCAGAGAAGAAATTGAAGCAGCACTAAATGAATTAAGATTGAATAAATGTCCGGGATTTGATAATATCAGTTCTAATGTTGTTAACTTTGTTTTCAAAGCAATAGTCAAACCCTTAAATCATATATTTTTTCTCTCTTTAAAACTTGGTATTTTTCCTGATAAACTAAAAATTTCAAAAATAACACCTATCTTCAAATCAGGGAACATAGAGCAAGTTACTAACTATAGACCCATCTCCGTATTGCCATGTTTCTCTAAAATCCTCGAAAGAATAATATACAATCGACTAATATCTCATTTAATAAAAAATAACGTACTTTATATGAATCAATTTGGATTTCAAAAAAATGTTTCTACAGAACATGCAATACTTAAAGTCGTTAATCAAATTCATCAGTCTTTTGCGAGCGATAAATTCACCTTAGGTGTCTTTATTGACGTTGCAAAAGCCTTTGATACAGTGAACCATGAAATTTTAACTTTGGTTTTACGGAGTTCGTAATAATAATCTAAATTTGTTAAAGAGTTATCTCTTCAACAGGAAGCAATTCATGGAAACTGAACATGGTATCACGGAAATGGAGTCTGTAATTTGTGGGGTTCCGCAAGGTTCAATACTTGGACCACTTTTATTTTTAATTTTCGTGAATGATCTACCAAATTCTACCTTACTAAACCCAATTTTGTTTGCTGACGATACTAGCTTATTTTTCGCCGAGAAAGATATTAACCTGTTATTTAACACGGTTAACAATGAACTTAAAAACATTAGCACTTGGTTTAAAGTAAATAAATTATCCTTAAACACCAAGAAAACAAAATACTTGCTCTTCCATAACCAAAAAAAGAAAAAGAAACTCCCTCCCATTTTGCCCTCACTACAGATTGATGGTGCTGAAAAAAGCAGAGTGTCAAACTTGAAATTCTTAGGAGTGATTATTGATGAAAACCTAAATTGGAAATCACATATTGATATACTAGAAAATAAAATCTCAAAAAATATTGGTTTACTATATAAAGCCAGTAAAATCCTTAACTTTCTTTGTTTAAAAAATATTTATTTTGCACTTATTCAATCTTTCATTAGCTATGCCAATATTGCTTGGGGTAGTTCTAACAAAACTGGGCTGAAAAAGATTTTCCGTAAACAAAAACAAGCTCTTCGTATTATATTTCATAAAGATAGGATGACTGCATCGCGTTCTTTATTTCAAAAACTTAAAGTTCTCAATGTGATGCAAATTAACCTTTATCAAATATCTATTTTTATGCACCGTGTCAATATGAAAACTGTTCCAAAAACATTTAATAATGATTTTTCTCACATAGAACATGTTTATTCAACAAGATTTTCCTCAAACAACTTCCAGTTTCCTGGACTATCAAGGTTGCCAAGATTCTCAATATTACATCGTGGTCCTAAAATTTGGAATTATTTTTTAACAGACAAAGAAAAAAACATTTTCGCCATGAATACTTTTAAAAGAAAATTAAAAGGAAAAATTCTAGAGTTTGAAAATGAAGTTATATTTTATTGATCTGATTCTTTGAATTATTACTATTATATATTTTCTTTTTGAAATTATTATTTTAAAGATCTGTGTTTGTGTTTGTAATTACTTTTAGTATAAAAATGATAATGCCTGATGATAATGTTTATTTTAACCTTCTACGGGTCCCTGATCAATACAAAACTTTTTTCTATTGTGTTTATTAAACGTTATTATTATACCCCTATATTATATGTATTGATTGAAATCGAAATGAAATGAAAAAAATGAAAAAAAAATGATAGCAAAAAACTTCTTCGGCCAATATAATTAAAGAGATTTATTTCTCGTTATATCCAAAGTTGTTTGAAGTTTAATGATGTAAAGAGGCAATATAAAATAAAATATTAAATAATAAAATAAAATATTTCTGAGGAAAATATAGTTAAAGTTAAAAAGTTGTTAATTACTAACAAATACAATATTAAGAGAAAGAAGGATTAAGTTATGGCTAGGGGTATTATGTACTCTGTTATTAAATGAAGGATACAGCCAATTGAAGTACAACTGGAAGCTGTTACGACTGTTGAATGCGAATGCTAATCCTTTGAGATCTCGACACAACCCCATGACCAAACGCTAGAAGAAGAATGAAGTTAGCAAGATAACATGTTTAAGAAACCACAGTTACCTTTGTCTCTGGAGTATCGTATGTTGTACTGTTGACTGGATCAACGCGAGTTGAAAGATTCTCCAATGCAGCTGAGGTGGAAATACATGCATTTATTGCAATGCAACTAATATTGACCAAAAGGTGGTGGAGAGTTGCATAGATACAATATATAGTTGATCAAAGTTTAAACTTGTGTTTTGCTCTCACTAAAAAATCATAACAAATGTAAATTTTATTTGTACCAGAAAGTGGTAGTATGAATATCTTAAAGCGCTCGTCTTCGTCCCCGATGTCCACCAATAGGAAACGCCCGAGAGCTGTGTAAAATAATGACCGGCACTTTGTTACAGTGTTAGCATGGATGCCGAGAAACGGGAAGTGTTCAGCCTAGAGTAAAAAATACTTCAATGAAACAATACATCTTTAAAAAGTTTTTATTTGGAACAAGAAGACAAATTCAACTTACATTTAAAAACACATTAATGAAATCATTATAAACTAATATATTCATCGTCTTCAAATCTTTTTTACACAGTAATACATTGACAATTCTGTTAAGAGCACCAAGCCTACCACAACTCTAACACCTTAATTTCCTAAGTTACATAGAGAGTGTATTCTTTCAAGAAATACCAATAATAATATATTGTTTAATTTGTTTGAAAGATATTGATTGCTTGAAGTGACCATGAAGCACTTACTGTATGGTTGTTTAGAACAAACTGAATCGCTTCTAACTTCACTAGTTTCCTTACACTGCTGTATCTGTGGACATTGTTAAAGATGAGCGATGTTGAAATTAAAACATGAGGTTTGCAAGGTGACATCAAATACAAGCTATATGTAAGTCATCTTATATAACGATTTATCAGATTATATTTTTTGATTTCCCTGACAAGACTATCAGATGGTCATTAACGTAATAATAAGTGTCTCCATAGTGATTAACGTGATTATTAATATTTTATTAGCATTTTTCCCCGTAGCTATTTTATTTTATGAAATAACTAAACATATGTTTTGGAAAGGATACCCGATGGAGAGATCACTCAGAAGATTCAGGGTTGCACTTACAATCTTCACGCTCTGCGACCAGTACTTCATGTTAGTAATACTAAATGCAAAAAGTCACCTGGGTACAAAACAAAAACTTCTTTTGTAAAAGATCTGTTAAAAGTAAAAAAGACAACTTTTACATTTTTCGCGTGAACAAACCAAGCATCGACGTTTCATCCAGGATGCCGAGACGCTCAGAAACAACTTGATATACCTGAGGAAATTTACAACAACAATAGCAAGACGTTGCTAGGGGAAATAAACAAGAACATGACGCATGGAAATAACGTTACTTTTGATGATTTGTTGATCTGGTCCCCAATGTATATCTTCTGGAACTGGTTGAAAAATGTGAGTAACGCCAGTTCAAGTTTTTCGGAACCAACTTGCGGTAGCTTCATGTCTGTAAGGTTCATTAGCTGCAACACTCTACATGTGAAATGATCAATGGTCACACCTACTACTTTAACAGAGAGCAATTCGCTTATGAAAAAACTGTTCGTAAAAAGAGTCCTAATTAAAAACTGCATGAAATATCAATGGTTCATATGATTAAACCAACCTAGAACTCAGTTCTCCATCTAGCGTATCATGTTCATCAGTTGAGGAAAATGATACACGACTGCCAATACAATAACCAATGATATAGACTAACCACGTCACACGACCTGCAACATATATATAACTCATATCTTAAAGCTGAACAACCACGGCCAACTTATTTATGATACACACATATGGATATTAAGATATCAACCACGTACCTTCTTGCAGTTGAAAGCTCTGTGAATTTTGCTGATTATTCAACAGATCCTGGTACAGAGTGGCGGTATTATCGAAAGCGCGTATGAGCAACGCACAGGATTTTGGGTAATCGCATCGAGCAATTGTTGAAATCTTCAAATCATTAAAAAATGGAAATATGTAAGAAGATGACCCACTACACTTTGAGGTATATCATTGGAGTTAGTGATGTCATTGGAGTTAGTGATGTCATTGGAGTTAGTGATATCATTGGAGTTAGTGATGTCACTGGAGTTAGTGATGTCATTAAAATGAACTTAACTATTGAATTTCACAAAGTTTGCAAAGATAAACAAAACTGATGTTCACTTGATCAAGTTGTTGGTGGAGGGTGGATTTATCATCTAAAGGATCTTCTGAAGCATTCCTAAAACAGCAAGATAATATCTATGTAATAATCACAAATAAACAAGACATTCAACTCACTGTAACGTATCCTTTACTGCTTCCAAACGAGACGAAACGTACGCTTCAGTGACCTGAATTAAGAAAACAGTTACTTGAAGAAAATTATAATACAAATGTGAATGCGTCGCGTATCAAATTATTAATAGTACTAAAATATTTCACAGAAATAGAGCTTTACCCAGAATATCATCATTGTAAGTTTAAGATTTGTTTAGTTTCAATATATATATTATAATGATTTTAAATATCTCATTCATCTTCCAATCTCTTTGTCACACAATTTCTCGATTTTTTATTTATTTTTGTTTAAAACAAAATGAACCCAATGATGATAAAATGATGGAGTTCTCTTTTGCACAACCTAGGAGCCACCATGCGAGTGGATGCAAATCAGCAGAATGAGTGCTATCATTGCAAGATATGAACTAGACGAACAAATCAACTTAGCAACTAAACAGCTTGTAAACGTACAACAGCTGAGCTCAACGCTGAAATGAAAAAACACAAAATTGCACCATCATCCTGCCTTCCAGATGGAACTTTATTTAAGTTGATGCTTATTTAACTTCAAACAGGAGGGATGACAATTTAAGATACACAAAAGCAATCTTGCAGATGTGTAATTAATGTTAGCTCTGCAAGAATTCATCCAAGATAGAAGAACAATAAACGTATATATATACAGCGTATACATTATCATTATTATGTTCTGAGAGATCAATACCATCTCGTGTTTTGGCATTAAACCCATTGAAGGTGTCACAACTGAAAGGTAGTAATTGTATTCATAGACCTAAAGAAAGCTTTTGATTCTATAAAATGTATGATATCAAGATTCTTTGATGGGTTAATAAGAACAGATGGTATAACGGAATAAGTGTCTCAATGGATTATATTAGGGGAGTGGAAGTAAGAGTATCACCTACAGTTCAGGCGTTTACATTAGACCCGTTGTTGCAGTACAGAAAAAAGTTGATGGTACGACATGATAAAAATGCTTGCGCAGGGCTTAAAATACATCTACTCTATAGAAACCTAAATGTGATAAAGCTAAAGAATATGACTCTTTGTTAAAATTATCATCACTCGTTCTACACATGGAAGGTTTGGTAGTCACTGGTGTATATTTAGGCAATGGTACAAGACGATAAAAGTGCCCCTTTAACGGTGATGATTAGAATCGAACGTGTAAATATTCTTTATTTTTCTTGAAATAACAGTCAATTCCAACTCTTTATCTCATGTTGGACGGCTAAGTATACTATAGTTGTAACAGGCCTTGACTTTGCAGACAAAATATTAAGAGAAGAAGAGAGTGTAGGTTGTAATTCCAATTCTGTTCAACAAAAACAAAAACATTTAGAAAGTGAGTCCACATCATTATTCTCAATGTTTATTTATATGATTGCCAGGAGTTAATACAGTCCAAAGTTCAAAGCGATAAGCGCTATTGGGTGTCGAAATTGAATAAAATATAAACTGACACAAAAAAAAGATAAATACTTATTTCTTCATCAGTCATAGTTAGATGATGTAAACATGTTAAGACGACACAAAAATTGTTTTCACACAGAACCTTTTGCACAAACAAGAAGGCAATTCCCTTCCCATCACACTCCACATGATTGCGCTGCCCTAAATCCAATCCCGCATTATCCGCCAATAGCTTAACTACACAATGATACCACACATTTTGCATATTTAGTTCAAAAAATTGTTTGTACTTAAAAAAAGTGTGAAAATCGTTCTGTAATAGCAGCATTACAAATACTTACTTGTGGTGTAAACTGTTCTAAAAGGTGTGCCTCATTGGCCCGAACAAATGGACAGGATGATACCATCTTCTGCCACATGTTAAGCAAGTAATACAAACTGTTTGGAGCAAACTGCAACACCTGGTGCAATTGAAATATACAAATATACATGATTAAAGTAACAATCATTGAACTACAATTAATTTGTTAAAAAACATTTTGAATACCCGCAAGCTGGTCACAGTGAACTTTGTCACCATCTCCAACACTTCTTTGTAGTTCTCTGATTTAATTATTTCACCCAGTTGATAGTTAGCTTTGAGACGAGAAAGCAGTCTGCAGAACTCATGATAGTTGTCAGCGTTTTCAAGCGACTGTGAAGAAACAACTCAGAACTATTAAAGTCACAATAAAAAACTTTGATGCAGAGAAAAGCATTTTATTTCCATTGGTTAAAATAAAATTATGTAATTCATTTGAACCTGAGGTGATTGAAGGATTTTCTTCACACCATTCCACAGCTCCTGTAAGTATTTGGTTCGCTCATTCATGTCGAATAGTGAGCGTCTGATAGAACCAAGTTGGACGTAGCAAGACAAAGCCTGAATGTAGAAATACAAGAAAGCTGTAGTGTATTTGAGAACGCAAAGTGAGAAGCTGAAAAATAGCATTGAAATAAATATGAACGAAAAGAAAAGATTTGAGTGTGTCTACCATTGATGAAATGTTGATTGGCATGGCAAGATAAAGGTCCAAGAAGAGATGCAGACCACTGAAATCCATGAACGCTGCAATGGAAAAAAATATCCCAATATTATATCTAAAACTGTTGTTCGTATTTAGCAATAGTTATTATAAGATATTTATTGTAATAATGTATTTAAGCAATGGTACTTTGTTTCCATGACGTTGGCACGTGGACAGTTCCAATGTCGTCAATTGATTCATCAAACGATGTTCCAATGAAATCATACATCAAACATGCTCGAACCAACTGCAGTAATACAACTAACAGCGACGTCTGAAAGAAACCAAGGTTAAAGAAATGATGTGCTTATGACATGTACATCTTACTCAGTTAGGCTTAATGCAAGCAATTCAAAATCTCAATATCTCCTCAATGTGTAATGAAAGAGGGTTCAATGTGGAATTGAAAACCAAATTTTCTCGGTGGCAATCAAAGGGAAGGTTCATTCGAATTCCAATTATTAGTAGTACAACAAGTTGATACTAGAAATAGAAAACACTGTAAACACTACCTGCTGTTGGTCTTGGAAATCGATTTTCTCATTTGACATCTATAAAAATTACAACATTTGAAATTAAGCAACCAAGCAATCAACTGAGATTGTGATTTATCACACGAGTAAAAATGTAAACACTTGACCTGTTTGATCATATTTAATGCTGAGTTGAATATTTCATAGAGGGCGTTGTCACGGAATGAAGCGGAAATCTAAACATTTGATGATTTGACGAAAAATGATCGAAGTAGAGAATAAAAAACCCAAACCAATATTTCTATATACCTTTCTGTTCTTTGACAATGATAAATTCTCTTCGCTCTATAACAATTCCAATCAGATGCACATTCAGTTTTGTCAAATCATAAAGAAAAGGCTTGAAAACATACTTGATTCATACTGGCGACAAGTTCAGTCAGCAACTTTACACCAATGTAACAATGTTCAATAGATCCTTGCAGAAACTGTTTGATGTCATCAGTGATGGAACGAAACACCCATGATTCATCTTTAGATTCAAACCAACCGTACTTTGTTACTTTGACCAAAAGCTGAAGTGAAGGTATTTATAGATATGGAATGTTGCTGTACTGCAAGTTTCAAATTCGTGTAAAAAATTTAAAAGAAACAGACCTGAGATAATGACTGGACGACAAATGAAATTAATTTTGAGCGCGAGGCGAGATAGTTGAGGACATAATTCCCTGAAAAAATGAAACATTAAAGTTTTGCGTAACATTTACATTTATTTAAGTCATTAAAAAATTCTATATGTAACTTGGAAAAATTTGATTGTGCAATACGTATATCAATTCTTTGTTCGAGGGACAATGAGGAGCTTCGAGTGATGAGTTTGGTGATTGTGGAAGACGCAAGGAGCTGTGAGTACGAGGACTGCAAGAAAGATATACTACGTTCATGAATGAACAAAACAATGTTTAGCCATGTTGAACTATAAAATGGTGACCAAGAAGACAACAACGTAACAACATACCGTTCCACGTTCTAGCAAGTATTGACATTTTTGCAAGCATTCTTGTGAGTTTGAAAACCTAACAAGAGCTTCTTCTGCTTTTGACCTTACAGATGGATCTGGTGACTGGTACAACTGTTCACAGAACAACTCCAGCTGCGAAATGTCCTGCAAACAAATGAAGAATGTTGCATTTTTATCAGCGAACATTTAAAGATCGTTAATATTATAAATAGCAGAACTCGTCAAACTCATCTCGGTGATTTTAGGGCAAACCTTTTGTTATTTAATTAGCACACTCCGTTGTTAACTTATCACAAGTAATTCTGTAGCATTTCAGAGGTAACCCACTGTTTATTTGAGCAGATATCTTTATGCTATGTAAACCTGGTTAATGTCATCCTTATATCACAACAAAAACT
The DNA here is from genome assembly GCA_963930725.1 of Candelabrum cocksii. Classification (NCBI taxonomy): domain Eukaryota; kingdom Metazoa; phylum Cnidaria; class Hydrozoa; order Anthoathecata; family Candelabridae; genus Candelabrum; species Candelabrum cocksii. Next base: position 566,678 of record OZ005665.1, read on the forward strand.
TAAAAAGGTCAGGCACTTCCTTTCTGGAATATTTGACCTAGTGAGAGGATATTCAGTCAAGTGAATGGATTCAACAATTCCTTTTACTTAAAAAAATATCTTAAAATTTTATCTTACTATGATTAAGATGTTTTGTATATAACATTTTGGTATATATCGAGAATCTATCAAACTCATAGCATAGATGAAATGACTTCGAACATGAATCAAGATATTTTGAGAATTTTGAATTGTTTTAAAAGAAAATTCAATGTAATCTTTCACACAAAGGTCCATTAATCCAAAAGATCAGTGCACAACAAGCAGTGCCAATATGCAAGGTTGTACAAACTGTCTGACATTGACGTTCACGTATTGTGAATGAATTTTCTATTGTGTGTGCAAAACTGGCAAGGACAACAAACATTCAGATGAAAATAGGAATGCAAGATATCACAAAAACAGTTGAACAAAAGTTAATATTCTTGTCTTTGAGGTGTTGGCCAAAGTATACATTGACGTACATATAGATTTCCACAAAAAAAATCATTCAACCTCCAGATAACCAACATATTTGAGATTTTCCGACTTTAGTGAATTGTGTATAATTTGTGGATTTAACCTGGGCAATTAAAAAGCTGTTGTATCCTACACTCCTGAAAGAAAAGAGCCATATGAGTGAGTTTTTCATTTATTTCCTTCTGAGTGTTTTTTTGTGAGGCATTGGCGAATTTTGAATGGTCTTGTGGTGTGCAAGAACAAAGGCTCAAGATGATTCTGTTGTGAGCAATTTTCTATCATGATTCCCATAATTTGACACATTATTAGCCAAATGAAATAGACGTAAATGAAATGGTGAAAGATTGCTATAATAACTTTTGATATAAAAACCATTATTTTGCGCATCCATGCCAAGCATCCATCCTTTGGATACACGCAAATACACTCACATGCGCATGGTAAAAAAGTTCCGCTTTATGCTTTTATTTCGGAATATCAGAAATGCAAACCACGAAAGAAAACTTGTATTTATTTTACTGTAATTTCTGCAAAAGTTTTTAACCTGTACATACCCACACAATATTTATATAGATATCGTTAAGTTAAATGTTGCATAGATTTAATGTATAAAAGTAACAACACAATACTGGGGACTGACTGGAAAGGACATTCTCTGCAGAAGGGTTCTCCTGCAAGTATTTAAGAAGTTCAAATCCTTTTTCATCCCTAGTAATTATTTTTTTAAAATGGGATTAAAGGACTTGTCGCTGACTGGTTAAGAACATTAAAAAGTTAAACATTTCGACATTTGGAATTGAGGTGAACAAAAACGGTTTTCTCTGTGAATGCTTAATTTCATAAACAAAAGAATAATAACAAGGATATTAATTTTTCACATTTCTCATGTAAAGTTGATACAGTAGAGTAATTTAGAAACTAATATGGGAAAAGTTACAGACGTGATTGTCCATTTTGCGAGAAGGCAAGGCAGCATGCACACTTCTTGATTTCTAGTTTGTTTTGATGAAGTTCGTAATTTGCCGAACCAACGGAGAAACCTTTGCGAAAGCAGTATGCGATATTTTAAAGATGGGCAATAACTCGGGAAATATGAACTTTCTACACACTTATTTTCATGTTGTATAATTTCTGAGAAAGATTCATTATATCTGCAATCTCCTACACGTAACTCAAACCTTCAGTTTTTAAAAAACTATGTTCTTAATACCCTTAAAGATTGCTTTATAACCTTAATCCTGGTGGGCGGGCAAACTTAACCGAACTTATAGATGAATTTCAATGTTTATGTTTTTCCGTAAAAGTTACACATGCGCATTGCGTGGCAGAATAATGTATATTTTGTCAAGACAAAATACAGAAACAACACAGAAATGGCTACATCATACTAGTATACTACACGCTTTTATATAAGAATACGCTTTATAAGAATGCCCAGGATGAAGGCCAAAAAGTTAAGAATGTGCTAAGAATATTGCCATCTTATATGGCATATGGCATATTTTTCTTAAATATTTAACTCGCCTAAAGGCTCGTGAAATATTTTGAAAAGCATAAAAAACTCAAAAATATATTCGCCATATTTTTCTCGTAACTCGCGATAACTACTACTTATAAATGCAAACATATACTTTCCATTTAACATAATGTCTTTCGTTACATTTACTTAAAAATCTTAAAGTTAATTGTTTTGCCCTTACAAAAAGGTTTGGTATAGCCCAGGGGTGGCGCCAGTGGGGGGCTACAGCCCCCCCGTCGGAACTTCTCAGCCCCCCCCCCCCCCCCCCCTGTCGGAAGTAAAGCAATATTAACAAAATACTGTCATTTTTTAACGTTAGGTCGTTTTGTGATTAATACAATTATCATGATATCAAGTTTCATGACAGATTATGTTTAAATTTAGAGGTGCCAAATCTGTAATAGATTTGATCATCAATGAGTTTTGTGTTAAACTTAGAGTCAAGCAATTAGCCCCCCATCGGCGCTGTAAGCCCCCTCGTCGGAAAAACCCTGGCGCCACCCCTGGTATAGCCTAAAGAATGTACTTAAGAATATAGTAGGATGATTTCGACTGAAAAGTTAAGAATATCCATCATGAATCGAAAAAACACCATTCTTATAAAAAAGCGTGTATACGTAGTAATATAATACAACTATAATCTTGTGTCGATTATATACCACCCCGTGTTGTTTATATACCACCCCGTGTTGCTTATATACCACCCCGTGTCGCTTATATACAACCCCGTATCGATTATATAACACTCCGTGTCGCTTATATACCACCCCGTATCGATTATATAACACCCCGTGTCGCTTATATAAAACCCCGTGTCGCTTATATACCACCCCGTATCGCTTATATAACACCCCGTGTCGCTAATATACCACCCCGTATCGCTTATATAAAACCTCGTGTCGCTTATATACCACCTCGTGTCGCTAATATACCACCCCGTGTCGCTAATATACCACCCCGTGTCGCTAATATACCACTCCGTATCGATTATATAACACTCCGTGTCGCTTATATACCACCCCGTGTCGATTATATAACACCCTGTGGCGCTTATATACCACCCCGTATCGCTTATATAACACCCCGTGTCGCTTATATACCACCCCGTATCGATTATATAACACCCCGTGTCGCTTATATAAAACCCCGTGTCGCTTATATACCACCCCGTATCGCTTATATACCACCCCGTGTCGCTAATATACCACCCCGTATCGATTATATACCACCCCGTATCGCTTATATACCACCCCGTGTCGCTAATATACCACCCCGTATCGATTATATACCACCCCGTGTCGCTAATATACCACCCCGTGTCGCTAATATACGACCCCGTATCGATTATATACCACCCCGTGTCGCTAATATACCACCCCGTATCGATTATATAACACCCCGTGTCGCTTACATACAACCCAGTGTCGGATATAGGGTTAAACATGTTCAGTCATTCATTTATCTGATGTTCATAAATATCTATTTACATAATTGCAACATTGCCTATAAAACAATAACTCTTAAACGTGTAAGAACACCAATGAAATTACTCGTTTGTTTGACAAATGATTGACAATCCACTTAGAACCCAGTCCTCTTCTGAAGATTCTTCTGCTATCGGTAGAAGAATTGATGTGATATAATTTTCCTTCGACGGTATCCCGTTCTTTAAACGCTCTGCCACGTGATAAACTGGGCATGCGCATCGAGTTTCGTTCTGATTAGCGGAAGATATCTAAAATTAATGACGTAAATAAGGAATGGGAACGTTGTTGTTTTCGAATTTAACATTTCTGAATTTACTTAATTTTCTGACTACCAGGGAACACAGTCCGTTTTAATGAATTAATCTAGGTCCAGTATAAATGGTCGTTGTAATCTAGGTCCAGTATAAATGGTCGTTGTAATCTAGGTCCAGTATAAATGGTCGTTGTAATCTAGGTCCAGTATAAATGGTCGTTTTAACGTGTAACACGACCGCATACCAATGTAGGTTGAAAATGAACTTGTGGTAGAGGGAAGGTCCTTCTGATGCTGGCTCCCTCCATCCTGTGCAGAGACGGGTCCCACATGCCACCGTGTAAAAACAAACCAGCAACTTGTATACCAGAATCCAAACAACTCTGAAAGATAAACAGCTAGATTTCAATGTTAATGGCACTCTCTAGTGGATCCTGTGGATGTTTTTACTTGTGAGTTGTGGTTTATCAATAATAAGCGGAGATAGTACAAAAAATGGACATAGGACATAAGTGGGGGGAGGAGGCACAGTGTGTTGCATGGTTTACCGTTAGATTTATGTTCACTACGGATACTTCTCGGTCAGATGTAACCTCGCTTGAAACCCATTCGTTGTTTGTAATCACGTGATCATACGTCAGCTTATCAAGTGCGATGTTGGTGCGACGAGAGTGGTTTTGAAGGACGGCAATTAGAAAGCCTGAAATTATTTTTAAATTTTAAAATTATGTTTAATGTTTATCTTTTTTTAAACAAAAACACATACTTTGCGGGTTGAAAAGACCTGGTAACCAAACCACACCAGGGATTTGGGTACTAAGTGTGCATAATTCACACCACATTCGTATGAAATGAACCTTCTGCGCGAGGAAGTGTAACCATGCTGATAGACATTTATTGGATTTGAAGGATAATTTCTAGAAGAGGTAGAGGTTTGTTGACCTTCGTCATGTTTTTATCGCAACCAGGGCGGTTTACTGTGTTACTTTTTATGAAAGAAAGCTACTTTATACCTTCCAACACTCGGGTAGTTTGTTATGAAGTAGCGATCGAAACATTTCAAGGAGGCCTTCGGTCAGCACGATCTCCCCGTTGAAAGCTTGCAATAATGCAGTGAGAGTTTTACGCATTACGTCCAATAGTCTGTTCATTTGATGGCGTTCGTGACGAAAGGTAACCTCGATTGCGTCCGCTTGTTTCATTGAAGATGCTATAAAGCAAAACACGTGACGTAAAATATAAAAGTGGATGAGATTATTGATTTCAGATTGAATCACCAAATAAAATGATCCTAAACAAATGCTACCTTCCGCTATATTCGATCCTTCTTTTCTCGACATTAACCGTTTTGAAGTGTCCGAGAGTGTACTCTTGTAATCGAACGCACCAATATCTGCAGGAAGATTTTGTAGTATTTCGTGAACTTTAGCACGAACCTCTTCTTCTTCGAAACTTCCTGAACTGAAAATTAAATGTAAAAGTCTTGAAATACTGGAGGAAAAGGCTTGGTATTCAGTGTTACAAAGGGAGAGGTGGAATCAGCAAATGACTATACAATAATGCACAGAGGGAGAGGTGGAAACAGCAAATGACTATACAATAATGTACAGAGGGAGAGGTGGAATCAACAAACGTCTATACAATAATGTACAGAGGGAGAGGTGGAATCAACAAATGACTATACAATAATGTACAGAGGGAGAGGTGGAAACAACAAATGACTATACAATAATGCACAGAGGGAGAGGTGGAATCAACAAATGACTATACAATAATGTACAGAGGAAGAGGTGGAATCAACAAACGTCTATACAATAATGTACAGAGGGAGAGGTGGAATCAACAAATGACTATACAATAATGTACAGAGGGAGAAGTGGAATCAACAAATGACTATACAATAATGTACAGAGGAAGAGGTGGAATCAACAAACGTCTATACAATAATGTACAGAGGGAGAGGTGGAATCAACAAATGACTATACAATAATGTACAGAGGGAGAGGTGGAATCAACAAATGACTATACAATAATGTACAGAGGGAGAGGTGGAATCAACAAATGACTATACAATAATGCACAGAGGGAGAGGTGGAAACAACAAATGACTATACAATAATGCACAGAGGGAGAGGTGGAAACAACAAATGACTATACAATAATGTACAGAGGGAGAGGTGGAATCAACAAATGACTATACAATAATGTACAGAGGGAGAGGTGGAATCAACAAATGACTATACAATAATGTACAGAGGGAGAGGTGGAATCAACAAATGACTATACAATAATGCACAGAGGGAGAGGTGGAAACAACAAATGACTATACAATAATGTACAGAGGGAGAGGTGGAAACAGCAAATGACTATACAATAATGTACAGTGGAAGAGGTGGAATCAACAAATGACTATACAATAATGTACAGAGGGAGAGGTGGAAACAGCAAATGACTATACAATAATGTACAGAGGGAGAGGTGGAATCAGCAAATGACTATACAATAATGTACAGAGGGAGAGGTGGAAACAACAAATGACTATACAATAATGTACAGAGGGAGAGGTGGAAACAACAAATGACTATACAATAATGTACAGAGGGAGAGGTGGAATCAACAAATGACTATACAATAATGTACAGAGGGAGAGGTGGAATCAGCAAATGACTATACAATAATGTACAGAGGGAGAGGTGGAAACAACAAATGACTATACAATAATGTACAGAGGGAGAGGTGGAAACAGCAAACGACTATACAATAATGTACAGAGGGAGAGGTGGAATCAACAAATGACTATACAATAATGTACAGAGTGAGAGGTGGAAACAACAAATGACTATACAATAATGTACAGAGGGAGAGGTGGAAACAGCAAATGACTATACAATAATGTACAGAGGGAGAGGTGGAATCAACAAACGTCTATACAATAATGTACAGAGGAAGAGGTGGAATCAACAAACGTCTATACAATAATGTACAGAGGGAGAGGTGGAAACAGCAAATGACTATACAATAATGTACAGAGGGAGAGGTGGAATCAGCAAATGACTATACAATAATGTACAGAGGGAGAGGTGGAAACAACAAATGACTATACAATAATGTACAGAGGGAGAGGTGGAATCAACAAACGTCTATACAATAATGTACAGAGGGAGAGGTGGAATCAACAAATGACTATACAATAATGTACAGAGTGAGAGGTGGAAACAACAAATGACTATACAATAATGTACAGAGGGAGAGGTGGAAACAGCAAATGACTATACAATAATGTACAGAGGGAGAGGTGGAATCAGCAAATGACTATACAATAATGTACAGAGGGAGAGGTGGAAACAACAAATGACTATACAATAATGTACAGAGGGAGAGGTGGAATCAGCAAATGACTATACAATAATGTACAGAGGGAGAGGTGGAATCAGCAAATGACTATACAATAATGTACAGAGGGAGAGGTGGAATCAGCAAATGACTATACAATAATGTACAGAGGGAGAGGTGGAAACAGCAAATGACTATACAATAATGTACAGAGGGAGAGGTGGAATCAACAAATGACTATACAATAATGCACAGAGGGAGAGGTGGAAACAACAAATGACTATACAATAATGTACAGAGGGAGAGGTGGAAACAGCAAATGACTATACAATAATGTACAGTGGAAGAGGTGGAATCAACAAATGACTATACAATAATGTACAGAGGGAGAGGTGGAAACAGCAAATGACTATACAATAATGTACAGAGGGAGAGGTGGAATCAGCAAATGACTATACAATAATGTACAGAGGGAGAGGTGGAAACAACAAATGACTATACAATAATGTACAGAGGGAGAGGTGGAAACAACAAATGACTATACAATAATGTACAGAGGGAGAGGTGGAATCAACAAATGACTATACAATAATGTACAGAGGGAGAGGTGGAATCAGCAAATGACTATACAATAATGTACAGAGGGAGAGGTGGAAACAACAAATGACTATACAATAATGTACAGAGGGAGAGGTGGAAACAGCAAACGACTATACAATAATGTACAGAGGGAGAGGTGGAATCAACAAATGACTATACAATAATGTACAGAGTGAGAGGTGGAAACAACAAATGACTATACAATAATGTACAGAGGGAGAGGTGGAAACAGCAAATGACTATACAATAATGTACAGAGGGAGAGGTGGAATCAACAAACGTCTATACAATAATGTACAGAGGGAGAGGTGGAAACAACAAATGACTATACAATAATGTACAGAGGGAGAGGTGGAAACAGCAAATGACTATACAATAATGGACAGAGGGAGAGGTGGAATCAGCAAATGACTATACAATAATGTACAGAGGGAGAGGTGGAAACAACAAATGACTATACAATAATGTACAGAGGGAGAGGTGGAATCAACAAACGTCTATACAATAATGTACAGAGGGAGAGGTGGAATCAACAAATGACTATACAATAATGTACAGAGTGAGAGGTGGAAACAACAAATGACTATACAATAATGTACAGAGGGAGAGGTGGAAACAGCAAATGACTATACAATAATGTACAGAGGGAGAGGTGGAATCAGCAAATGACTATACAATAATGTACAGAGGGAGAGGTGGAAACAGCAAATGACTATACAATAATGTACAGAGGGAGAGGTGGAATCAGCAAATGACTATACAATAATGTACAGAGGGAGAGGTGGAATCAGCAAATGACTATACAATAATGTACAGAGGGAGAGGTGGAATCAGCAAATGACTATACAATAATGTACAGAGGGAGAGGTGGAAACAGCAAATGACTATACAATAATGTACAGAGGGAGAGGTGGAATCAACAAATGACTATACAATAATGCACAGAGGGAGAGGTGGAAACAGCAAATGACTATACAATAATGCACAGAGGGAGAGGTGGAAACAGCAAATGACTATACAATAATGCACAGAGGGAGAGGTGGAATCAACAAATGACTATACAATAATGTACAGAGGGAGAGGTGGAAACAACAAATGACTATACAATAATGTACAGAGGGAGAGGTGGAATCAACAAACGTCTATACAATAATGTACAGAGGGAGAGGTGGAATCAACAAATGACTATACAATAATGTAGTGGAAAACCTTGATACCATACTCACCTATTTGTTCATTCACGAATGCGAAACCAGGGTAAAAAACTTTAAATATTAAGAAGTAAAATCAAGAGTTTTTAGAAAATTTTCAAAACCTTTTCGTGTGGACTCGCCACAAAGAATAACTCTCGGAACTTTTACTTGTAACATTACAGCGGACATCTTTCAAATGCTGCACAAGAATTCGAGATTCCTTTACATGGAACTCGTGTAGCGCGTGGTCATCTAAACCGAATAAACGGGGGTCGTCTTCGATCGGCAGTTTGCTGATATGGTGCAGGCACTTATGGTAACCAGCTGTAGAGGAAGGACGGGTGTATCCCTGAAATCACGTGATAATATATAATATATATGAATCTTGTGTATAATATAAATGTTTCATTATTATTATTATTATTAAAACTTTATTTATACAGGTTGACTCTTGCCAACAAAAATACAAATGCTGCTATCATAAGAGGGCCTGTTATATCATAAAGATAAAAGTATAATTTAAAACCACAAATAATGTAGATGAATGGGTTTATATCCAACTTGTTGACAAATATATAACTTGGTAGAACAACAAGTTTGTAGTGAGATTATATTTTCAACTTGTCAACTTACAGTGGCATTGCGAGAGTGTCAACTTACAGTGATATTGCAAGAGTGTCAACTTACAGTGGTATTGCAAGAGTGTCAACTTACAGTGGCATTGCAAGAGTGTCAACTTACAATAGTATTGGTTAAACCATCCGCAAAAAAACGTTTTTCATGTAATTTGCTGAACATGGACATCAAGCGCTTCCTTGTCCGGGGATCAGTTGCGTTTCCCGCGTAAACAAGCTCTCCAATCAAAACACTGTGAGCTTCGAAAGGAGCGTCACTGGAGACAATGTCTTTTAGTATGCAGAGTGCAACCTATATTATCAACACAAAAAAACATCTTGGTAAATACGTAACAAGTTAACCGTGCACCTGAAGATCAGCATTGGTTATCGCATGTTGACCTTCGAACCTCTGCTTCTCCGTCACCACAGCGTGGAAGAAACTCGTAACGTATAGCAATCTCCGCCATCTTTCCCTATCGTCATCCTCATAGAAGCCCTCAGAAACCACACCACCGGCGAAGCAATGTTGAAGTTTGTTCTTCACGCCAGCTGGGGGGCAGGTATTCACCTTTTACATCGACAAGGGAGTGTTAGTAGGGGTAAGGTTACTTCAGGTTTTTCAAAAAACAATTTCTCACAAATCATAAACATTCACATGCGTTAAAAGCCTACTTTAATGCAATCTTGCAGCAAGGGGACTGGCAACGACTCATCAGCTTTCGAGGTGAGCCAAAGACGGAAGTTTGTGTTTACAGCCGTTTCAACGTTTTGCAGTCTGATAAACAAAATGTAAAACAAAAAATAAATGAACAATTTAAAATAAAACGATAACGATGTTCATGTACAGAAAAACTCTCATCTCATCCTTACTGTTCAAATATCGTTTATAATTGATAAAAACCTTCTCTTATACTGTATTGTCACTTACTCTGTAATTAGCTCATGAAGTTTCGGCATAAAGGAAGAAGCTAGATGACAGTTCTGCAGTAACACCCACGTTCCTTTCTCCATGTATCCTTTCTTCGTTATCTGCAAAGCTTTCAAGTCTTGCGATTGGCCCAATGAAACTGTCTCAAAGTGGAACTCACTTCCACGGACGTCCTTCACCAACTCAACAATACTGTTATAAGGATCGTTACCTATGATGGTAAGTGTAACCACTGAGTATCAAACAACAGTAACGTAAATGAAACAATTTGTGCATACACTTTTCCTTACCTGATGGTGAGATGAGCAATATTGGCGTCCTGCAATCGCCCTCTGCGTAGATTTTCTGCAGATCAAATGATGCAGATGCACGGAACTGTTCACCCATCGTAGCCAGTACATAATGTTGAGCACATTGCACAAACGTCTCTAAACGAACTGCTTTGCATAACATGAGTCTTTGAAGGCAGGTAAGGGAGTCAGGGTTGAATGCGGTTGCCAGGCGACCAGGGTTGAATGCGGTGGGTAGGCAATTGGGTTCTGAAAATCAATAATATAGTTATGCATAAAGAAAGGTATGTTTTACATGGTGCCAATCGTAAACAGACCAATGCAAAATATACAAACCATCAAACAGTTTTATCGGTTGGCTCATGAATTCCTTCCACCAACTGCCGTACTCTTCAACGTGATCAAGCACGCCTTTAAAGCACGAAAACCTCTCTTCTAAGACGCCCAGTTGTTCCTGTTGTTGCCATGTAAACAATGAGTTCCCATTGGTGGAGGCGTTTTCTAAATTAACCCCTTATAAGGTCATATTACATGATTGATGTGCGGCGTACCTTGCCTATCCCTTGGGCTTTCTTCTGATAGAAATTCATACTCAAGCTTATCGAGTGCTTCGCCGTTGATGTGTTTAGAAACAGTCGCGGAAAAATGAAGGGAGAAAAGGTTGTGGTGGACAGGATGGAGGGAGCAGGAGACAGTCGAGTAAAATACTTCACAGAGCAACATGGCGGATGCATGCGGGAGATTCGATTGAGTCAGTTCGATACCTCGCTGGTGGGCACTACTCGAAGATGCAAACGACAGTGCGGCTTCCATCCGAGACTGAACACAAATAGGGCGTGTAAATATCTGCAAAGGTCCGGATGGAAAATGGTCATTCCTGGGTTTGAAAAACGTGTCATGGTGCGAAAGATGCGAGAAGATGAGTCATATGTAGAGTGGATCATGCATAGTGGATAACGTGAATCAAGCGAAGAAGTTGTTGGAAGAAGGGAGGAAGACAAAAATGATTTAGAATAAAAAGGATTGAGATCGTCCAATCTTAACTGAAAGATCATTTTGAATTATTCAAACTGTACAAGGAATAATTATATATATATATATATATATAAAAATAATAAAAATGATGAAAGTTAACATGGTTGCAACTCCATTATCAATATTTTTATGTTATTCGAAGCCATCTCATCAAGTTTATACGTCGCGCGTGACCTCTTATAATGACTTAAATATGTTTTTATTCTAAGCCATCTGATCAAGTTTATACGTCACGCGTGACCTCTTACAATGACTTAAATGTGTTTTTATTCTAAGCCATCTCATCAAGTTTATACGTCGCGCGTGACCTCTTACAATGACTTAAATATGTTTTGGACAAGAGAAGTTTTTAATATCGTTGTAACCTTTGCATGACCAGAAAAACGAGAAACTATTCTACATAATACTTCGGTGGAGAGGACTTACTTTAGCGCTACTACCAGGTCTCATTCCATCGCATGTTAAACCAATGCATTTTTCGAACAAACCCATCAACCAAGAAAGCGAGAACTGATATGTATGGTCCAGTGCTGGCAACGATGCAGCAATGAAGTACAATGTTGAACCAATCTCAGCTATCTCTGAATACACTTCTCTCTGCTTCAAAAGTTCTTCCGTATCTTCTTCACCTTCACTTAAACGTTGCTTGATGAGTTGAGCAGTTCCCCAACATTCGCTAAGAGTTTCGATCAGCATCCCATCATCGAGAATGTTTCCAGTAGAATCATACAAGAAGTTGAGGTATTTTTCTTCCAGGTGGATCAGTTGTAACCGATCGTCAACCGAACATTGAAGGTTCCTATTGATCTGATCTTGAAGATTTGGATTTTCCTTTTGAGCAACCTTCGAAATAAGCTGTTCTCTCAAACCTTTCTCGCTCACAGTGAAATTTACAACGGTCATTTTATTGCAAATCTCGGATGTTAAGCGAGGGTTTTCACAAGTCACGATGATATAGAGCTTGAATTGTTCATGGCATGGAATAACACTGCCCCTCGAGTTGAATATCTTTCCTCTTTCATTAAGGTCCTGCTTTAAAATGACACCCAAACCTGGGTCAAGATTCACGTCGTTGCTCTAAACACAGAGCAAATCCATTGAAAACCTAAACTACAAACAAGAGTGCAACATACATTTATCATTTTAATCAAATTTTCAAAATGTTTCGATGTTCTATAAATGAAGACCAATATATTAATGGAATTAATAAACTAGACTTACTTTTAATATCACAACCTCACCCAACATCATGGAACTCTCAATCTTTCCCATCAAATCGCTGCAGTCCATTTGAAGTATTCTCACGTTTGATTGTTCTTTGTTCATCAGCCAATGAAACGCTTGTTGTTGGGGATCTATGAGCAACAGCCAATGAGGTGGTGTTCTCATGATAACAGCATTCTGAGTGGAGTGCGGGTCTTCTGGTAGGCTGCAATTGAACCAGCTTTGCAGCTCCACCTGGGAAGTCATCGACGTCACAAACGTGTTCGAATCGTTCACACTTAATCCTTCCTTATTAAGTTGAAGTTTCAGCAATTGTGAGCATTTCAAACGAAACGAAAGCGGAAATGGTCCCAAATAACAAAAAAACATAGATGCCATTATGATGTCTGATACAATAAAATCTTCTTGCTTTCTTAACCTTTCCAAAGTCTCCATCCATCTTTCCTGTGTACAATAAAAACAGTTAAATATTTGAGAAAAATTTGCTGTTCATTATTAATGCTAACGTGTAGGAATCATTAGGGAAGAATTAAACCTTTTCACACTCAAGTGCTTTTGTGAGAACATCCGCCCTTTGAAGACGGAGCAGTGTCAACCGTTGTTTCGCCCGCAGTTCCTCCAACTCTTCAGCGCTGCATTGATACTGGCTCTCTAACAACTGTAACTTAGTCTCGACTTTTGCGAACGCTTCGTCTTTCGCAGCAAGATTTTTGCGTGCCTCTACAAGCAAAGCTTGCGCTTCCTTGCACTTCTGTTGTTGTGGTAGTACTTGACGGTGCACTCTCACAAAGCTCTCTAAAGTCAACACCCACTGGCAAATACTTTTGCAAGCAGCTGAAATTTTCCCGACGGCTGACGGATTAAAATGCGACGAAGTTGTATAATACTGCAATCGATTAAACACTTTAGCGGGCATTTGACATTTGTCATAGTGGGTAAGTCTTTTAAGAAAACCTGGTTCAGTAACCACTTGTTTTGCGGTCACCCAATCAGGTTTCATTTCCAGTATAATGCATACCGCAGCTAGCACGGTGACAACCATCTTTGGTGGATTAATATATGAACGAATCCCGCGAACATCATGCTTGTCTACAAATGTTGAATAAAATCTTCGCGTTCACGATACATTTTACATTTTCAACTGTTTAAAAAGAAATCATTGTTTACAAAACAACAATAATCGACTTAACTTGGTATTGGACCCAGTAAATACTTACTCAAGGTATCCAATGCTTGTATGGATGTTTCTAGGGCAGGCAAAGCATTGCGTAGATCTTGGTCAGCACTCATTGCTACTGCTTCAATCTTCTCTTTCTCCTCTTCCAAAACATCCTTCTCTTTCTTCAGCAAATCTCGCAGTTTGTTCACCTTCTCCTGATCCACACTCAACTTTTCCAGTAATGCTGCCGTATCCTAAAAAGTATAAACATTGAGAAATTCCCTGTTATTTATAAAAGATGCCATGTAGTGACACTGAGAAACATGTTTGTGGGGGCAATAGCGATCTAGAAGTTCATATGAAGTATAACAAATTAATCTTTCAATATTTAAAATGCGTTAAATCTGAATAATGGTAAAGAACAACATTTTAAGCTTATTGAATTTAATAAAATCATTCCCAGATACATACAATTTCTTTCTGATGCAATTGTGGACCAATGTCAACCAATTCTTCTCCAATCTTCTTCACTGATTCATCCGTTTCTACAAGTTGACGCAAACCACATTCTAAATGTTTTTGCTGTGAATTCCATTCGCAAACCTTCTTAATGTACAAAGCTTTAAAAAACTTTACGAAGTCAAGAAAGATCTTGGGTGTGATAAAACTACCCATTCCTGACTGTAGCTCGATACACATCTCCTCAACCTTACAATGCACAAAAACCAATAACTTTGCGAGCGTCTGACTTGAACAAGGGAAAGTTTCATTCTCAAGAGACTTCTCTGCTGCATGGAAGAGGACATCACATGACCATTGTTGATACCAATCCACAACACAATTGTTAACCAGGGATGGGAAACATTGAGTCCGCTGGTAGAATGCGCCCCCTGATGGGCTCGTTGCTATGACGACATGAAGATTTGCTCTCACACGATTCTTAAAATGTTTGATGACCTCATCCCTGGAGGAATGTTCTGCGAGGTGTGAACTGAGTTCACTAGCCAATCCGGCTATGGTTTCACGGTCCAAAAACATTTCAAGGCCATCACCGTCAATAACGTTACAAAGCAGCTCAAGGAATGTGTCCTGGCAGCAGAATAACCATCTTATTGACAATAAGAAATAAAGAAGAATCACAAATCATAAAAAGACACTTTCATCAAACTTCATTTAAGTGACGATTTTATAATCTGGGATTGTATGAACAATCAACAATTTGAAGAGGCACAAATATTTCAAAATAACATGAAGCTACCTGTAGAATCATAGAATCATTAACGAAGAAAACAACTTTATTTGATTGGATACCAGCTCCCAGGATTGCTTTCTTAAAGTCTTCTTTAAAATCTGTAATTGTGTAAAACCTGGTCAGTTCTGGTTGAAAGAAGTCAAATTTTTCTAGTGCACAGGCCAGTTGGGTGGCTGTTCGTTTCCCTGTTCCACCAACCCCAATCAATACCATATGACTGCCAGGTAGTTGCAGTACACGCGCAATCGCAGCAATATGCTTCACCATAGCTGATGATAGAACAAGCTCTTGAGGGGAACGTGTACGAGTAAGTTTCATTCGATTGTGACAGACCTAAACACGAGCTACATGAAATGAGATACACAAGATATTCAATCAAATTTTACCTCTATAACTTGAGTTAACTTGTCCATGTCTTTACAACACTTATAAGCACTGTCTCTACCAACGTAATTCAAATTGACAAAATCAACAAACAACCCAGTATGAGTGGCCATGAATTCATTCCTGTCCATACATACTTTCAAGAAATCTCGCATCATTTTCATGAGCACACCAAGAAATATTTCTTGATCATTCACACTAACCAGCCTATCCGAAAACACCCTTGTTGTCTCATTAACAAACAATTCAATGAAACTTTCTTTAGTTCGAATTAAAAGTGGATCAGCTCGTAATAAACCATCCACAACCTGTGAATTAAAAAGAAATTAAATTAACAAAAACAACATGGTATGAAAGCAGAGGAGATAAGGATTTCAACAATGTTACATTTACAAGAAAAGCAAATTCATGCAAAGAAACTGAAGTCCAAAAACAAGAATTTATAAAAGAAATCACCTTCGACAAATCCTTAATGTTGAAGACGTAATAACATTTAAGGGGAGTTGGTTTTAGCCTGTTGCAGAGTTTGTGATAGACACCAATGAGGGTGGAGATGATTGGAGAGCGACAATCTTGCAACTCCATAGTGAACACTTGCGTCTCAGAAGGCTTGCGCAGTTTTGTGAGGAAGATTCGGTGGAGATTTTGAGGGGAAGAATGAGGTAAACACAAAACACTGAAAACGATATCAATCTCACTAAAACACATGTCATGAAATGCTACTTACTTAAACTTTTGAAGCAGCTTCCCATCAATTGGTCTGCTGTTATGGTTCGTACAAGCAGTCAGTAGTGTGACATCAGGAATGCTCATCCAATCACCATTCTCATAAAACCCTTTGTAATCCAGCACTTCTTTGATAACTTCAACAGCTGGCTGCACATCGAAAGGATCAGTTGTTGGCATGTTCACGTCATCAATAAACACAACAACCTAATAATAATAAATATAGCACACAACAAAAATAAAAGTTTTAAAGAAATTTCAAAAGATAAACTCTTTAAAGTATACAGATGAAGAAGTGTAACTCTTGTCTGTGACACATAAAAGAAAATTTGAAATGATCTTTTTACAACATTTTTATGGTGTGGGAAATGTTTCTTACATTTTCTTTGTTTGTTCTACCAAACACACTTCGTTGACTGTTTGCAAGTTTGTCTTTGATGATTTGTTTCAATGAATGAACACCAGTTAAGGATGTAAACTTTGTTTGCACAAAAGAGATGGGTTCATTGTTAATGACGTTTTGAGTTGGGTGTTGCAAGATGCGCAGATTTTCTCTTCCCAGCTCCATTCTGTTACAAGAGCCGATAAGCATGCTTTGTATGAGGGTGGTTTTACCAGCACTGGCCGGCCCACTCAATAATATGGGATGTCCTTTTGATAACAACATTTTAAGGAGAAAACTATAACAGAGAGTGTCAGAGGTGTGAGTGAAGTCTTTGGTTGTCCGTTCAATGGAAGGATTCATGAGTAAATGGTTCCACAAAACGAAACATCCCTTACGAAGGTCAACATAGTAACAAAACAACGAGCGGTTACTCGGAGGAAGTTGGTGTTGCACCTCCGATTCAAACAACTGTCTCGTAAAATCGTCAAACATTTGACGAGGATTGTTTACGTTCCCACCAATAAAACTTGGGACATGTTTTTCGTTTGTTTCATCAAGCTCTTCTGAACAACAGTCCAAGTGACCTCCAAAAGCCCACAAGAAAGAAAACAGAAAGAGCTTTGTTAAGAACGTGTTCAAGCCTTCAAGACCCCTTGGATAACCACCACCCACAGTTTTATCATCGCCATCTTTACTGAAAACATTCTCTTGCTTTAAGTATATGAAGAATGATTCCAACAAATTCACCAGCAATTGTACAACGCTTATGATTGGCACACGAAGCATGAGAGAGTCAAGATTTTCTTGTAAATACGATATTCCTTTGGGTACTTTTGTTTCAAATAACATGAACAAATGCTCACGCCCGCCCTCCGGTATGTTGTATCTTCGAATCTTTGTCAACCAAGATTTAACTGTTGGCTGCCATGACAACTCTTCAGGATCCTGCAACAAATGAAGAAAGTTGAACATTTGCTTCTTGGTTTTTTTTTGCATTTAGAGATGGGATTTTCATTCATAACCCAAAAAAAAAAACTTCATTTATCCATTAATGCCGGACCTCTGAAGCTTTGTACGGGAGATTTTGTTTCAATTTGAGAATTTATTTATAGTTTTTTGAGCTTTCAAATCTACATTAAGATCAAATTTAACTTATTTAAAACCTCCCATACCTCTACTATTGAAATCCTTACCATATAAATGACAGCACATCTGCTTATGGTTGCCGGAGAAGCATGCACTAAATTATTCACTTCAAAGATCACCTTGGTGTTTTCATTCACTGCAATCCTCTCACCGTTCGTTAAGCATAACACCTGCAAAGAAGCATATAAGAAAATGTTCAAAAATGTTTTTGAGTACACATTTTTTTACTTTCTCTCACCTTAGTGTCATCAAGCAAAGTGTTGAGGTTTTCCGACCATACACTGTCAATCGGTCCATCGAACACCAACCAATGGAATTTAGCGTCTACAATACAAGATTCAAATCCTTAATATTTCTCACTGAACGTAGTTTAAACTGTTTGCTCAAAAACCTGTAACTGACCTTCTTTGTGGGTTTTCATTAGCATATTCACCACTTTGTTTTTAGATTTGGTAACTGAGCTTTCAGAAAATCTTCGCAAAGTCTCTGACAACAATCCATCTTTCCATTCTGATGTGTTAGCGTTGTACTCTCCGTAAAGCTCATTCATGGAAAGCGATCGAGGGTTAATACTAACCATATCTACAACTTCACACACCAGCCCTTTAGTTAGCTTAGCTGCTCTTTGAAACAATTGTTGCGCTGCCTTATGCTTTATTGTTTGACTCTCTTTAACATTAACAGACCGCTTGAGGATTTGAAGGGCAGTGCTTTTCCCACCCCCTGTTGGGCCCACAAGTATCATACTGTGATGCAACTTCAATGCATTGTCCATTTCATTCACCTTTTTTATTTGAGGTATCCATTTATATAAGCCTAATTCACGAATAGCCACATTGATTGACTTCTAAAGGATTGGACATTATTAAACGTTACTTTTTAAATATCTTAAATAGCTTCGTTCAAAACATTGGTGCATAGGAACATGCAATCTAGCTCTCATTGAAGTAAAATTTTCAGAAATATCACAAAACTTAATTTTCTTATATGTTTTTTCTGAACTTCAGAAAAAATTCTCATGTGAAAGCGAAACATTTATGTGCGTTAACCTTTAACGAATCCTCCTCCGTCGAAGATTGGATTCTAATGGTAAAGACATCCCCTACAATCTGCTCAAAGATTAGACGGTCCTCTTTGTGAAACTTTGGAAGGCTGATCTCAAGGATCGATTGTACGAAAATGTCCTCTTCAAAACTCAATATTTCTTCTGATGAGGCCCTGAAAAGAATAAATGCGATGACATCAAAAGCAAAAAAATGGAGGAAATTTTGTTGAAACTACACTAAAACATTTTTATTATTTATCTCACAGTACCCATGCTGCTTATTATCCTTTTAACAACAAAACATTAGGACATACTGTAAGATTTAATAATGTTTGAACACTTAAGTAAAGGTTACCCTTCCTCTGAATGATGTTTCGTTGCGGCGTGCATCAGCAGGGTTTTGATTGACCGCAAACCAAAGTCATAATGTGGCTAAAAATAGAAAAAAAATGGATTTGTGTTTCCTGCCAATGTTGTATGCACCTGTCTGGAGAGTTGCGTATTTGCTATCTCGTACAGTTTCACCAACTTCTTCGATAAGACATCTGCATTACGAAAACCTAGTGTAAACAGCATCACTTCAGCTATGTGTATTTCATCAGGCATAACCATGGCAACAGGTCGAAACATTGACTTCATGTTATCAGGAAGATCAATGTAAGACGTGGACTTCAATGTAATGAAAACTGCTGATGTTGCATTTAGGTGGATATCTTTGTTATCAAACATGAACCTTAGAGTAGCAAACATTTTAGCAGAACGAATGATCAGCAATTGTTGCGCCACTACAGAAAGGACCCCTGCATCAACATGGTGGATCTCATCAAAACAACACCAGCAACCTGACTGTGAAATGCCACACAAATACTGACTAAACATTTTAAAATCTAAGCTCTCCGAGCAGTTAAACACAACACAATGTTTCCCCATCAATTTCGAAAGATCTTTAACGGTTTCTGATTTTCCCGTTCCCACTGGACCAAATGGTGCCCCACCCAGATGATAACGGAGAGCCACTGTGAAAGTGAGATAGCAACGGTCTGTGAGTGGAGTCATCGCCAGACGGGTCATGCAACCCAAATATTCATTGCCATAAATGAATGAAGCTAGTCCCTGCTCCATAAAACAGTGTTTCTCGTGATCATTCCAGTAATAACGAAGTTGCCTAAAACAAAAATACATATAAAATTATGTAGTTCACTAAAGACACTCATGTAAGTACCTCTTCCATGCAAAATCATCTGCTGAACAGACATTAACAAGTTTCGAGAAAATGTCTCGTGCATGCACAACACCTATGATCAATGAAGTGCAAATATTACGAGTTTTCAACAGAACAGCTTCTTTAACACAACAAACCAAAACTTCCAACTTCAAACGAAGATGCTCTAGCTCATTTTCAAATGGTAAATTTTCCATGAAAGCCTTTTCCACTTGAGCAGCAAACATTATTTGATCAACAACGACTGCTATTTGTCCATACTCAACTAAAAACCATTCTGAGAACTTTGTCTCATCAAAGTTTTGAAGAGATTTTTGTATTAATGCGTTGATAGTATCATACATGGCTTCTTCAAGATTGCACATCCAATGTTCAATGGTTCCTCGAGCACAGACAGATCTGAAACAAAATACTTTCTAACTTCCTTCCTTAACACAACTTTCTATCTAACTACGTAAAACATCAACTTGACAAAAATTCTTCTAATGAACGACAAGTTAAATAAATGATAGATAAAACTTAATCCTTTAAAATGCTCAATTTAATTTTGTTCAAATTTGACTCATTAACACTTTTGACATTTTCTGAAAAGCTAACTTCTGAGCATCACTGACATTGGTTTGTAGCTAAACAAATCTTCTAACCCTGCAAACTCTACAACTTCCTCTTCAGCCGAGACTATCGCAAGAATAACGGCAGGTTTGTGTTTAGTGTCTGTTGTAAAGTGAAGACGATGGATATTAGCAAAACATTTTGGTAGATAGGGTTGGATGGAAGTCAGGTTTTTACCATCGGAAATCACTTCCAATAGCTCTTGATTACTTAAAAAGCTGAAGCGCGGAAAAGTGACTCTTGTTGTTCCAATGTACTCCTCAAATATGGAATATCAAAAAGACATTCATATGAGAAAATATCAAAAACACGAGAGGATATCAAAAAAACCCTCACATGAAGGAATATCAAAAACACAAGAAAATATTGACTTTGAATTCTTTGGATATCTAGAATAATATAACAATACCTCCAGACTTTTTTGTATTTTTTCCAGAGTCATATTGCTTGCCTTGAATAAATCTAGCAATCCTGTTGCCATGGTAGCAGTTAAGGCATTTGGCCTGTCCACGGCATTTCTCATGATCTCCCTCCATGTTTTATCAACCTGCGAAAAAAGCTTTGCTTCTGTTGGCATTTTTCTAAACAACATAAAACACGAAAGTTGTGGGTGTTGCATATAAAAGGACTTTCAGGGAGTTATCTATAACCAGAAAAAGAGAGTGTTATCGGAACGTTTATTCATCATTTACAAGCTATGCTATTATTAGGGTGTTTAAATTAAAACTTTAATCATTAACAACTTTTATTAACCGGCTTACCTCTGAATATCTGAGGCTGAGAAAACCTTCTCCAAGCACAACCAGTGTCTCTGCATTGTCACCCACTCTGCAAATGTTACTCGGAACAAATGCAACTTTCTTTCCATCTCAATTAACCTCTCCTGAAATTAGTAAAACTTTTCATGTTCATTGTGGCCAAGGTTTTCACAGAAAAAAGAAATCCTTGGGGTGAGGCTGGGAAGTCTTTGCAAAAGAAAAATGTGTTTTTGAAGAGCTGAGGAAGAAAAAGGTATGGCTGAAAGTGAGATGGAGGACAGAGACTGATCTAGAAGGAGGAGGTAAAATTTGTGGTGATAGAGTGAGGTAGTTTGAGTCTTGGTGAAAGAAGAATTATCTAAGAAAAGTGATACAGTGATGGTGATTGTGATTTTAGGAAAACAAAGAAGAAAGTGACATTCATTGCAAAGACAAAGGAAAATTATCAGACAGTTGTGAAGACCTTAACAGCAGCACAGACTGGTGTTATCTGACAGATGTGAAGAAGTTTCTAGGGTAGATGGCAGCACTTACTGGTGTTATCTGACAGCAAGAACAAGATGTTACTGGGTGCAATTTAGAAAATGTGGGTGAAGGTATTTTTGGGAGATATATCGGGTATATTCTCTAACTTGAGAATGATGGAGGATGAAGGAGACACATAAGAAGTCCTTGGGACAAATGTTGGTTTGAGGAAAGGAGATTCCCTGAACAGAGTAAGATGGAGCGAGAAGGATTGTTGTTAAGGGTAATCCAGCCACCCTCATTATTGGAGACAATCCCGAATTGAAATTGGGTGATGATGATGATGGTGACAATGGTAAAGGAAAAGCAAGTTGGTGGCATTTGTGAAAATGGGAGATCGTTCACAAAAAAACATATTATGACAGGATATTTCCTCTTTTAACTTGGATGAAATGTGTTTCCCTAACAAACTTCATGGACTTTTCTATGTTCAAGTAGAGCCTAAAACAACCAAACACAATCAAACCTGTATATGAGCAGAGTGTCTTGAACCTTTTATATTTGAGATGGTCATTAAGCTTTCGTCAAGTCCCTCCCATATTTCATCCACCCCAGTGATAACAATGTCGGAGCAACAAACATGAGGTACCAACTGCAACTCTGCATTCCTCCAATATTCCTCAACCTTTTCCATCATCTGTGTCAGCACACCTTCTTTACTTGCGCGATTTGACACTTCTAAAATCTCTGCTTCGATATCAAAGATGTTTAGAGCCAAGAGTTGACCGAGCGTAAATGCTGGCCACCCAAAAAGATTTCGTTTGATGATTCGATGGAGTTGATTCCAGTGGCGCATTTTCAACAAAGGGTTTCGCAGTGAACTCACAACTCTCATTTTAGATTTGAAATGCAGAATTTTGCTTTTTAAAGTTGGAACCAGATTGTTAACAGGTAAACCTAGATGTTAGATCAAATTATCGCATTACAAAAACTTAACGTAATGGCGCCAACCTTTTTAAAATGGTAAACCATGTATTTAGGTTATTATGAGTAGCATAGAGACTGATAAACTCACCTTTTTCTAAAACAAGCAAAGTTTGTACGAATCTGTTTAGCTCTCTGTTTATATCTTGCACATGAACATCGAAAAAAAACATGTTGTACCATTCCTCATACAGCTTCTTCCATTCAATCATTGCACTCCACATCACCTCGCGCAAGTTCAAATTCTTCTCAATATCCTCCAATCCTCTCTGCAGTTCCTCAATTTTTGAATCGTGCTTTGTTCTTGACAAATATGCGCTGAATGACAGATGCACAAACAAAATTAAGCAAAACCTAAGAAAACCTTTTGTTGGCTTAACAGCGCATTGAATAAAGCATCTATTATTGCTTGTGCCCGCATTGAAAGTTTCAAAAAATCTTACACAATTGAAGGTTTTCTCTGTTGTACAGCAGAATAATTAGCCGTAAACAAACTGCCATAAAGAGCACATTCTTTAGCAGCGTCTGCCACAATTGAAATATCTATTTTGATGTAGGAAAGTAACTCTAGGGCGTGCTTTGGTATTGTGTCTTCCTCCAATAGATAAGAGTTGTTTATTCTACTGTACAGCTGGTGAAGTTGTTGGATATTGTTTTCAACAATTGCAGCCAGGTCTTTCGAAAACAATTGTATATTGTCATTCTTCTTTGCTTCACAATACAACACTAAGTTCTAAGCAAGCAAGGGAAAGATAATGTTATTCTGGAACTTTTGGTTAAAAAACCGTCAATATAAACAGCATTAATTGCAGACATAGTTTTACTATAAAACGTAGAACAATGAACAAACCCCGTACTTTTGTCAGGTTATAACTTGGACCTAAAGATTTGAACAGTGCTGTTTCTTCCAAGCCAAATTTCAAATCAAATTCAAACGCTACTGCAAATATCCTGCACACCAAGTTGTATTCCTTTTCTATTGAAGCCATATCTACGGAAGCTTTTATCAAACAAGCCAAATGATCAACAAAGTCTTTCACTGAAACCATTTTAGCGGATAACACTGTCTCTTTTTCCTATAAATTTAAAAGGGTTATAAGATGTCATCTTTTACAATATTAATTTACTTAGAAAAGTATGGAATGTGTTATAGTAGCTTAGAACTTGGGTCCAGTAACTAGATACCTAATATTGATATTTTTTCCCCACTTGTCATAAACGAAAGTAACAGAAAGTCTATTTGTTAATATTGAAAGGAAAAGCTCAGAGTTTATTTGATGGTCTCATCTACCTTTAACAGCTTTAGCATTGCTTCGTTCTTTTCGTTTGCAATCTTCGGTAAAGACACATGTAAAACTTCCATGCATTCCCTTGGATATGGCAAGCAAGCATTTCGAAAATCTTCTGTGTTCACTTGAAATATACCAATTATTTTTGTGATTGGCATTGACTCTATGATTTCAATCTAAAGGAAAGACAGATTTTGAAGTCTATAACCATGCTATTGCATACAAATATACAAGAAAATATGTTAGCTTGAACAGAATAATAAAATGATTTCTGAAAGGCAATACATAGGAAGGCTCTAAACGTTTGTTGGGCGAAAATCAGATGTGCCCTATATTAAAGTGTGCAATAATGGTTTCAAACACTCGATTACATGATATACCTGATCAGTAACCTGTGTTAAAACATCACGAAATTGCTCTGGAGTCCATGCAGGACTTATGGAAGTTTCGATGTCTGAGGCACTAATGTGTTGCAACATGCTGCAAAACTTGTCAAAGTACTAAAAATCAAATCGAATTAAAAAAATGCATTGGGTGAAAATGTTTATCGAATCAATTTCATTGTTTTTATTCATATATTAACTATTTTGAGTAAATTAAATATTTAGCAATTAATTATGATAAATTGTTTCATCAGTTGAAGCAGAGAGATGCACGAGAGAGTACCCTCCTCATTCACCTTCACATATTCTACTGCTTCCTCAACTCCCGCATTTAAAATATTTTGTATCTCTTGGACGATCTGTTGATAGCGTTCATCTTCATCGTACAGTAATTCTACATCTGGGAAGACAGTGATTTCTATTCTTTGATCTCCATCAATGAACTTTGTTAGTCTCGACTCAAACACTAAGCTCTTGAACTTGTTCACTGACATCTTGATGGTCTTAATTAATGAAGAGATACTGGCAAGTAAATTCTAAAAATCACAAAAATACATTGTGAAACAATCTACCATTGATGTGATGATGTACCTTGTGAGTTGGCCTCAGTTCACCGAAGAATTGGTGCTTTTCGGAATCTGTTTAAAACATTACAGAGTTCACATTCTCTTAAATAATACCTCAAATTGAGATTTAATATTGATTTCTGATCATTTCTGACTGATAATTTTAAAATTGTCTAGCTGAATTTTGTGTCTTGCTGTTTGATGTAGTCATATTTTGCTTACCTTTAACAAGCAACAAATTCAAATGGAACATCGAGCTCTTTTCACTACAGGGGTGTTTAACTTTCTCTAACAACTTCCTCAGAGATTCCATCGTGATATTGTACACTGTGTTCAAGAAGATGCAATCAACCAATCGCATGAAACGAAACAACTGCTTTCCCATGCTATTCATCTTTGATGCTCTGAAGTGTTTAAAAGTGCCATCTGTTGAGACACGAGCTATGATAGTGGCAGCATCAGTAGGAGCTTCGCGCTCAATTATGTTGTACTTCTCTAAATAACAACAAACAAAACATTCAGCATGTGAAGTCACTGTTAGCCAAAACATTGATCGTAGGAAAGTCAACTTATTTCATCACAAAATAATAAGACTATTCAATTAAGAAACAATAACTCAACCAGCACAAGACTATCTGTGTGTGGTGTTAACAATTAATACAATTAAACAATTTTTAACGGAATGAATCATACTTTTCACATTATGAAAGTTCTTGACAACTTTGGTTTTTCTTCCGACTAACTTTTTAATTTCAACATCTTCCATATCATCAATGATTTGATTGAGAGAATCTGTTGTCTCTTTGATGAATGTCTATAAATTAACACATACACAACATGTGAAATAGTGGATCGTTGATAATAAGGACATCATTGATAGCTCAGAAAACATATCTTTGCTTGGTATAAACATTGATTCTCTGAGCAAAAATACATATCTAACCTGAAAAAACTTTGATCTTATTAAAGGAGTTTTGTTTCATGCACAAACCTATGCTCTCTTTTAAAAATCCATGTGGAATACAAAATCTACATTTTGGGTTGAATCTTGCCACGTCCCTGTAGTATTGCGCTATGTTTGTAATTTATTGATATGGCTTATCCTAGAGTTTCTAAGAAGTTTCTAGAATTGAGAAGGGGTTCAATATCATATAACATCAAAATTCTGTGGAGGTCTGGGGTGAGGATAAACCCAATTAAATATATAACACTCTGTGCTTAAGTAGTCTTGCTTTGGGTGTCTGCCAATGAAAAACAAATAAAAAAGTTGTAATAAATACGATTACTAAGGAAATATTTACCTCACATGTTCGTTGAACGATTTCAACGATGTTGTTATGATATTTTCGCCACGCAAGGAAATATTTACCTCACATGTTCGTTGAACGATTTCAACAATGTTGTTATGATATTCTCGCCACGCAAGGAAATATTTACCTCACATGTTCGTTGAACGATTTCAACAATGTTGTTATGATATTCTCGCCATGCAGTTAAACATCCTGTTATCTTTCCCATCTGCTCCTTTAAAAGTTCCTCAAGACTGCAAGGAAATGTTCCATTGAAATCGACTAAGAGCGAACAATGTGACAACTCCATTTGGTTGCAAATGGCTTTGATTCGCAGTAGAGCTGACAAAAGGACTGGGCGGTTTTGTAGGAGTCGCTCGTGAATAGTGAGGCTAGTAATAATAAAGTGTCTTTAGCAAGATTATCTGATCATTACGATACTTTCTATGCCAAGCCATCAACTAATCGTCTTTTAAAGAGACACATGGGCTCATTAATAGTAATGAAGTAAGCAATCAGTTATGGTTAATTAAAAAATTACAAAACACTTACGTAAGACGGGAGGATTTTAAACTTTTTAAATTGCGCAGCCACATTGAAAAGACTTTTTGCAGTCTGAAGAGAAAAAAAGACGTAAATGAGTTCGAAACATGATATCAATAAAAATGCCTTCACACCTGCAATTCACTGCAAGCTTTCCTATACTATCTGCATAAGGTTACAAGAAATACCTGAAATATTTAAAGAACTTCAACCGGATGAACTTATAGAACAACTTCCGCTCTTTCAGCCATTGAAGAACATTGGTTGTACTTGATTCATGTTGGCTGTTTGTAACCTTCCAAAATACTTATTAATAATACTAATATACTGTATATAAAACTAACATAGGAAAATAAACTGAGTAAAACCACACCATTGTAATAAAAGTGGCGGAGACAATGAAATAAAACTCTCTCCGTTGAGCATCAGCGGTGCCAGGTGCGACTGTGAACTCGTAAGGATTGTAGAAAACATTTGTCAACACAGGAATGCAGTAAACAAGCTCTCCATCATCCTCCTCTCGTTCACCATCATCCCTGTGTTAACGAAGATCATGGAATTCACAGATGAAGCTTTAACTTCTGGGCACCTTTCAATGCATTCTGAGGGAAATCAACTTTGAAATATGCACAATATATATCCCAAGGACTTTCCATACAATATGATTCAAGCATTACCTATGAACCTTTTGGTTTTTACCAACACTTTCCCCTGTAGCTTCTAATAATTCACTTTTTGGCCAATGAAGTCTGTCCCATAACCTGAGTAGCACTTCCGTAGTTGAGTTATTCTCATAGAAAGGAGAAGTTTCAGCAAGATCTGCAGCCAGTTCATTTGAAACATAATCCTGGAAGAATAGAAGTTCACGTTGCAACACATAAATTCAATTCTGTATTTACTCAATATTTTGTACTCTTAAAGTTAATTTACAAATGAATTTGTTTAATCTATATAATAGTACAAAGTTCTTATATCTAACGAAAGTCACACTTTCTCGATACAATTTTTTGAAAGCTACTATGAAATGCAAAACAACGAATGACCAAGTAAATTTGATTGGTTGAATAGAGTTTGTTTTGATGACGGAAATTGTTTTGCTGACTGAAAACGTTTTATAAAATAACTTTCTGTTCCTATGTATGTTTCCACTTCTTGCTACCTTTGTGTTGTAGACCAAGCAATTCACTGACAATGACACATCTTTAGGTGTGTTATCCTGGAATTATTCAAAACAAAATTTCTTCACTGAAACATAATTTATCGCTGAGAGAGAAGATATGCACACACATCTATAATAATCTCTATATATTCCCTAAATTTCAATTTGAAGGCAAACAACCTTTGCTGATGTATATGGGAGAAAGCTCCTTTCCTTAAATAATTTCTTGATTTCCCTGTTTCTGGAAAGAGTGAAAGAGCAAAGATATATCCTCAAATGAGAAGTGTGTGCCACAAATGACTGATTACTTTTAATAATAAAAAATGGAAAAATGGATATTTTTATTTTAAATTTATTCTGTTTGCTTAAGAACAGGAGGGTAGACCGAGAAAGACATGGCAAGAGGTAATAAGGAAAGACTTGCTACAAAGAAATTTGTGCTTTAAACAACAGTCTAGATCAGATGGAAAGATGATCATTAAAATACCCCATCTAACCCATGATAGCATGGAAAGCGAACATCCATAGATAGATAGATAGATAGATAGATAGATAGAAAGATAGATAGGCAATTGAGGATTATATTTGAAAGTTGTATCCCAACTAATACTTTTATTCCTCCGGATTTACTTTGAACGTATACATGTGAAAGAAGAATCTTCTACCGTATATTTCTACTGTAGTGTCACTACATTGTTCAGCTTTATGCTATCGAGTGACACCAACCATATATTTTTGTAATTTGTTTTTCTATGTATTTTTGTATTTTTATTATATGGTGAATAAACAACAATTTGAATTTATTATTCTTTATTATAGATCATCCACAAACAGGCAAACCTTAAGATCCTGGTTTTGTTCTGCTTTAATGTTTTTCACTGCAACACATGACGTTCTGTATGACTTTTCAAATGACTGATTTTGTTGAAACAGCTGAGAAATGCAAAGTCAAGAAGTCTGGAAATATATTGCAAAATAAACTGTGAATTTTCAAATGGCAAACAGATTAAACGAAATTGTAACTCACAAATATATTCCTTTCAAACGTTGTTTTACTGAACCAAACAAAAGAATAATTACCACGTCAGCTCGTAGATTCTTTTGAAGATGGTTTGGCACACTCACTCCAGATCTGTAGACTCTTGGAGTTTCATCAAAATCAAAGTCATCCACCGGATAAAAGGCATTCAACGAATGGTTCGAGGGAGGAAGGTTTTCTGTAGTTCCCACAGAAGTTGTATTTACATGTTCATCAAAGACACTTGTATTGCAGCGAGGTATATTATTTCCAGCGAGTGAATTTTGTGGAGCCACAAACGTATGCTCACTGCTTGATTTGTTCATTTTAGCTTGAAATAGAAAGTAGAATTTTAAAAAATGGTATTACATCATCATCGTCATCATCATCGTCGTCCTTTTAATGTCGCTTTTCCATGCTTATATGGGTTGGACGGTTTCAAAAGATAATTTTCTCCAATTATGGAGGTTTAATCATCTGATGGTTTATTGGTGTAGATGTTTTTACGTCTGGATGCCCTTCCTAACGCCAACACCAGAAAGAGAAAAACATTGGTGAGTTAACCCACGCAAGGTACCAACATTGTATTTAAAACTCTGTGGCAGCTATGCATCAGGGGCATAGATGCTTATGCCCATGAGGTCAAAGATGTTATACAACCCACACACCCGCATTACATAAACTAAAGAATCATTATATAAACGAAAGGTTAATATTATTATTGAGGCATTGCATGGTAGATTTTGTAGCCTATTAACATATCAAAAAGGAGAAAAAAACATTGTTAACAACATTGTACAGAGACTTATTCCAGTCATCAACTATAACAAATGTAATAATGTGTGGTTTTTGACAAAAGTATACTTGAATCATATAACCTTGTTCAAACATTCATTGATGGAAGGTGTAACGCTTTTCAACAATATTCCAGCACAGTAAACAATGAAAATAGAACACAAAATAAGACAAAGTTCTAATACGTGTAAATACGATGAATATTTTTGGCATAAACATGTTTTAAAAAAGACCTGGGGAATCTTAAATGAATTAATTGGAAGGAAAAAGTCTAAAACCAATATCATTTCTAAAATAATTAGCGTTGCTAGCAAAGATATTTTTAATTCTCAAAGAATTCAATGAATATTTTGTAAATTTAGGCCCAAATCTTGCATTGTCCATAATCATTTCTAATCAAAACTTTTAAATTTTCTTTGGTTTAGATGAATTTGAAAAGTCCTTATTACCTTCAAGAGAAATAAAGCCACTGGACACAATTATTGACAGTATGTAATATTAAATACTTTAGGTCATCTAAAGAAACCCTTTTTTCATTTAGTCGGTCTTCCACTAAAAACAAGTATCTTCCATGAAAATTCTTTGTGTCCTCTTAAACAAAAAATTATCATAAATTATTTAGAGAAAATTAGAAGTAAATCTATAGTGATATTATACCATGCCCGTCCATACCTAAACAAACAAAGTCTTAAGCTTATTTATTTCAGTTTAATACATAGTTATCTGAACTATACAAATACTGCATGGGCTAGCACTTAAGCAACCTCATTACAGTGTATTCAGAAACACGCTGCAAGACTTATACTCAATAAATCAACTGGAACCAAGAAAATTCTTTAAAATAAACTGCAAATTGACAAAACGGAATACTAAGATACTACTACGACACAGAGTAATATTCCTTTCCTTTTGAAACCTTGAACTAAAGGATTCAATGGACAATGAGATTCATTCAAGTAGATTTGACTCTTCACATCCTGGACTGGTACTTTTTATTAGGAATAACTTTGTGTCTAGATAAGGAGCTAAATACTTCACTATTCTTTACTCTACTAGTCCCGTATTTGATTGTAATAAAATTTATCTTTATCAAAATATCGTGTAATGTAAAGTAATTGGAATTGCGATATATTTTGGTGCGAGTAAAGTCACTCGCAATTAATTGGGAAAAACTTTAAATCATAAATCATAAATTATGGTCCCCCTTCCCTTCTTTTTGAATCTCATGACAACATTGAGAAACTTTTGTGTCACGTTATAATCTTGTTCTTTGTGATTGAACTACCCACATGGTAACCTAACTACCAATTTGCTGTTATAATGCCGCCATCTTTTATTATTGCTTTCAAAATATGCTGATCATGCAAAAGATACTTTAATGAATGATTCGGTCAGGCTAAAACAAAAACACCTTTAAAAATAACTATGAATATATGAATATACTGTAATAAAAAAAGGAATCTAAATAATATGAAAAATGGCACCCTGTCTCTATAAGGCCTCTCCAGAACTCGCGGAAACTTGTACTGATCCAAAGATTTTTAATTCGCTGCATTTTGCCTTTCAAAAACGCAAATTGGCTGTCAAGTGAAGTGACAGAGGAGAAGTCATAAATAACAAACAGAATGTGAAATCACCCAAGTTTTATTAGACTTCCTGAGAAGTAACTTAACTTATATGACTGATATTCATATGTTGTGTCCATTGTTGTTTTCTGGCCATCTCGGTTTTTTTTGGATCGCAAAGTTAGTCAAACGATTATTTTATAGTTCACGTATTGTAGTATAAAACAAAATATTTATAGAATATTTCTAACTCCTGGAATTTTCCAAAATTGCAATATATCGTAAAACTAATGATTTATATAGCATAAAATGTCCCATAGGATAAAAAACACAAATAAAAACTATTGTTCGCAATCCCTACAGTACAATGCAGGGCAGACGATTCCAAGCATTTGCAACCTCCTTTACGTCCCATATTAACATTAGAACCACTGCGAATTGCCGAGATTTTAAACAAAAGAATGTATCGGAATATGACGTAGTACCTCCCAACTCCAAACACTATCCATAGTTCTAGCGTTAATGCATGGTAGAGACAAATTGCCGTTACTACCACATCCGTGTCAACTATCAAGACTTTTGAATGACCGGAATTACTTGATTGTCCAGGAAAATCATGGTTTCACCCATTGTAATAAAAGATATTTTACAACACTATTATGTTGTTTTCTAACATAATAAAAATCCGACAAAAACTGGATATAGAAAAATGGGTACTTGTTAGAAAGATAACCTTATACTGATCATTTCCTGAGAAAAGCATAGGTCTCAAAATGAACAGAAAAGCAATAATTGATGTGTAAAAACAATGGAATATACACAAAAATACACCCACACCAATAGATTGTTTGCTTTAAAAAATCTAGAAACATTCATACAAAGTATCAGATAATACAAAAGAATCAACTTGAACACGAGTGATGTACAAGATCCACAAAAGTTGCTGCACTAAAGGCCGTTTTCTTGCATCGCATTGTTGAACAGTTGCTGAAACAATTTCAATTAATTAGCTTGAGATTGCGGGGCTTTAAATTTATCGGTTGTTTTAAGGTAGTATTTATTATTAATCCAACACCACCTTTTCTGCGTTGACATCGTTACGACGCCATTTGATTATTTGATAGTAGCAACGAATTTCAGAGCTGATCTAGTTGGTAACAATGACTCTGCTTAGCCAAATTTCGCTTTAAAAACCTTTAGCGATGAGAAGTTGTTTCTTGTGATTTTCAGTGATGACTCAGTTGTTTAGTAGATGAATATAGCAGCTTTCCTCGTCCAGGTTCTGAAGTGCTTTAGAAGGGTTTGACTTCATTTGATTCCATCAGTTTTCGTTAAAGTGTTGAGGTGTTTTAATCGATACTTAAAACCTTTTAACAAATTTCCCGTTATAAGCAATCACTGGGATAGAGAATCATCAGGTGGTTGAAAAAAATATAAGGAATAAAATAACATTTTCACACAATAATGTGGGTAGTAACAAAAACGCTGTGTTGGCGTTTTGTGATGAAGGAAATCCACCTTGAACCAAAGAGTGAAACTATAGCCTACCTAATATATTAATAAGAAAGTTAATATATATGAAAACATTCATGAAAAAGCACTCAATCAAAATTGCACAGCAAAGTCGCCCACCTTCAAGAAGTGGGTTAATTAAAACCACCTAAATTGGTCGCCTGCTACATCCGACTTTAAGACCCAACATTCTGTCTTCTCATTATTTTTTCGTAATTAACATTCCACTTATCTTAAACTTCACATTCCGAAGGCTGCTCTCTCTCTCTCTCTCTCCGTGTATATATTTTTTTATCCAAACTTTTGTAATTATTTTGAAAAATATTCTTAACCTTGAAAAGTAAATTAAATTGAGAACACGAAATGAAAATAAAAACAGTAATAAAATAAATAATCGTTTAAGGGTGATATGACTAATCCAGGGGAGGCTGTAGCACTCCAAAGCCCCTCTAACGCCGTTCCTGTTCTTTACTTGTGTTCATAGTGTAAAGAAGACTTGAAAGAAGATTCATAAAGCGAATGACCTCGCACATAAAAGAAATTGTTTTAGCATCTCAGTAAAAAATGAACATTTGTCCGGCCACGAAAAATAACTGTGAAATTCTTTTTAAAGAAACTTTAGAATGTAATGGCACAACGAGGAAAGACTGGCTTAACTAAAAACACAAGATAATATGTCAGTACTCCATCAATCTTCTAATTTCATGATTTGTTGATGAATATATATGCTGACTACAGTTTTCATTCAGATATGATATGGACAAATAAAGTATAATTTAGGTGAATGAATCAAGTTGCAAATTATTTCGTCACGGAACGTGGCACTCGATAATTTGTTTCTGGAATAACAACATTCCTAATTAATGGCGTTAATGGCTTGTTTTAATGAACATTCGTTAGCGAGTTATTTGCCTCCCACATTCTAATTAATGAAACCAAATAAATACCCCTCCAAACAACAAATGTGTATCAGTCGGAAATGAAAGGTGTTATCATTGTGTTGATGCTCACTTGCTTTGTAAGCTTCCACCACCAAGTGGAAGGACGACCAACGGAAACCACGTGCGGTACGAAAGGATTGTTTGAGAAGTGCACCAACAATCTGGAATGCAGTTGTTCGTTCGGAATGCAGTGCATAAATATCGAGAACGTCCCATATACGGTTTGTTTCGAACTGGGTAATATACCCCACTGACTATAGTTCCTGCACATGTGAAGAGATCGCGAACGGTTGAGACGAATTCAGACAGCCTCTATGACTGTTCATTTCAGACAACCTTTATGACTGTTTATAACTGTTCATTTCAGACAGTCTTTATGACTGTTTATAACTGTTCATTTCAGACAGTCTTTATGACTGTTTATAACTGTTCATTTCAGACAGTCTTTATGACTGTTTATAACTGTTCATTTCAGACAGTCTTTATGACTGTTTATAACTGTTCATTTCAGACAGTCTTTATGACTGTTTATAACTGTTCATTTCAGACAGTCTTTATGACTGTTTATAACTGTTCATTTCAGACAGTCTTTATGACTGTTTATAACTGTTCATTTCAGACAGTCTTTATGACTGTTTATAACTGTTCATTTCAGACAGTTTTTATGACTGTTTATAACTGTTCATTTCAGACAGTCTTTATGACTGTTTATAACTGTTCATTTCAGACAGTCTTTATGACTGTTTATAACTGTTCATTTCAGACAGCCTCTATGACTGTTTATAACTGTTCATTTCAGACAGCCTCTATGACTGTTTATAACTGTTCATTTCAGACAGCCTCTATGACTGTTTATAACTGTTCATTTCAGACAGCCTCTATGACTGTTTATAACTGTTCATTTCAGACAGCCTCTATGACTGTTTATAACTGTTCATTTCAGACAGTCTTTATGACTGTTTATAACTGTTCATTTCAGACAGTCTTTATGACTGTTTATAACTGTTCATTTCAGACAGTCTTTATGACTGTTTATAACTGTTCATTTCAGACAGTCTTTATGACTGTTTATAACTGTTCATTTCAGACAGCCTCTATGACTGTTTATAACTGTTCATTTCAGACAGCCTCTATGACTGTTTATAACTGTTCATTTCAGACAGCCTCTATGACTGTTTATAACTGTTCATTTCAGACAGCCTCTATGACTGTTTATAACTGTTCATTTCAGACAGCCTCTATGACTGTTTATAACTGTTCATTTCAGACAGCCTCTATGACTGTTTATAACTGTTCATTTCAGACAGTCTTTATGTAATATAGCTTTGGTTTAATATAATAATACTTAAATACTTTTGTGTTATATCGAGGAACGCATGCGTAATGACAACTTCATGAGAGACGCATTCTTACGTCGGTATATTTTGATGGAAACACAACTTCATGAGCATTCTTACGTCAGTATATTTTGCAAAATTTCTTTCAAGTTATAGAATATTAGAATTAAATAAAAAAATTTATAATTTAAATGTACTGTACACGTTTTTACACAGCGAAAAAACTAATTACAAGTAAAAGCGAAAAGACTAATTACAATTAAGAGGGAAATATAAAAAGCGAATGGACTACGAAGACCAGTGATTCGCTAAAAAGGAAAATTAAAAAACAAACAAATCAATAAATACAACTGTCACACGAAACTTTTCGTTTTTCGTATTTCTTCACTAATGACGTCATGACTTGTTGATGAACGACAACAGCGAAGAATCCTAAAAGGAGAACTGGGTTATAGTGGAGGGTTGGGTAGAAGGAATTGGGAACTAGGTGGAGGGTTAATTAAATTCAGAACTAATTGAAAGTTGAGAGCCTATCCAACTCATTGGTCGCGACTCGAGGTCCCGACATTCTGTTTCCACGGTAACTAACTCTTGCTCGAGTTCAGACTTCTGCTGCATGAAACTGCAGATGGCGGTCATGATCGTCATGTTGTCGTGGATACAATCTAACAACTCGTCACCTAGCAATTGGGTGTTATTGCTTATACCTAAGAAGTTTCGATTAACGTTTTCGTGACACGTAGCACAGAGCAGTTCAACGGTAGCATGTGAGTTTTGTGGGGTGGCGGCGAACGTTGTGTTGGTTTGTTGCATGTCGGAGAAATCGATCTTTGACTCCGCTAGCTTGCGCTCCAGTTGTGAATTATACTTAAGGCACGCATCTAAACTTTTACTCATTCGCTGGAAGTTCTCGAGCATGCGTTTCCTATCAGACTTTTGAAGTAGAAGTTTCGATTCTAGACGAGCCTTATCGTAGGCGAGCGCTTCCCTCTCCCGCTGCATATGTGAGATATCCTTGTGCACACTTACCACGTGTTTCTCCTCTTGTAAAGCGTTGCATCTCTCCAACAAATCAGCGGCGTCCTCTTTGAAGTTCCTTCGCTCGCTCTCTGTGTTTCTGAGGTCGTCCTCGAGAGATTGGAAGTGATGATGGAGGTCGAGTGTCTCCAGGAGCACCCTAGCGCTCGCACTTGGTGCGTTTTCTGTGTATTCCTGCATTTCCACAAGATCGTCGTAGATCGCGCGCAAATGTGTTTCCAACTTCGCGTTGCGCTCTTTGTACATGCGAAGGTTGCGCTCCACGATCCACTTGAAATGTTCGACGTTGATGAGATTGTTCTCCACCATCACGAGCTGCTCATGGAAAGATCGAACCTCCGCTAGCAACTCTTCTTCGCATCTTTCGAACGTTTTCATGTCGCACTTAAGTTTTTGAAGTTCACGTTGCAGACCGTCGATGTCACCATTGCGCATGTCCGCCTGTCCGATCTGCCGTCGCCGGTCCTTTAACTTTAGTCTTTGCACAGTGGCCAAGCACAGCTCTTCGTGAACATCGCGCAACATCTCGTTGGAGTTTTTCACGCGGATGTTTAACACGTCATTGTTGTGACGGTTGTCGTCAACGTCGTCAAAAAGAACGTCATTTTCATGCGTCAGTCGTTCGGTGGTGTTCAATAGATGACTTATAGCGTCGATGGATTCTTGCACGTCATTAATCTCTTCATTGAAAGGACCCGATGAACGTTGGTTCAAATCCTAAAACATAATGAAATCAATTGACTTCTGTGATGGTTTTTATTAAGGAGCAATGTTTTTTTAGTTAATCATTTTCACGCAAAAGTACTATTTTAAAATGGCAAGACAGAGAGAAAATGAGCTATTCACGAACCTTTATGAGTTCACGCAACTGGCGTGTGAGTCCAGCTTTCTGTTGAGCTAGCAGCTTCAACCTTCCCTCGATGTTCTCCCGTTCATTTCGAAGGGTGATCTTCTCGCTACTGAACTCACTCAGTTCGCTCTTCGCTCTGCACAACTCCTCAGCGAGATCCAAACCAGAATCCTGTTCCAACCGAAGGTCGCCTTGCTTTCGCATTGCCTCGCTAACTTCACGTTTCAACGGAGAGATAGTGCGCGCCAACTGATGCAGTTCCCCCTTCAACAAACATCTATCGCGATCAGCGTTTTCCAAGTCTCCTACTAACAATCTAGAAGCGATAGGAAAGTAGTGTTCCACGTCAGTTGATCAATAAATATAACAAATAAATATCAATGACAAGAACTCTAATATGTTCATCCGGCGATAGCGCATTAGAATGGCGTTCGGCTCTTAATCGAAAGGTTCTGAGTTCGAGATCATGCTATCACAAAGTCGTTTAGTGAGCGGTTATAAATAAACAACGCCGTATGTCATCAAAAATAACCGTAGCACAAACGGGAGCAATTAAATACACTAAAACTCCGGGTCGAGGTCTTCTTGATAATGCTTAATGAGCGTTCTGGAAGCCTCGTTAAAAAACAAACATGTTGAATCTGATATTTAGACTAACCGTCTATGACTTTCGGCTTTGGAGGCCTCAGCACGAAGTTGTGCAATCTCCAGTTCCGCCATGAGCAATCGATCTTTTAAAGTTTTCATGTTCTCCTGATTCTCCTCTTTATCTCCCTTCAGATTTTCGATGGTTCGTTTGTAGCTCTCCACTTTCTCATGATGTGTGGATTGTTGGGTGTTGAGAGTAAGGTTTCGTGTCTCCGTAGCACACAGCTCTCTGAAAAGACAACACTTATATGAGGAGGTGCTTTCATTACATTGCCGCTGAAATTTTTCACAATGGGGATTTTATTTTTTGGTCACCAATCTTTTCAGATCAAAGTACTTCATTACAACTACGTAATGTGCGAACACAGTGCTACGATCGAATTATTTTTTTGTTATTATCATCTGTCAATATTAATTCGACTCGTTCAACCCTTTCCATTCCGCCAGACTCACCTGAGCAGAGCTTTGGTTTCATCAGTGGCCGTGTTCAACTCGTTCTCCAGTTGCACGTAAGCCATCTCCAGTTGATCAAGTTCATTCTCCAGTTTCGTGTTGTCGTGTAAAATAACAGCAATCTCCTTCCTCAACTCTCCGTTTTCGTTTTTGAGGTATTCAAGCTCTCTTTCCAACATCATGCGCTCGCCAACTAAATCCTCTATCTGCTGTTGAAGACGGTCAATGTTCTGCTTGTAATGGCTTTTCTCCTGACCGCTGCGATTTCTCACGCCCTATAAATGCAGAGAACAAAATTTCAAATTCAATTTACATTATGAATATAATTAGCCATATGT
Source organism: Candelabrum cocksii (assembly GCA_963930725.1). Classification (NCBI taxonomy): domain Eukaryota; kingdom Metazoa; phylum Cnidaria; class Hydrozoa; order Anthoathecata; family Candelabridae; genus Candelabrum; species Candelabrum cocksii. Next base: position 605,517 of record OZ005665.1, read on the forward strand.
ATGCCTCTTATATTATATTATATATATATAGTATATTCAGTATTTGGCGTTTTCGTAAATAATTAAGAGAGAGGGTGCAATTAATATAAAATATAACCATTACATCATCTTTGGATAAACGTTGCTGAAGTGCTTCCATCTTCTTCTTCATATCTTCCTTTTCCTCGGTGGCTTTCAACAGTCGAGCTTTCAAATCACATAAGCTTTCGTCTAACGAAGCTGAAGGAACATATAAAAGATACAAAACACCTGTATTAACAATATACAGCAACTTTCTTCCTTTTCCCGCGCCCTCTTCCAACTATATCTATCTATTCTCATGAAATTAACACTCACTCTTGTTTCCCGCGTTGGTTTCCTTGCTTAAAATTTCGGCGAGTTCATTTCTTTCGTGTTTTAATGATTGCGATTCAGCAACAGCAAGCTGTAATTTCCTTTGTAACTCGGCCATGGAGTCATTTAGTAAAACGCTAACTGCTCCCTATAATAAAAAGTATCGAAAGTATACAAATCACAAATCGGCAAACAGCATCGTATTATTTTCATGATTCGCATTAGGCCTGCATAAGAATACAATAGAAAGCGGACGATCGGCTCTAGTTTGCTATCATTCTGTAGTTTGAAGCGACGTAAAAAACCAAAATACCTCTGAAGAGTTTTTACTGGCGAGTTTATCCTCTAGTTCAGTGAACTTGCTTTTAAGTAGGGTTAGATGTACTAACAGGGCATCCTCCTCTACCTGGCAGCATTTTAACTGCTCGCTTAAACTTGTATTTTCAACTTCCAAAGACAACAACTAAAGAAAGGGAGAGTGAAATAACAACTAAAGAAATATGAAACAATGTAGAAGATATAAAAAAATGGTTGTATTGTTAGTAAAGCCTTTACTACCACATTACCCTTTTCAAACTCTGGCATATCATACCTTGTTTTTACTGATCTCTTCATTTTCTTTTGTCAACTTCGCTTTCTCTTTCAACTCCAAAACCTTCTTATTCAAGATCTCCACCGTAGAGCGTGAAGTCTTCAACTCTTTTTCAGCCTTCTCGAACTCAACCTTCATGTGTTTATTTTCAGTACTTAGTAGAACAGTCTCGTTTCTTAATACATGTAAACTATCTTTGACCGTCATGTGGTCCACCTCTAAAACTCGATTTTTGTCTAAACATTCGTCTAGTTGTTTCTGAAGGTCACTGTTGGTCTTCTTTGCACCATCCATTGAATATTGTAGCAACTCTTTCTCTTTCTCAAGTACTTCTTTAGATTTGATTGAGTTGACAAGACGAGTTTCGATAGTCACCTTTTCATCAGAGAGTGTTGACAGTAGTGTTTGTATTTTAGATGTGTCGTTTTCCAGAAGTTTAAGCTCTGCGGTGAGCTTGGAGTTCTTCTCTCGAGAAGTTATCAACTCTTTCTGTATGTCCTCCCTCTCCGCCATGAAGAACGCCAATCTTCTCTGTAGATCGAGGACCCGCCCTTCAACCTCCGACACTTCCCCTGAATGTACACTGCGTCTTACCAATGCACCTTGCATGGACATAGATGCCTTCATTTTCTCTGGTGGTGTGTTACCTGTGATGGGTGTCGGTTGACTGTGAGCGCGGCGTGTTTCTTTGTGCTCACTTTGTTCCCATTTCTTCAACTGCTTCACTAAACGCTCCTTTTCATTGCACACTTTAGTAAAGTCAACCTCTAACTTTGTGAACTTTTCCTTAAATGTGCTTAACTGCTCAACAATTTTGTCTTTCTCAAAACTAAAAATCGATACAATTTTATCTTCATTCTTCTGCAGCAACTTCACCTCTGTCTTTAACTTTTCAGCGAGCATCAAATCCGACTTCAATTTGTTGTTTTCCACCTTCAACGTATTCACTTCTCTTTCAAGTTTTGCGCGATCGTTCTTCAATGAAGCCACTTCTCTTTGCATTCTCTTCTCATGAAGCTTATAACTGGCAATGTCATCTTGAATTGATTCCTTCTGTCCTTTCAAAGCAGTATAAGCTCGTTCTGTGTTCGATTTATCTGCTCGAGCCACAGAAATATCTCTTTGAAATCGCCGTCTCTCGACACGCAAAGCAGACATTTCTTGTCGCAGTGAGTTTATCTCTTTATTGAACTTCTCTTTTTCAGAGCGTACAGTGGACATCATACGATCTTCCTTCGCTTTTAATGTGATGATGTCATGCTTGTAGTCAGATGCTTGAGCTTCAAGAACAGAGACGGCTTCTTCAAGCATCCTAACATCATCTCGATACTTCACCAACTCCTCCTCCAACATTGCCTTATCTTCCTCTAGAGCTACAAAAAGACATATGTTAGAAGATATGAAAAGCACAACAACATCGACCCTACCTGTAAGCTCGTTCTCCAACAAGCCATTCTCTTCTCTGCAGCAAGACCATTCTGTCTCCAAAATGATGTTACGATCTTTAATATCCTCAAGTTCTTCCTGGATGTGCTTCTTCTCTTCACTGTCACGTGATTTCTCTCTCTCAAGCAAATTGAGCTCCTCTTTAAGTGTTGCCACTAGACTGTCCAATGCAACCTGATATCCAAAACAAATAATTACCAAATGAGAGTGAAAGACAGAAACCTTACCTTTTCATTCTTTAGATCAACAATTTGTCTTTCTTTCTTTGCATTATTATTATCGCTGTTCTTTAAACTAGACTCAAGTTGCATTCTTTTCTTCTCAACTTCCACCAATCTTAGTTCGCTCTTTTCTTTTTCTGCTCTTGTAATCTCCATCTGCTCTTCCAGAGCATGATTACGATCCGCCACTGCACATAGCTTCTTCTCTAAATTCTCCTTTAACTCTCGCACTGTTTTCAGATCAAGCTCTATATCTTTCAACTTCTCTTCCACCATCATCTTATCTTCACGCAGTGCATACAATTCATCCTGCAACTTGTTCTTCACACCTCTTTCCAGCTGAAGATCACTCAGAAGTTTCTTTGCGTTTACATCCATCTCATCAACCATTGAAACACCACTCTTCCACCCTTCCAGTAGATTTCCAGATTGTGCCTTCAACAACACTAAACAACTCAATAGCGCTTTGTCCAACAGCAGAAAGTGTAATGAGCTTTCCAGCGCCTGAGTGTCATCAATGCACTCTGTGGTGAATAACTCTAAACAAAACAGTATCTCATCATCACAAAGTATTCATAAGAGAAACTCACCTTTGTTTGTCTCAAGGGCAGCTACTACATCATCTAAGGAACTCATCTTGGTGAAACTTGTGTCTGAAAGAAATCAGCATAAGTTCATAGTCATAGGTTAAAGGAGAAGATAATAATAATCCATCATGAAGTTAATACCTTTTACAGCACTTTCAAAGGTCTCTTTCAAACATTTCACAGCACTTTTGCTCACTTTATCTTTCAATTGCAACAAACCATCCATCACTCGTTTAAACCGTTCTCTCGTGCGTATATCTCCTACCAACTCCAACTTTTTGCTGCCGTTGGCATTAGCAGCAGTGATCTGTGCATGCTCAATAAATCTAGCAATAGGCTCTAAGTTACCGGGAATATCGTGGACAGAAAGGATGGAGTCCATGTAATCTGGGCTGGTGATGACAGATGAACTGCTGCTCGAATGGTTGGAGGGTAGCTTCGATCGAAAGACTGTGCGGTCACGAATGTAATCGCATAATAGCTGGAGCAAATAATGAAAATGGAAACAATGATTTCCCCTCGAAATCTTACAAACTTTTATTAAAAAGTCAGAAACTTCAAACTGTGTTAGGAATACAGAGGAGAGAGCAAAACAAACCTCTAGTAGGCCTTCCATGCTTTGTAGCAGTAAATCTTGGTTATCAATTGAAAATCTTTGATCAGGTGATTGCCTCGATTGGCGTTGTAAGTTGTAAAAGAGCTGGAGTGTCATTAGCTCAACAACAAGTAAAGCCTGCACATGCTTCGAATTCGTACCGGTTGATGAGTACTGAGAGAAAACCAATAAAATTGAATTAATTCATCTTTGTAACAGTTGCACATGCCACGCCTATGCCACGTTAGGAGCTTTCATATTTTATGAATACAAGGCATTGGATAGGCTATCTTAGTCGAACTAATCCTGACACCACCATAAATACCTACTACCACCATAGCAAATATGCCAAGGTATATTTGATGTGTATTTGTGGACTCGAAAAGAAGAAGAAGCACAATTAAAGAAACAAAAACACATTGAAAATGTACAATCCTCACAGAAGATGGAGATGTGGCTCTTCTTCCGGATACATCCAACTTCAATTGCGTGATCAACTTCTCGTAATCTTCTTTCTGGACATTCCAACCATGTTCTATAAACAAAAAAGTGAAGATGTGAAGTCGTTTGCGCGAATTTTCAATTAGAAGGTAACGAAACAGCTGTCTCATTTAAACAACAAAGTTTAACATTCATAACTGCTTCTATAAAAGATTCAATTACCTAATGTTTCGAGTTTTGAGGACAATGATTCAGCCAGGCGTTTGTAGTCAACATCGTAATTCACGTGCGCTGTAACTTGCACTTTCATGGCACGAGAACCAAAGTTCAAGCTGCACTTTGTTTCGTGTACGTCCATGATCGTAGGTGCCACACATACCTTAACAAAAACATAGGTTGTAAATGCATTTTACTTGGTTTTACTGAAAAATAATGAATGTTGCCACTTACAACCAAACGCGTTTTACAATTTCCTGACAGTCCTTCTTGTAGTAAGCGAGTTAATGATGAATTACGAAATGGAACATGGGATCGACTTCCCTCCGCTAAAGCTTGTATGACATTACTATGGCAACAATAAAATAGTTCACAAATCAAATGAGTTTACAAATGGGTTAGGGTTTAGTTTTTTGTTTTGGTTTCAGACTTAAAGATTATGAGGGATTTATGTGCGGCTCAATAAACTTTCAATCTATTGCAACATCCATTTCACAGTAAGAAGTACAATAAAACTTACCCTAGTTCTAACAGTGAAGAGTTAATATGCAACGCTTCATGTAAACGCTCTCCTGATGCTTTTGTTTTCTTGATGCGTTCACTGCCAGCTAAGTCGCATCTACATAAAACACATCACTATAAGAAGTTTGTCTGTTTCTTTCTCTCTCTCTGTTTGTTATTGAACTCCTCATAGACTGGTTATTAGTGGATATTGGTGGCTAATATAATAACTCACCGATGTCTGACTGTAAAGGAACACCTCCTAGAACCATGGCTAATATAATAACTCACCGATGTCTGTCTGTCTGTAAACGAACACCTCCTAGAACCGTGGCTAATATAATAACTCACCGATGTCTGTCTGTCTGTCTGTAAACAAACACCACCTAGAACCGTGGCTAATATAATAACTCGCCGATGTCTGTCTGTCTGTAAACAAACACCTTCTAGAACTGTGGCTAATATATTACTCACCAATGTCTGTCTGTTTGTAAACAAACACCTTCTAAAACCGTGGCTGATATAATAACTCGCCGATGTCTGTCTGTTTGTAAACAAACACCTTCTAGAACCGTGGCTATAATAATAACTAAATGATATCTATCTGTCTGTAAACGAACACCTCCTAGAACCGTGGCTAATATAATAACTGAATGATGTCTATCTGTCTGTAAACAAACACCTCCTAGAACCGTGGAGCAATTTGGACAAAATTTGGCTTACATACTCCCAAGGTATTTTTATTTTCTAGATTTTTTACCTTTTCATTATTTTATCTATACCAGTCCTAAGGGGTTTTCAAAAAAAAGAAAAAGAAGAACAAAAAGATAAAAACAAAACCCATATTAAATCATACCTACGTAAAGAACATCAAAAGGCCAAATTAATCCATTGAGAGAACAAGCTTTTATTATAAAAACATTAAGACTACGTACATGTAGAGCTTCCCTCGTACAGAAGTGACTCCATCTTCAAGATCTGTGATGTTACTGCTGTTATCATCGTCATCCTTTAAACCAAAAATGAGTCAGCATAAACAGAGAAGACAAAGATATACCCGACAGTACTTACGTCATTATCAATCAAAGACTGATAACTTGAGTTCTGCAAAAAGGAAATTAGTGATTAGTGAAAAAGTAAATTAGTAATACATTTTAATAAAAACGCAACATTGTACAAGTTTTGTAATGAGTTGAAGTAAATGAAACAAGGTGCAGAAAATAATTTTTAAAAATTTAGTTTAGTAAAAGACAACATTAAAATAAAGTGGAGAAGAAACAATGAATATCCCTGATTCATTTGTAAAAGGTTACCATGCTTTGGCCGAGTATGTCTTGTTGATCATAGAAATCATCATCATCATCAGTGATGTCAGGTGTTTTCAACGATGGAGAGCTAACATCACTTGAGCTGCTTTCCGTTCCCAGCCTCTCTTTCAGAATCTTCAGTTGACATATCGCGTGTGACCTATCCAAAGAGTTTTAGACATTTGATGCAAATATTTCAATTTATCAATTTGGCAATTTAGCACCCACTTGTGAAATGGCAAATTTAAAAATCAAAACCAGGCTTAGGTTTGTTAGTTAAGGTTGACTTGTCAATTATGATATAAACTTCTTTTATTAGGAGTAACCGGAAGTTTACATTGATGTCACGAAAGGATTCCTTGATATGTTCCTCTCTTATTCTTCCTCCGTTCTGCACAGAAATCATCAAGTTCGCAGATTTTCACCTTACTGGGTGTCTTTTGGAGGCATTATTGACAATCAGAAAGTTGATCAGTTGATAAGACATCACATTGCATATTTATCATGGTTCTCTTTGCATTGCATATAAATAAATATATATGTTGTGGAAGATGAGACGAAGAATATTAAACTTATAATTGCACCTTAAACGAGAAGTTTCCATTGATGGAATAATATGGAAACAGATGTTGCATTTAATTCTTCATACGAAAGAACAATGCAAAACAACAATATAAAGTACTAAAGCCATATAACATGTAACCCAATATTGTTTTATTCCACTATAGAAAGTCATTAAAAGTGATATTACAGAGTTGTTATTCTGAGTAAGAGCTGAATATGTTACTATTATTAGATTCATTTACTGAAACAAAAAGGTTTTAAAGAGATTTCATACATTCATGCTTTTCAGGGAATTTAAAAATAACAAATCTACCTGCTAGACACCCTATTCATTTTTGTTTCAGCGAATACAAGTCTGCGCTTTCCGACTTTAAGCAACCTTAGTACTTCTTTTGGAGAGTGGACAACATACTCAGTGAGATTCTCAATGTACACACCTGATGCAAATATAAAAAGTTGTTAAAGTAACAAGTCGCTTTGTTGAGTTTGCCATCATTGCAACGCACCTGTTTTAGGATGCTCACGAAGAGAGAGCTCAATCTGCTGAGTCTCGTTAAGCAAGTCAAAGATCTTCTCCTGATATATTTGCAGATAGGAACATGTGACCTAAACGTACATTTGCATGAATGTTGGAACGTTAAAATTAAATAAAAAATAAAATTAAATAATAAAATCAACAATGAGCAACTAAGAATAAAGATAAAGATAAGGAAATTGTTGTATTGGTAAACAGAGAACAGTTAAAGAGAAGTTTAAGTTCTTAAATGCTGTAATTATCGTCTAATTTCTCCTTAAATTCTTCTGAATTGGTTGGGAATTAGACTATAGTAAAAAAGGGTTGGGAATGTTCTATGAGAAAAACATCTTTTGTTTGAACATATCTCAAAATCTCACAAAACCATTCACTATCTATTTCTATCACGCTAGCCTGTTTCTAGCTTTTCAACATTGTAAAATCTCACAAAACCATTCACTATCTATTTCTATCACGCTAGCCTGTTTCTAGCCATTCAACATTGTAATTGGTCACTGTAGCTTAGTGGTTAGTGCATTCAACCCACAAAATCAAACGGTGCTGGTTCGAAACCCAGCTCGGACATATTTTGATTTCTGAGTTACAGTTGAGTTATTGAGCGGAACTCATTGCGTAATGCAAGCCAAACTCAAATGGTGGGTTGTCTGGTGAAGCGACTTCGTAGGTGCAAATGGGTGCCCTAAGTACGCCAGGACCTAAACCTTGGGATAAGAAGAGCCACTGTTACATGTGGAGAGTCCCGTAAAAACTCCATTATTATTATTATTATTATTATTAATTGAAATAAAGTAACTCACCGTGTACTTGTGCCTTTTGTCGTTGTTGATTACCTTGAAACACTTGTAAACGATGCGAACAGACATACCATCGTTTGACATCAACGAGTAAGTTTTACCTGAAAAGTTATGCAGTTTTCTACAATAGATTATTAATGATGTAACACAACACAGCAACCTAAAAATCTTAACAATAATAATCATACCATAATAAACAGATGCAGTTCTATCTACCTGTGCCAGTTTGTCCGTAGCACATGAGTATACCATTGAACCCACATAATGCTGAATAAACAAGGGGTTCAGCTACTGTCTTATAGACCTCCTTGTTATCGGAACATTCCGGTAATACACCATCAAACTGATAACATCTGTCATTTTTCCCATCAAATACTTTCAACTGGAAAAAAAAAAAATGACCAGTTACAGTCAATAAAAGCAGTAATTTTCCAGCTTGCTTTGATGCTTGTGAGAGATTTCTCAAAGTATCATTAGAATTTTAAACAAACTTGGTTAACTTGGCTATGATTAAACGCACAAGGCATTAAGAAGACAAAATAAACATCACAAATTTAATCTTGAGAAGGATCTTGTACCTGAGTTTGTTCTTCGTCCTCAATAGAAACAGCGATAGGGTATTTGCCAACGTCCTCTGTCTCATTTGGTGGGCGAATTCGAACAAATACCTGAACTCTGCCAGGGTCTACGGAAAAAACATATCATGAAATGTGACAAATAATTATTATAATAATTTTTTTTTTAAATGCCCTCAACAATCCAAACATGAATTGCAAAACCTTGGTGTGAATTGCAACAGAAAACTAATGTTTCAAAGATTTTAATAATGTCACGATATGTATTTCAAATTCAAAATCACACAGCAGTGTTAATGAAAGAAGATCTTTATAAAAGATAACAATTAATTCATGTACACCATCTTTAAACCAGTTTTTCTATACATAACAAATAAAAGTTAAATTTCAATAGTTTAGGGCTTCGTTGGTTTGAACCATTAAATAAAAACTTTACAAATGTTCTCTCTTTTCTCAATCCCAATTCTCCTCAAAAGCTTGCGTGAGAAAGAAATGTTAGTGAGGTGACAATGAGGCGTGTGGAATGATGCAATAATATGATGTAATAGTATGGGTTGCCATGGTAGGAAAACAAAATGTAAAATGAAACAAGGTAATAAATGATATAGAAAAATGATGTACAGAGAAAAGTACAAAAGTATTTAGAAAGTTTGATTTAGAAAGTTTCGGTGAAATCCAAAGTTGGCAATTTAATTATTAAGAATGAGAAACAAATAATTAAATCCTACTCCTGTTTCATTGTTTTTAACGAGGAACGCTCATTAAGCATTATCATGAAGACCTCGACCAAGAGTTTTAGTGTATTTAATTGCTCCCATTTGTGCTACGGTTATTTTTGATGAAATATGGCGTTGTTTATTTATAATTGCTAACTAAAGAACTTTGTGACAGCATGGTCTCGAACCCAGAACTTTTCAGTTAAGAGCCATCGCCGGAGATTCTAACATTAAACATCGAAAGATGTAAGTTAACATAAAGCTACCAGCACCAATGAAGTCCAGTGAAGACTATGATTGGATGAGGTATAGTTTTTTACACTTTTTAAGATATTCACGAACTTCCAAACAACAGGCAATAAGTAAGTGGATATTATATTTTGTTCCAACTAAAATTAATCTATACGTCAAGCTGAGAAGATTGAGTGGTATAATCAGCTTTTCTGTGAAATCAATCACAATCCAACCCATTATGGCGGATAATACGTTCAAATCAAAAATGGTCGACATGGTGCCACAAACAGATGGGTAAGCAGAAAAAATGACAATGATACCACGTTGTGAATACTTTCTTCAGCTTAATAGAAAACGTTCATAATGCACACACTGTCAACCATTCATTGAAGATCAAAGGTCACTATTAATGAATAAAATACCTCCTTCTTATATTCACTATGTTTTATCACTTGATGGGCATGTCCATTAATTGAAAGAATTATAAAATATTTCAATTCCAATAGGAAACAAAGTTTATTCTGGTGATGGGTAAAAGAAAATAAAAGAATAACGCAACTCAAAATTTAATGTTATTCAGTGCTATGTTTCACAAATAACAAGAGACAAAAAGATATCCCAATTAGGACAAATTCTAAATTTATGCTGATGTTAACACTTTTAGTGCAAACATTTATTTATAACAACAAATATTCTAAGGAAGTCGAATCATACACTCAATTTTAATTCAGATCTTTGTATTACAATGCTCTGCGAGTAATACCATGATTCTATTAAACAAACAATTTGTTCTATCTGCATTGACACATTGTGGTTCAGAGACAACAGCTGTGTCTATTAAAAGTTAATTTCACAAAACAGACAGCAGCCATTTTCTTACCTTGTCTCTTCAGATTATTCAAAAATAACTGCTTTGTGAAAGGAGACAAACTTTTCCCTCGATATTTCAAGCGATCACCAGTACTGTTTCTTTTAAATCTCTCGTGAAAACTGTTACGAAAGGATTTTTCGCTGCTGCTACATTTTAATTGTTTCTCACGGCTTGCACATTGACGTTCATTCGATTTCAACTTCTCAGCCGGCATACTTATCGGTGAGTTATAAACCATTTGCTTCACGGAAAAACTCTCGTCATCCTGTAGCTTTTTCAAACTCGTCTTCCTTATGTATAGAGGTTTCTTGCCAAACAGCGCTCTTTTCAGGTTATCTCCACGCCTCTTGTTTTCCATGGAGCCAGCTGCACTTTCATGAACTTATGCTCAAAACAAAACTTTCTACTACGACTTTTCCTTACAAATAAATCTTTTGTTATTTCCAAAACAACAGCTGATAGGAAAGAGTTTTAATTTTTAATTTGTGAAACAACAAAACTCTTTTAGACAGTTGTAGATTAAAAGAAAGCCAGAGAAAGAGAGAAAGTTTTACAAAATTAAACAACACAGAAAACAAAACTAATAGCTTAAAAACAGATTTACGTTCGGGAACAATGAAGCTGCTTGAAAGAAATTTCGACTTTAATCTGGTTTTAAGAGATTCTATCAAGAGACTTCTAATAACAGTAATCCTGAATAACTTTTGCAATAACATTGTTGATTTTTACCGTAAACATGTGTTGGTTAGTAAGCAAACAAACAAGACAAATATAAATTACCCAAGTAAACAAGCTAACATTGTGTGTGACTGTACATTTTAAAACAAAATAACATTCGAAAACCACTTTTTCATTCACAATACAGAAACAAATACTATAAAAGGAAGTAAAAACAAAAAACAACTTGATCAGAAAAAACTTTCAAAGTATTTAACAAGAACTTTCACCAACAGCAAACATCTCTTTCTAATCAGATTAAGCAAAGCAATTTCCTCCTCAAAAGAACTTTGTTAAATGACTGTTATAATTGACATAACAACAACACGCTATGAACAATACACTGACCAGACTGTTATGACATTTTAATGACCGGAAAACTAACAGAAATGTAATACACTGACCAAACAAATGTTATGCAAGTTTGAGACCAATGTGTTGGAAGAAAGATGAGTTGTTAAGAAGGATAACAACATGTCCAAAGGTTGAGAAGTTTAATATTTTCAGCAACATATACTGTTTGACATGGCCGGTGTCGTTTAACAACGAGCAGAACAATGATGATGACATGGGAAACAAAATAGTTTTTGGTTAGATTATTAAGCAATGAAAATTTCAGTACAATTAAATAAATTTGAATTTAAAGTTTATTTTATTTAAATACAATATAAAAGATCAAATCCAAAAATCCAATAGAAAAATCAAAAATATTATCAAAGTTATAAACAAATATTAATGTTAGGAAAACCTGTTCACCCATTATTACTAGCACTATGATTGGTTCACCCATTATTACTAGCACTATGATTGGTTCACCCATTATTACTAGCACTATGATTGGTTCACCCATTATTACTAGCACTATGATTGGTTCACCCATTATTACTAGCACTATGATTGGTTACAACTTACACGTTACTAAAAAACTGCTTTCTTGCTGTCCACCCATACAAGCGTTTCCAGCCTAATTCTTTCGTAGCCCAACTTTTTTATTCTCTCCACAAAATTTATTCATTTTGGTTATGAAATTAACAATTCAAAACACCAACCACAATAGCCCTTTTGAAAACACTAATTGAACCAAAATATTGAAAGAAAATTTGAAATGTTGTAAGGTAGTTTAAAAATAGAAGGAAAGGATATAAAAAGACCTTGTCCTTCATTTTAGTGTTTGCTAGGAATCAATAATTGATTAGTCACATTTAAAAACAAAATCAGGAAGAAATATGTTTATATATGTTTATAGCAAATCTCTATAAATGCCGCATTGTAAAAGTGCCAGTTAGTGGCATCATCATTTTCAATGGCAAAGACAATTAAACACTAATACAGCAACTATTATTAAAATTTAAAGAGTGAAATCTGTTGAATTCAAAAACAACTTATTTTTAATGGAATTGTCTTTGTAAAACATTTTTTTCTAGGTTATTAGTTATTTTTTAATAGCTTATACCAACTCTCTATGACATCTTAGGTGGTGATTTGTGGGTTGAAGAGGTACTATCAACATTAATTGCCATCTGTGTTTCAAAGTTCTCTTCGCATTTTGTGTTTCAAACAGAAATTATCAAAAATGTAATAATATCATGTTCTTGTCGGAAAGATTTTCAAAAGTTCACACTTTCTCGCTACAATTTAGTGAAATGCTACTAATTAGTGCAGCAAAAGGTAAAAGGCGTACGACCAATAACTTTTAATAAACCTTTTCTTTTGCCAACTTTTCTAGACAATAATGTATGAAGTGGCATAAAAAGACGAAAGAAAATTGTTAAAATACATTAATAATTACAAAATAATTATAAGAAACGCATAGCAAAAAACTAAAACAAAAAACAAGATGACACTTAAATTAAATGATCCGTGAAATTTGCACGTGCATATGTCAACAAAATTTATTGCACAAAGAATCTAAAAGAGCATTTTAAAAAGAATTTAAGGGGAGCAGAAACATTTTGAACCAAGGATGCTTGAAACTGATTTTTTGGTTTACAGTTTAAAGATACAGATTTTCACAGGTAGCCACACATATATGTATTTATATACAAAGAAACATGCATTTTGCGTAAAATAATATTGCTTTTCATACATAAATTATCAAAAATATATATGCACACACTGAAACTAGTTTGTGCCTGTTCTCTTAAACAGTTTACCATTAATTAATGAGGTTATTGAAACCTGGTTATAAAACATTTTGAAATTTTGAACAACAATGTTAAATCAAAGTTAATCGTTAAAACAAAACAATGTAAAGTAGAGTAATTACGTTTGAACAAAAGAGTCACTACTAGATGCTACTGAAACCTCAGTTAAAAAAGTAAATAATGATATGGTAAAACAACATCTGGTAACATAGAATATGCTCACTTTCATGGCTCTTTTAATTGATATGAACTATTGATATATACTATTGAATTTTTAAATCAAAAACCTAGTTCCACCTAAAGAAGTAAAGTTTATTTTCCAGCGAAAAATTAAAATAGAGAATGCACGTGATTATTTTCTGATTTCATAGAAGAAAAGAATTCTCAGACGCATAGACAACAGTCCAATACTTTAAAAACAAAGTAAATGCTTGCTTTAGTGATGATGTTTATGTGATGAAGTGCTCTGGTAATTCCATAGACAGGTTTATTTCAATTATTTCAGATGCAACTCATATATTTCTGACAGAATAAAAAAAAACACAAAGAAAAAACATTTTTATTATTAATTAACATATACGTTTTGCCAGACCTTAATAATTGGGCCATCTGATTTTATTTTCACATACCTTTTATTGCTTTGGTTGCTTTCATTGATCTTACACTAAGTATACCATCTCTTCTAGCTGATTCCAAAGAAGAAATAGATTTTGACCGAGACAGTTTGCTTACTCGTGGAGAACGATTTGGCGAGGAAGCCCTACTTGCTAGGTTCAATGGTATTTTCACTTGATCCAATGAGACCATAGATTTATGATGCTTGAGTGTTGGCCGATCACCTCCAGTAAATGACTTATGACGTTTTACAGCTTAAATAAGGAGGTATTTCAATAATTAGTAAAATAATATTTGTAAGACATTTATGATAACAAAAACTTAATAAATGGTAATCTTGATTATTTCATAGGAAATAATAATAATTCCCTTACATGATGCGGATAGCCGTGTAGTATCCAGCAGATGGGAATCACAAGAAAGTGGCGATGAAGTATGCTTGAGTGTTAGAGAAGATTCGAGTTCTTTTCGATAGTCAAATGAATTACCTTCATGAATACTGTGGTGACGCTTAGTTTTTTGCTCGTTTAGACGATAAATAACATCAAGAGATTGATTTAATGAGCTCACACAACCAAAAGAAGAATTAAGATCTGTTGATGTCGATGCTCTGCGATTTAATCGAGGAATCCGTGAAGATGAGCTCCCATCTTTACCTGTGTTTGGTTTTGCACCTGAAATTAATACAGATATATCCATCAACAAAAGCAATTGTTAGAAGAAAAATGAATTTTATAACTGACCTACAATAAAATTTATTCAAATTTAATTTTTTAACATTTAAAAAAACAATAAACAATAAAAAGGGGCAAGTAGTAGGTACAATTTTAACAAATAAAATTATAACAGTTTTACGTTATATCTAGACGTAGATCTGACAGACATTTTAGATCTTATCAGCAGGCAGGTATATATATATATATATAATATAATGTATAGAATATTTAATATTCAACATTTATTTTTTTAAATTTTGACTTTCTTTCTGGATTCCATCATTTTTATGGAGTAACAGTAACACCACACACAACTTAGAAAGTATCAAATTTCAGTAAAGATACAATCCAAGTACGATACAAGTAGATTTTCGCGTTTCAAAATTTAAATTATGGGAGGTTTTCCAAAGTATAATGGTATTTTTATAGCTACCAGTCAATTTTATGGCTATATAGCTAGCTAACCTTTGTTTTTCTTGTTTTTATTCTTCTTTCCTTTTGATTTGTTACGCTCCACCATATTTCAGAATAATAAAGACATAAACAGTTAACATAACTATAAAGACAGAAGCAGTCTATGTTTGTTTATTCTTTTCAGATCTACGTAAAGTCAAACATGTCACGCATTCCTTTGTTTTGATTTTATCATGGTTGGCTTTGCTGCGCTGAATATTCCACTGATTTGTTAATAAATGACGTCACTAAAACTATGTTGGAAAACACTGTTTTTGTTGAAATAAGGAATGATTAGCCGAGAACAGAACAGTCTGTTTAAAAATGTTTCCTCAAAAGTCAGAAAAAAAATTAAATTTTCTCGCTTTAAGATTGAAGTTAGATTACTTCCTCATTGAGATAAGAAGTTAATAGTGTATGCAGGGGCAAAACTAACATTTGAGTATATACCAAGAAAAATAGCTACGAAATAGAAAAATTAGCTACACTATTTACCAGTGCCGGATTAACTAAGTGCGGGGCTGTAGCAGTAACTAAGTGCGGGGCCTGTAGCAGATTGATTTGATATACAGATAATGACCGGGAAGTAATTGAATATTTTATAGATTTGATCTACATTCTACAACAACAAAAGTCTAATGTAATGTTTTATTTGCAAGGAGAAATATAAAGCTTCAACAATATCATTCAAAAGTCTTTTGACGCATTTTGATCTCTGCAAATTTGGCAATTATTTCAGATGAGTTCAGTGACTTAAGAACGTCATTTTCAATATTCAAAAGAGTTAAATAGTGTAGCCGCTCTTTCCCCATCGTGTTTCGCAGATAGTTTTTAATCAACTTCAATTTTGAAAATGATCTCTCTCCAGTACAATTAGTTACCATCATACATAGATAAATGCGTAACAAATTGTCAATGTTAGGAAACGTGGTGTCAATATTGTTTTCTTTAATCAAAATGAAATAGTTGAGTTCTGGGGAGGAGCAATCAATAGCAATGTGCTTTACGAATTCTGAAAACTGAGGTAGTTTATCTTTCAATCCGTCTTCCAAATCCTGGGGATATGCTTCTAAGAGTCTGTCAGCACTTTCTTGGATCTGCGCAGGTGTTAGGTCATGCAAATTTCGCAAAAAACTAAACCGTGTGTTCAATTGGGTGTATGCCTTGCGACGTTGCTCCAGCGCAGATAGTAGGCTGTCCAATACTGCAAAGAAAACTTCCACCCGGAATCTGTCGTTAGGTGATTGATTATCCATTGCATCTGGAACTGAACCGCCACTGCCTGCATCCTCATCGCGCCTTCGATTTCGGACAATTCTTCTTGTTCTTGTTGGTCGGTAATCCGGCACTTGAGTCAGCTTCTGCGCCTCTGATTCAAACTTAGCGAATTGTGCTCTGAACGTCTGTAGAGATCCCGCCAAAGAGGCACACAACGCTGAAGCAATGTTGAGATTTTGCTGATTTGCTTGAAGAGAGGCTTGAGTTGCCTGGAAGCGCTCGAGTACGCTATTCCAAAAAACCAATAAGATTCCAGTTTCGAGCAACTCCATTTGCTCGAGGAGTCCATTTGCCTGCTGTCGACATTCTGCCTTTTGCTCTTGGTCATTCGCAAGTTTTTCCAGTGCCTCCTTTATGAAAGGAAAACGTGAGGGAGGGGGTACCGGTACTAGGCCCTATGGTTGTTTTGGATTGCATATCATTGAGTGAGCTAGATTCCTGCCACCCTTTTTCATTTGTTGGATTACCTTTAGAAATACCCTTGAGCTCGATTGCCCCAAATGGCAAATCACCATAAATTTGAGGGTTTGGTACCCCTTAACCAATTTTTAAAGTACACTTTTGGCTGAAACCCAACCAGCTGGCTAAGTTCAGTACAAAAGGTGCCAGTTCTCTCAATCACGAAATAGCTAGTTAGAATTTACTTACAATTTTCTCTCAGAAGCAATAGGCTAAATGCAGTTCAAATCAAATGTCTTCGCCGCTTCCAATACAAGAGAAACTATTTACACAAATAACTAACCTTAAAATCACACACAAGAAGCGATTAAATTCTGCCCTATGACAACGCAATGCGCGAAGCTGCCATTCTCTCGAATGTTCTCTCAAACAACTAGAACTAGCATCGTGGCACTTGATCAAGGCAGTTGCCTCCAGCGGAAATTACCGGTTTTTAAAGTTTACAATAATTAGGAAGGGACAAGACTTTGTGACTAGTAATTTAATTTTACAACTATAATATTCTCTTATGCCATTCCAGTTTGCAAGCCAAAAATTACTTACCAGTACCAACTACAGTATGTTCGACATTTTTTGGCAAAAAAATGTTTTGCTCACCAAGCGCGGGGCCTTGTGAAGTGCGGGGCCCGTAGCAGCTGCTACATCTGCTACTATGTTAATCCGGCCCTGCTATTTACACTAAATTCTCCACCTTTCCCTGAGTGATTGTTCGCAGGCAGAGAAACTTGTTACGCGGAAAATTTGGAAAATAATCGTATTTCGTCAAGAAATAACGGCGTAACGGAATGTGGAAAGATAGAAAAGTGGAATATATGATAGGTTTATTATCATCGTAATTTGGATGTGGTCCACAAAATCCAGCCCTATGACAAGGAAAAGTCATGTCGCAGCTTTTGCGAATAGGCCACTTATTTGCGTTTGTACTGTTTTATTGTTTTTGTTTACTTGTTGTCACTTATTTCGTTGTTTCGCACACAATTTTAAAGCTTTATATGAAGTTGATTAGATTGGAATCGTTTTCAAAAGTTCTAAATTATGCAATAGTTCTTTTGAAATTAAGGTTTTCTAAACAGTTGGTTTCTATTAGAGGTTTTTTCTCTAACACCACGCATGTTTCATACGAATGAAATCGTCTAGACCTATTTTCTTTAAACCAGCAGTATGTTTTAAAGTAAAAACTCACACAAAAGAAATAAGAATTTATATAATCGATTAGAAATATTGTCGTTGAATTTGACGTGTTAACCTTTTGCTTATGTGAGTTAACGTATAGATCATTAGGAGGAGGTACATGTTAATCCAAATATAAAACTCAAAATACAATGGGTTAACTCGAAAAGAACAGAGGGGGAGGGGGGGGGATTTACAGAACTATTATTTAATCAATGCAAAATTGACTTATTACAATCTTAACGGATAATAAAACTTTCACATAACTTTATTCGGATTGTTAAGGAATATTACAAAGTAGAGTTTACATCTGTAAATTCATTAAACAAACTATTAGTCGATTTTAACGTTCCTTGATGTGGAATTAAGGTTTTCGTGTACGCATTGTCTAACGAAGTTGAAGATCTGAATTGTGAAGAAGACACTGGCGATGAAGGTTTAAACGACTGAACTTTGTGTCTGACGAGACTTTTCCTGTTGAGTGTAATACACAAATTAATCAGCAGACTCTGTTTTGTTTTTCTGACAGTAAAATCCCCCGGATAAAAGACTGATATTATGACCTCACCGAATATAACCCAGGGTTTGTCAGCGGGATTTTACAGCAGCTTGTTATAAATACGGACTATTGGTATGGAATACAACAGACCTTTAAAATATGAATAAAAAAAACTTTTCTGTTAAAATTATCCAATTATACCACAAATACTTTCTAAATGTCATTTTCAAACGAATAATAGTCTAGTAAAATTATTGCTTCTTGATCGTTGATAAAATACGAAGCATAACTAGCCTTGATGAATAACAAGGGACATAACTAGCCTTGATGAATAACAATAAGGGACATAACTAGCCTTGATGAATAACAAGGAACATAACTAGCCTTGATGAATAACAAGGAACATAACTAGCCTTGATGAATAAAAAGGGACAGAATTAGCCTTGATGAATAACAAGGAACATAACTAGCCTTGATGAATCATATGGCAAGGAATATGTTTTCATGTTTTCGTTTACTATTTATTTTAGAGTGAAATAAGTGACCAAGATGGCTTTTTGACTGATAACTGTTGATAATTTCCATTCTTTTTTCAATTTAGGTGCTTTAAGGTTTGAGTAACAGTTGGTAGGGGTCATAGGCCTCTTTCTTGTCTCACTCTCCGGTGTTTTTAAAATCTTTCTTTATATTTAACCTAAGATGATGATATTCTAGGAATGTTTTAAAGCTGCGTTCATTATCAATATCTCCTATTATATTGCAGTTTTCGAGTAAGGTATTTACATAAAGTTGTTGCCACCCTCATTCTATTGCTTTGCCAGAGAGTGGCTGAACTTTGAATAACACATTCATTTTTTAAAATTTTTAAAACTTTAATACCAGATGTTCAAAATGGCTGGAGCAGACAGTATATGTAGCCAGCTGGGTTACCATGTTTTCCTGAACTATCTAAACCAACAGAGCTCCACACTAACCCCCGTTGTATTTACTTTGCATCGCACTTATATCAATTAACAATCTTAACATAAACACAATTTTCTTTTTAATTTAATAGGAATTTGTTTTTTTTATACTTCATATATGATGTTTCTTAGTTTATATTTTACTTCAAAAGAATAATATAGATAAGCATTTGAAAAAATCTTAACATCAATTTACGAAATCCTCGATTTTCTTCACCTCGCCCTCCCTGACTCAGCTTCTACAAGCATGTTCATATAGAGGGTGTACAGGTTGGTTGTGAATTGCCTCAGCGACCAAGCACTGGTTTTACTTTTTCTATGTATAGTACCATAGGGCTAAAATCTTCCTCGCAATTTTTGAGATTCAGATTGCTCTAAAACCGCACATAACCGTATTTCAAACGCTTTTAAATTCAAAACTTTCTTCTTTTTAAAGTTCTAAAATCGTTAATTTCTATACAAATGGAAAGAAAAAGTCCGGGTTTTGCCCGACAGCTACGCCGGTGACAGATGCTTAACGAATATTGTTAGCCGACGTTTTCGCTTCTTTTATTTTAGCAAAGAAAAACTTCGCTTTTACGTTAAAACTTACCTCTCATTAAATCATTGCTGTAGAATCAAATTTAAATTCTTCTAACAAGTTTGATGTTACAGCACAAAGAATTCTTAATAAAATAAGTTTTAAAAATATGGAATGCATTGAAAGAAAACATTCTACTCGTAAAACCTTCTCGAAGGAATGTGAAAGCGTTTATACCCATAGATTTGCTGAAGTCATCATCGTAATCTTTAGAAAAGATTATTTTCACGTCCTCCGCCATACTTTCGGAATCCAACCTTAAGCAATCATCAGCCGTGTTAACGTTTTCTTTCTACATTCGTAATTATATGTTTTCGATGAATAATTGAACGAAGTGTAGGCTTTTGCGCATTCAGACCAGCGCAAATCGATTGAGTATTGAAGCGAAATGCGTCTTCACAAAACCTATGACAAGAAGAGCATGAATTCGCCTCAGAATGTTAACCTCTTGATGGGAATAGCCGTACAATTCAAATTTTCCAGATCAAAATTGAATACCTGAGAGATGAATAAATTATGCATAACTGTCAACGAGTAACAAGATATTTTTGAGTGTTCAAAAGGAATTCTGCCGGGGAGAGAAAACCTCCTTCATGACGTAAAGAAAACAAAGTCGTCCTAAATTAAATATAATCTTTCACTTTTTCCCGAAAAATACAGCATAGAGGTCTTTAGTTTAAATCTCTCAATTCTTTTTCCTTATTACCAACTACATAGAAAATATAAAATGTTCTTTGAAGCCATGTGAACCAAAGTGACTTTCCTCTCGCATCTTAACCTCACTGGTTGAATCTGGAGCATTGGATTCCACTTCTTCTTCACGCGTTTATGATTTGCACCACACAGTAGCTGGTGAGCGCGATGGTGAGAGCGCAAGTGAGCACCAGGAAGAAGTAATGAAGCGACTGAAATAAAAAAACTCTCATTAATCATGCACTTCTGAATCCTAAAGAAGAATAAGCTTGCTATTGATAGGAAATGCGTTTAACTAACTTTATTATAGCGGAATGCTAGGTTTTCGGAATGCTAGGTTTTTTGCACGTTCATCTTCATTTAAGGTATTTAGTTTTTTTTGTTGGATTGGACAGAGAACGACATGCAGAATAACAACCCTCGTAATATGATCTACGTCAACATCCTGATTGTGAACCATGCTTAGTTGCGCTTAAAACAATCCTTCTTGAGCCTTATTATTGTTATGCATATAAACTGAAAATATTGACTGTGGGGTCTTTGCATGGAGAGATATAAAGGAACATGTTTCTTTCCATACACAAAAGCAGACTATCTGACATGTAACCAATATTTCGCATTACCTTGTTATCATTGGC
Source organism: Candelabrum cocksii (assembly GCA_963930725.1). Taxonomy (NCBI): domain Eukaryota; kingdom Metazoa; phylum Cnidaria; class Hydrozoa; order Anthoathecata; family Candelabridae; genus Candelabrum; species Candelabrum cocksii. The sequence continues at coordinate 626,969 of OZ005665.1, forward strand.
TTGCTTTGTAACCTCTTCTGCAGTATTTCGCATTACCTTGTTATCATTGGCTTGCTTTGTAACCTCTTCTGCAGTATTTCGCATTACCTTGTTATCATTGGCTTGCTTTGTAACCTCTTCTGCAGTATTTCGCATTACCTTGTTATCATTGGCTTGCTTTGTAACCTCTTCTGCAGTATTTTGAAACTTGCCATACGTGACTAATAAGATACAAAATTTCAAGATATTTTTTTACTTGAGATTAAATACTTGAGAGAGTGTACAAACGAAAATGATTTTCAAATTTCCATTTACCTGATCCACCCCTGGGTTTGAGGCTAGTTCGAAGAAGACTTAGTGCGACAAAAATCACAAACAGCACGACTACGAAAATAATAACTGGAATGTAATCGAGGGAAAACTTGATTAGACCAAGCACGATTGCCACTTCTGAAGAGAAAATAAAAAGTTTTTTTGTTAAATTACTGTGGGAAAGGCGTCATAGAGGGGACCTCCTCCATAATTATTTGACTGATAGCTGCGAAAAGAAATACCTTCCCATGTCATTCATGTTTTCATAAAAATGGCGCCAAGGAGTAGAATTATAAATATTTATTTACTTATTTACATTGTAATAATACCTTATAACATACCACACATATTCTCATTTTCAACATACATATAAATATTATATTGGAAAACTAATTGTTGATTTAGATCAGCCGTGAGGATTCAAATCTGCCATGTTTGGTTCAGTGACTTTAAGCAAGTAGAACCTTCAACAAGTGTGCCTTGTTAAATGTAAATACATTTCACCTGCACTGAGCCATGCAATAAATCCTAAGGATCGATGAACCCAATTGAAAATCCAACGTCTAGCAAAAAAAAGTAAAAAGTCATCTTAGTTGGAAAACAATAACTCGGGTAATTTCAGTTCTATCAATTATGTCTACTAGACATTAAACTTTTAGTCTTTTGTGAAGATCGAATCAATAGTTTAGAAGGAGATTGATGTTAGAAGCAGTCCCAGAGAAAGTGTAATCGTCTTATAGACATATATAATAAAAAATAACATATATAACGCACCTGTTGTGATCAGGTGAACATCGCAGTGTAGCAAGGATTGGCTAAAACATGATCTTACAGTGAAAGCCACTTAAAAGTTAAAGTTGCATACAAAAATCAAACAGAAAACCCAACAAGTTTGTTGCTCTAGTTGCTCAAGCAGAGAAAGAATGTTTTAAACAAATATGGATTAAGTGAAGTTTCATGTCATGGTAACTCTGTCTACCTGGATGAATCCTAAGACAACTGCAGACAAACCAAACCAATGGTGCCCATCAGAGTTCTGTAACCAAAAAACAATAGACAATTATTGAATTTTGCATTTTTGAATTTTGAATTTTACAGGACATCATCATCGTCATCATCGCGGCATCCTTGGACAAACAAAACAGGACATATTTTTACATTTTTGTGACCATTTGTTCACAAAAACAAATTCGAAAATGATTGAAAATCTCAATTTCGATTCAAAGAAGTTAGATGAAGATGTGTCTTACATTTGTCCACTCGCCTTTGTTCTCAACCAAAATAAAAACCAATCCAAGCGTGAAACACAACACCGTCAAGCTCATTAATATCTGGTGAACCTGAAGAAATACACTACAATAAGTGGAAAAAGAAATCAAAAACAAAAAATAAGAAAATAAAAATAGTGCTGAAGAATTGTCGCCTCAGCAAAAGAATCAAAGTTCTATGTAACTTGGTTTGCTTGTGCCCAACTAAACAGTTTGAGATATACTCAACAAACTAGACTCCCCATTATGAGTCCTCGGTGAGTCACTTCAAAAACATTTATGTGTCGGTTAACTACCCATTATTAAGCCAAAATAATAAAAAAGATCTTTTATTATTATTATTAAAAGATATATTTCAGGCATATCCATAAAAAAGTTACAGCTCTTCATCCTGAAAATAACAAAAAAAAAGAAATACAATCCTTGACAATCTTCTTACAAATAATTTTTTTTAAAAAAACAAACAAAAAACAAAACAAACAGTTAATGCATACTCAACAAATACTTCTTTGTAGCAGTTTTGAAATGTCGCAGATTCTTCAAAGCTTTGATGTCATGTGGAAGTTTGTTGAATGACAATGCAGCTAGTTTCTTAAATTCTGACGACCGTAGATTAAAGTCTACAAGTATATCAGAAGAGCTGCGTAATGTACGAACATTCGTTTTCAGTTTTATTTTTAAATAGTCAGGATAATGTTCATTATGTATGCTATTGTGAGCAACTATCATCATGCTGTAATCAATACGGTCATTAATAGATAACCATCCAAGTTTCGTTACATCATCAGAACTGCAATACTTGTTGTAAACGAAACTGGCAGTGCATTTTAAAACCTTTTGTAGTTTTCTTAGTTGCGTTTGTTTTAATGGCTGGTAAACATGTTATTGAAATCAAGTTTCGTTAAAATAAGGGTTTCAGCAAGTTGTTTTCGAAGTTTAAAGTTGGCTAAACGTTTCCCTTTTCGTAACAGGTTTAAAGATCTGTGACATTTACGAACAACTTCTGATACTTGTTGGTCCCAATCTAGATGCTCATCGAAAGTTGTTCCCAAGACTGTGTATGTTGAAACTCGTTTAAGCTTTTTGTTGTTCATTGAAAGATTGGAAAAATCTTCTGAGTCTAACTTATTTCTTTTCGACATTTGAGATGTTGATAGGAGCATAAATTTAGTTTTCCGTTCGTTTAAGACTAAACCATTTTCATTCAACCAAGTTGATAAAGTTTGAAGATCAGATTTTGCAATCTTTTTCATATTTTTGAGGTCTTTTAAACGTCCGGTCAATAAGAATGATGTGTCGTCTGCATACTGAAAGGTCTTTGATTTTGTTCTTTCTTGAAGGTCAGACACGTACAAATTGAATAGAACAGGGCCGAGTATTGAGCCCTGAAACACACCAAAAATTACATCTTCTAAACTTGATATATTATCATCTATCTGCACTAGTTGCCTTCGACCATTTAAGTAAGATAGAATGAGTTTAAGAAAATTATTTGAAAAACCCAATTTGGCTAACTTTTTTAACACTATTAAAAACTGGATTGTGTCAAAAGCCTTTGAAAAGTCTGCTAGCAGTAAAAGAGAAATTTCACCCTTTTTAAGACTTGTTGCAATGTCACTTTTAAGTTTTAGGAGTAGAGTGGTAGTCGAGTGTCCTTTTCTGTACCCAGATATTGTGCTTTGGTATAATTTCTCGCTGTTTATAAATGTTAACATCTGTTTTAAAATGACTCGTTCAAATATCTTGGACAGAGCTGGTAGTATTGATATAGGACGTAAGTCAGATAGATTTGTGGGGTGGTCAACTTTAGGTACAGCTGCAACTCGGGCTGTTTTCCAGTCTTTCGGGAATACTTTTTTATCAATAGATTCATTTATTACGTGTGTTACGGCAGAGCACAACTCCTCAGCTGCATAAACTATGTATTTCACTGGTATGTGGTTGTAGCTAGTCGATGTGTCTTTTCTTAGGTGTTTTAACTCGTCAAAAATTTCATGATAGGTGGCATGACGCAATTCAAATGGTGATTCATGATCAGTGACTAAATTGTTTAGTAGTGTTTTCAGTTGATCTGTCGATTCAGGGACTGCACTTGTAACGCGTTGAGCTGTGTTCACAAAATACTTATTCGTATCATTTACATCAAAATGTAATGCTTTGGCAGGTGGATGCAGGATTCTATTAATAGTGTTCCAAACCTCTTTGCTGTTTCTTGAGTTTAAAGCGGTCTTGTAAAATGTGCGTTTAGTATCTTTAATCTTTTTTTTAATGGAGTTTTTAAGTGTTCTGAACTTTTCCCATTTATTTTCGTTGTTGTTTTCATGAGCTTCTTTTCGAAGTCGGTTCCTTTGGGCTTGTAAATCTTTGATATTGTGTTGATTAAGCCAAGGGCAGGGTGGTCGCGTAATTCGCGTAATGGTTTTATAAATTAAACTCTGCAAAACTCCGACTTTATCATCAATGTTTTCTAGAGCATACACAGCTGAGAAAGGTAGTTCTTGACAGTCTTTAATAAACTCTTTAAGGTTGAAATGTTTTTCATTTCTGATGTATTTATATCTAGGCTCGAATTTCTGATATCGAATGTTTACTATGGCATAAGGTCCATCGTGATCTCCGATAAGATCGCATGGAAGAACATCACAATGAGTTATTTTTTGTGGTTTATTTGTTATAATGTGATCAATGAGGGTTTTTGATGTTTTGGAAGTACGCGTAGGTTTGGCAACTATTTGATGTAAGTTGAAATCGTCGAGGATGCTTTCGTACTGTGCGGTGCTGTTATTATTTTCAAGTAGATTGATATTGAAATCTCCAGTCAAGAGTAGCAAACCGTTCCACGTTGACGATAGAAAAGCAACAAGGTCTTTAAAGTGGTGGATCCAATCGATGTAAGATAAAATTGATTCTGAACGATACACAACACCAAGTAAAAGATTGGAATTTTTGTTTTTACCTTGTATTTCAATCCAAATGTGTTCTAACATACTGTACGAGTTTGTTATATCATTTCTAACTTTGTATTTGATATGGTCGGTAATATACATACCCACACCTCCACCTTGCATTTTGTCTCGATTTCAATATTCCATTTTATACCCAGGTATTCGAACATAATCTAAGAGTTGAGTATTGTTTTTTAACCACGTCTCAGACATGCATATAATATCAAACGGGTTTTGGTTTATTGTGTAGACTAGATCATTGAAAGTGGATGACATAGATTGAGTATTAATATGTAGAACTTTAAGTTTCTTTAGGTGCGAATTTAGTATTTCTGCATGAATGTTAGTATCTTCAGTAAGAATCGACACATTCGTACTATGGAGGTCGTTCAGCTTTGGAAACGGTAAAATGTTGATCGTGCAGCTATCACATACCCAGTCAAACTGAGTTTTTGGTTTAATACTTTTGATAATCGTAGTGTTTTTTAGAACACACTGTGGATGTGACCAAGAGAAACACAATTCACATACACACATTTTGCTGTTTCGTCGAACTATTTTACTGCAATTTGGACAGTACTGGGTACAAGGTGGTTTGTTGTTGCGAACATTATTATTACCAGTTTGAGATTTGTCAGGTCCCGGGTTACGCTCTACATCACCTGACAAAATTATTTTAAAACATGCAGTGGTGTTTGCATAATAGTTTACACCAGATTTTGATTTTTTAACTTTAGTGTGAGTATATCTTGACTTAAAAATCAGTACAGTAAAATCGATAAGTACTGTGGGACTGTTGTTAGTAGAATAATTATTATGGTGACAATTAACTCCATTTTATCTTTTAATACGATCCAACAGTTACATGTAAGTTAATATATAAAAGAACATGACTGACTACATGTTATAAATTGAACAAAGAAGTTCTGAAATTTGCTCACCCTGAACCATGCATCTTTGTGAATGAGTTTTCTCTTGAAAATCTTCTTCATGTAGCGTGACACAAAAATCCCACAGGTTGAAAACATCATCCAAGCACATACCATTAAAATAGCTGCAATGAAATGAAATGCATCAACACTAAGGTTGGCAAATATATTTTCAAACAAGGAATATTTTATTGGAGTACTACATTTTATTAGGTCTTAATAAGTTAGAACAACAGAAACCCAACAGAAACCATTATATAGAACAGTATGAAATGTTCACCATGAACCGTAACAAAGATTGACATAGAATCCTCTCCAATACTTTCAATTTTGAGAAAATCAACTGGTTTAGATGACTTTGAGTAGCTTCCATAACCGTGGTATGTTGGTCGATGCTCTGTTAATAAAAAAAAGTACACAATTACAATTATTTTTACGAACAAACCGTTTTTTATTATACCATTCCCTAAACATGTTGTGACAGAGAATATCATATCATCTGCACAAACGGTTGTTTAAAACCCAGTGCTTTAACACCCCGTGATGTGATAAAAGAAAACTAACCAACACAAAAAGTCCAATAAGAAAACCAATTACGTGACTTTCACATCACGTGACATCAGTATTGTGTCATTATTAAAAAAATCTTAGTTATATGCAGTAAATATAGAGGGAAACAATAATACAAATATTTAATCACTATTTAGTTAACCACATTGATTGCGTACTAAAACATAAAGTTGAAACCTACCCTTTAAATTTTTTCCAACAACCAGAGCAGCATATAGTGGTTGGTCCAGATCGTAAAGGTTTTCATCACTTACATTCGCTCTTTTAACTGGACGTTCATAACTAGAAAACAATTAGCAATTGGAAGCGGATTTGGCGGATCAGGTGGTGCAAATTGACACTCCTTAAAAGGGTGCAGAAGTCAGGCGCAAAATATAGCCAAACACCCACAAGTCAACCCCTATGTCCTCATCATATTCGCCGGGTAACGCTAAATGGGGCTCTGGCGACAGGGCAAGTGCGACCGCCCTGTATATAAAAAAGCCTGCCCTTGTTGGTGGATGCTATCTGTATTGGCAATCTTTCCGTTGAGCGTATACCATCTTGTGGAGATGGTGTCTCCTGGTAAAAACACTCAGTTTCTTGGTGCTGTGAACTCAAGTTGGCGTTAGGAAGGGCATCCAGCTTGTAAAAATTTGCTTCAATTTAACTATGGTAGTACTTAGTAAACTTCGTGAAAATGGGACTGGAAACAATTATGTTGAAGGTGTCATTAATGGTAGGGCCAGTAATCGTGGGCTGGCCAGACCTACATCAAGCGAAATCCTACGTCAAGAATTGTTCAGAGTGGCCACACTCAATGTGGGTACCATGAGAGGTAGATCTACTGAGGTCGTGGAAACTATGTCACGGCGTGGCATTGACCTATGTTGCATACAAGAAATACGCTGACGTGGTGCTTCAGCAAAATTAATTTCTGGTAAAGACGATAGATATAAGCTTTTCTGGGTTGGCAATCAATCCAGAACAGGAGATGTTGGTGTGTTTCTCGCTGAAAAGTGGGTTGAGAAGATGTTTATTGTCAATCGTGTATCTGATCGTATTTTACTATTTAAACTACTCGTTGGTGAGAAAATTGTAACCGTTGTGTCTGTGTATGCACCTCAAACCGGGCTTGCACAAGCAGATAAGGATGCCTTCTATGATGACCTGCGCAGTGTGTTGTCGAAAGTTAAAGACCAGGAGCTGCTTATTCCTTGTGGGGACTGGAATGGTCATATTGGACGCGCAGCTGATGGTTACAAAGGTATACATGGAGGTTTTGGATATGGTGAACGCAATGCTGATGGTGAAAGCATACTCGAATTTGGTGCTGCTTTCAACCTAGCAGTTACCAACTCCTTTTTCTGCAAGCGAAATAGTCATCTTATAACGTACCAATCAGAATCAAAATCTGTCAAAGTCAGATTGTCCATGGTCCGTAAGCACGTCCTGAAGCTTGTTAAAGATGTGAAAGTCATACCTGGGGAAGATGTAGATGTTCTGACAAGGCTATTGTCCTCTGATGAATGCCGGGGGGCAGAAGACATGGAGAGTATCTGGAACGTGCTGAAAGACAGCCTTCTGCAAGCCACAGAAGAAACCTGTGGATGGACGAAGAAGACAAATCTCCGGAAAGAAATCTGGTGGTGGGATGATGATGTGAGTAGTAGCAGACAAGAGGCGCCTATGGAAAGCATGGAAGAACAGTGGGAGCAAAGAAGATTACCTTGTGGCAAAGAGGGCATCAAAAAGGGCTGTGTATTTTGCCAAGGCAGCAGCAGGGAAGAAAAGGTTTGCGAATGTCCAGAAAGATAGTTTAGAAGGTGAGATGGAAACAAGAGGCCATCCAAAAGATAAAACCGGGGAAAGCTGCTGGGGCTTCCGGTATTGTTGGTGAAATGTTATCGTCCGGTGGCAAGGAGTGTGTTAAGTTTGTTGCTCTTCTTGCAAACTCCATCATCAGGGATGGCAAGGTGCCAAGGGATTGGGATGTTAGTTATGTGATCAGCCTCTACAAAGGAAAAGACGATGCCATGAACAGGGGGAATTATAGAGGACTTAAGCTCCTGGAAAATGTTATGAAAGTTCTGGAACGTGTGATAGAGAAGCAGATCAGAAACCTCGTCAAAATCGATGACATGCAGTTTGGATTTATGCCTGGTTGTGGCACTATTGATGCTATTTTCATTGTCCGACAGCTGCAAGAAAGATTTCTCTCCAAGAACAAAAATCTTTACTTTGGTTTCGTAGATCTGGAAAAGGCCTTCGATAGGGTTCCCCGTGAGGTGCTGTGGTGGGCAATGAGGAAAGTTGGTATCCCTGAATGGATTGTAAAACTTGTTCAGGCTATGTATTGCAATGCAAGGAGTAGAGTGCGTGTTGACCACCGCTTTAGTGACAGCTTCAGTGTCAAAGTGAGTGTACATCAAGGATCCGTTCTCAGTCCGCTTCCCTTCGTCATAGTGCTGGAGGCTCTTTCCCTGGAATTCCGCACAGGCTGCCCATGGGAGTTACTCTTTGCTGATGACCTAGTTGTCATTGCAGAAACATTGGAAGAACTCTGCCAGAAGTTGCAATCCTGGAAGACAAGACTGGAGAATATGGGCCTGAGAGTCAACATGAAAAAGACAAAGATCATGATCAGTGGACCTGATATGAACACCTTACATGACACTGGTAAATGGCCCTGTGCTGTATGCCGCACCGGTGTGGGTAGTAATTCGATCTACTGCTCAGGATGCTTGCACTGGGTGCACAAAAAATGCAGTGGTGTTCGTGGTAGACTCACAGAGGATGCTGACTTCCGATGCAAGAGGTGCTGTGGCCTTGCCCGGCCCATAGATGTCCGCCCATGCGACTCTGTAATGGTGGATGGTCAGAACTTGGAAGTGGTAGACACATTCCGTTACCTTGGCAATATGCTAGGAGCTGGTGGCGGGTGCGCTGCCAACACCATTGTCCGAACCCGCGCTGCATGGGGAAAGTTTAGAGAGCTGCTTCCAATTCTCTCTAGTCGTCACATTTCTTTGGCCACTCGTGGAAGAGTTTTCAACGTATGTGTATGTTCGGTCATAGTATACGGAAGTGAGTGCTGGGGTGTGAGAAGAGAGGACAGACTACGCCTAGAAAGAAATGACAGAGCAATGATAAGATGGATTTGCGGAGTGAAGCCTGCTGACAGAGTCGGCACAACTGCCCTTTATAAGCGTTTAGTGATCCCATCTCTGGATTCAGTGCTGCGATCCAGTAGACTCAGATGGTTTGGTCATGTCAGTCGGAGTGACTCTTGGATAAAACACTGTATGAGTCTTGTAGTTGAAGGTCAACGTGGGAAAGGAAGACCAAAAAAGACCTGGCTACAAACGATTACGGACAACCTGCGCGCGTGGAGCCTACATGCTGAAGACACCTCTGACCGTGAAGCCTGGCGAAGTTCTCTACGGTCGGCTACCAAAACGTCCAAAAATGACACACAACGTACCCTTCTTAATAATGACACACAATGTACCCTTCTTAATAATGATACACAACGTACCCTTCTTAATAATGACACACAACATACCCTTCTTAATAATGACACACGACGTACCCTTCTTAATAATGACACACGACGTACCCTTCTTAATAATGATACACAACGTACCCTTCTTAATAATGACACACAACATACCCTTCTTAATAATGACACACGACGTACCCTTCTTAATAATGACACACGACGTACCCTTCTTAATAATGACACACAACGTACCCTTCTTAATAATGACACACGACGTACCCTTCTTAATAATGACACACAACGTACCCTTCTTAATAATGACACACGACGTACCCTTCTTAATAATGACACACAACGTACCCTTCTTAATAATGACACACAACGTACCCTTCTTAATAATGACACACAACGTACCCTTCTTAATGGAGTGTGGAAAAAACGGTTTTGAGCAGAAAGCGTGTATATTTATTAGTTTACTCTCATAGCAAACATGTAAAAGACAATCCGTTCATATCACCAACGTGTATTCCAAGGTGTTACAATGATGCACTCAAAAGGATCGTACTTCTGGCTGGGCATGGGACCAGCAAATGTGCACTACGTGTAACCAGACAGCACTGTCACAACCAAGTGCACCACCCACTCCTTCTTTGCAGCCTGTCTATCCATTCTAAGCTCTCCGTACAGACTATTTCAGCTACCAGGGTCGTTACTATCTCGAAGCAGTCGACCATTATGGTAATTGGCCCATCATTCAAGTTGTGATAACTACCCTGAACCATGTGTGTGTGTTCACCAATGACAAACTCTAAAACTACGATGTGCCAGCAACGATGTGCTGGAATTTATGGTCAGACCCTTTCCTTCATAATTGGGGCAAACGTCATTGTCTCCTCCTTTTTTTGACAGCAACAGTTGAGCAGAAGCAGCTGTCAAAAGGTTGATCACCAACAACATGCTGAAGGTTCAACACACATTAATTCCAGTGTGCAATTCTACAGTATTGCAATACATCAGATTGCACAACATGCAGGGGTACAGATAACTTTTAACTGTCCAATTTGTGACTTTTTTCCAACCCACCCAGCCGAATATGAACCCCATGGTATATGGCACAAGACACTCAACAACCATAAGGAGGCCCGCTGCAACCAGCAAATTCGTTATCATAAGTGTCTGCACAGCACACACACACTTCACCTCCTCTGAATACTGGGGATAGTGTACATAGAACCTGGTTGGCCCAGATTCTTCTAATACTGAAATGTTTACGTGGGCATAGGGGTTCATACTCCTTAACATTTCATATATATACTTCTTTATTTAAGTGAAAAACACCTGCATGAAAAGGAGTTGTCAGGAAACTTTGAAGCAGACAGCAATTGTACACCAGTAACCTGAAAGATTTTAAATAGAGATTGAAATGGGAAATAAGTGCAAAAGAAAAATACCGTTTCAACCCACTCAGGAGTTCCAGGATCTTTTAATTTGTTTCCGTTAAAGTTTAGAAACTCAGCAGTTGCTTCCCTCATGCAAAGTTGTCCACGGATCTTAATCTGAAAAACAAATTGGACAAATCTCTGATGATCAACCATACAACAATTGTTTTTAAAAGAGTTTCTCCAATAGCAGTTTATTTATATACTGATTTCAATTTAAAAACATTTAGTTTTATTTTCTCAGCCATTTTTATGATAAAAAACAACCTCACAAATATGTAAAATTACCATGAAGTTATCATTATTAACTAATTTTTGACCAAATGCAACCCATTCTTCTGAACTGCTACCCCATACATCAAAGTGTACTTTCTGTTGTTGCTTGTTGTAGTAGAAGGTTGCTATTCCTTGGCATTTGGAGGTACAGCCAGTGGGGTGAAAAAAACAATTGTATTCTTTATTGCACTTTGAAAGATCAATCTAAATCAAAAGTCTAAATTAAAATTGGAAATATTCGCTCAGATTTCATCCAAATCGGTACACGATAAAACTCTTACCAAGATAATAGCTAGCTACCTTAATAAACGTTATAACCCAATTAAAAAGAAATTTCTATTTAAAATGTTAACTTCAGCGAGCTTATGAAGTGTTTTCAAAATCGTCAGTAAATTTCAACAATGCGTAAAACTTACACTTCCCCGGACTATGTAGTGCGTCAAAAAAATGCTAAGCAACAAAAGGCAGGCTTTCATCTGAAATGTAAAAACTAAAATAAAATATTTTGAAAAAGCACATTTTGGCATGCGAAGATTTGTATGAAAGAATATGGAGTTATGTGCGTAAATCATGTTATTGCTAAGTAACAATGAATAAAATATTGTCGATTTTTAAAGAATGACTAATCGAGAAACACTTTTTTAAATTATAAATAGGCGTAGAAAAAGCATATATCATAAAACAAGCACGCATTATAACTCTTACCCTCTTACCGTGTCTTGAATTCAAGGAATAAATCTGATTGCAGGTCAATATCAATTTTTTCTCACGTGTTTTAGTAATTCTTCACCTATTTCGTAACATTAAGTTACGCAATGGAAATTTGATACTTAATGTAGTAAAGAAAGCAGGATGCGTGCAAAGCATGTGTTTTCAATAACAATAAATACTTTGCGATTTTAAGCAACGCCCAGGGGCGGATCTAGGAGTTTTTTAGGGTGATGCAAAAAACGTAAAATTCAAACAAGAAACTTTTGTTTTCAATGTTTTTTGTTTTTTAATGACATAATTAACAAATTTTTCGAAAAAGTGCTTTAGTGAGTGAATTTCAGTCTATAATAACAACCAAAGGTAAAAACAACAGTCACCAAGAGTCACCCGCCACCAACTTTTATTTTGGGAAAAGTATGCGAAATGTAATATAGTAATAAAAGATTTCGATAGAAATGAAATTCTCCGTAACGATAGCTACCGTATTTCCTCTTATTAGCGCCGGGCCTCATATTAGCGCCGCCCTCTAATAAGCGCCGCGCCTTGGAGCAAAATTATGTTATTAGCGCCGCCCTCTAATTAGCGCCGCACCTAGAAAAGCGGCGCTAATTAGAAAAAGAGCAATAACCCATACAGAAGGATAGTTATACAATACAATACGTTTTTTTAGCTTCTAAATTATTTTTTATCTTTCATAAACCAGGGAAATTTCATAATTTTCACAAACTCAGGCTCGTACGTAAGTTCGAAATAAGTCAATAGTTCTTTTCGTTTCTTCATTTCACGATCCAAGGTCTCAGCCGATCTTTTATTTTGCGAGAAAGCAAAAAACTTCGCGTTAAGTAGGATCTAATTTGTACCATTTCTATAGCGTGATCAAAATTGAAGAAGTCATTATTAACCCTATCCCAGGCGGGGGGGGGGGGCTTTTTGGCCCGCGGCTAGATATTAATATTAATATCGTTTTAACCACTACAGCTACAAAGCTGAAATTCACAGTACCCTCCTAACTTTTATATTGGGTGATTTTGGTAAAGAAACCTTTTTTCAAAGTGGCCGCCATTTTGAGTGATGACGTCATCTTTCTTCCTAACACGAAAAATATTTTTTAGTGTTTTTTAGTTTTGCTATATATTGTATTGTATATGTATTATATACCATACATTGTGTATATAGATGGTTATGTACCACTCTGCACATCACATTTCCAAAAGATTTGCCCAAGTTGTATTGCATGATTAGAACTCAAAGTAGCTATACTAGTTTAGAAATATATAAACTTTGATATCAATTTTAGGGCTAGCTTTATCTTCGTTTTTTTATCTCTGCTTCTGTTTATGTCATATTTTTGTGAAGTTTGAAAACAAAAATTTTTCGTAAAATCTTCAAATTTTTGCATCAGAAGATTGAAATATTGTCCATTTTAGTGCAAGCCTGATGACGTCATCGATATATATTGATCACATGATATAATTTATTTTATTGTTGTTTAGTGGGAGATATTATGTGCCCAATCTGATACTATCTATTTTTCATAAAAGCAACTTTGTTATGTATTTTTTAGTTCTGCTAAACTTTTTCCCGAAAGTTCATATTTTGATGACGTCATCAAGTTTTGAACGCGTGATTGATTTTATTTTATTTCTAAGAGTCCAAAGCTTAAGTGTGCCAAGATTCATAGGTTTTCGATGAAAATAACAGGTTTTATAGAAATTTTGCTACTGCGGGCCAAAAAGCCTTTGGGAACTCCAAAAATGGGATAAGGTTAAACGACAAACCCATTATATTCGACCAGGAATGCTTTTCCAACTGTCTTTAATTGATCTTTTAAACGACAGACCCATTATATTCGACCAGGAATGCTTTTCCAACTGTCTTTAATTGATCTTTTAAACGACAGACCCATTATATTCGACCAGGAATGCTTTTCCAACTGTCTATAATTGATCTTTTAAACGAAAGACCCATTATATTCGACCAGGAATGCTTTTCCAACTGTCTATAATTGATCTTTTAAACGACAGACCCATTATATTCGACCAGGAATGCTTTTCCAACGGTCTTTAATTGATCTTTTAAACGACAGACCCATTATATTCGACCAGGAATGCTTTTCCAACTGTCTATAATTGATCTTTTAAACGACAGACCCATTATATTTGACCAGGAATGCTTTTCCAACGGTCTTTAATTGATCTTTTAAACGACAGACCCATTATATTCGACCAGGAATGCTTTTCCAACTGTCTTTAATTGATCTTTTAAACGACAGACCCATTATATTCGACCAGGAATGCTTTTCCAACGGTCTTTAATTGATCTTTTAAACGACAGACCCATTATATTCGACCAGGAATGCTTTTCCAACTGTCTTTAATTGATCTTTTAAACGACAGACCCATTATATTCGACCAGGAATGCTTTTCCAACGGTCTTTAATTGATCTTTTAAACGACAGACCCATTATATTCGACCAGGAATGCTTTTCCAACGGTCTTTAATTGATCTTTTAAACGACAGACCCATTATATTCGACCAGGAATGCTTTTCCAACGGTCTTTAATTGATCTTTTAAACGACAGACCCATTATATTCGACCAGGAATGCTTTTCCAACGGTCTTTAATTGATCTTTTAAATTATAATTTTTCATTAAATCTGTTGTTTTATAACATTTGAGTTGTTTGTGATTCGTGGCTGTTAAACGGATGTTGTAGCAGGCGGGCGTAGAGTTTTCAGACATTTGGAAAGATGGCAGAAAGAGTGGTTGGTTATATGAAAAACCATTATGGCGCTGATGAAAGGATCCATGATAGAATTGTAGGATTCAATTAATTTGGTTAAAATAGAAAGCATCTGAGATATCACTCATGGAACTCCTCACTCGTTTCAGCAAACTTGACGAAAATAAACGAGACTTTTAAGTTCTTGAGGTGGTAAGATGGAAAGTTGAAATATTTTAAGTTCTTGAGGTGGTAAGATGGAAAGTTGAAGTATTTTAAGTTCTTGAGGTGGTAAGATGGAAAGTTGAAGTATTTTATTAAAGGATACATACATTCCATCATCGTGATTCTTTGTATGAAACATGCAATGTTATGGATGGAAGTGATCACTTTGATACGCGTTGCCATGATAACGCACGTATACGCGTTGTCATGGGAAAATGCGATTAAATCTCCTGGCAGCTGATACTTGTTATCGTTTTATTCAAATTCTTAATTTAAGTGCAATGCAAATGTTATGCTTATTTCGCCAAACATTTACAAATCAGTGCGTGATAAATAAACCACAGAACAAGAAAAAATGGCTAGGAATCCATAGAAGACCAAGCGGTCTTTTCATTGGACACCTGTATACACTCTATTAAAAATACACAATCTCGCAGAAAAAAACAATAGTAACAAATAAATAAAAAATAACAAAAATAATAATAAAAATTAACTATTGGACTATTAACTAATATAAATGGTCTTCCTATAAAGGCTCCTATATGGATTGAGGATGAGAGAAAAATACGGAAACTAATGCATATACTGTTTTGAGACGTGTGAGACGTTTATTTTCATATTCAAAGCAAGCCAATCAACTCTGACCAAGCAATGTATCTCTGCTTTTAAATTTGTGACCTCATTTTTAAAGATCGTTTTTGTCATTATAATGATAAACAACATTTTGATTTATTGTTATTTTCTTTTAAATATATTTAAATAAAAAGATTGTTTATCATTATTATAATGTAATAATGGCGAATTTATTCACCTTGTTTTTGTAATATTCCAAAACTTATCAAGAAAGTAAATACAGTACAATGCCGATAACTCGAACCGAGCTCAAACTGTTTTTCCATTCCCCTCTCTTAATAGTTTCTCATAAAAACTCCCGATAACTTGAACATTCGTTATCTCGAACTATTTTACTTGGAACCTTGGGGTTCGAGTTATCGGGATTGTACTGTACGTTATGAAAATGTATTTCAATGATAACACAAGTAACGCAAGTTAATCACGCGACACACGCGACAGTTTTCCAGACATTAAATAAATATTTGTTTGTTTGTTGTTGTTTCTTTAAAAAGAAAGGAAATATATGTGTGTACGCTATGAAAATTTAATAATAAATCTGATCCTTTAACGATAATTACTATTATATAATTTCCAACACGAAGGAACTCGGTTACATACAATAAATAATATAACACATAAGTGGATCATACAACACTACAGTTTTCAAGACAGTAAATAAATATCATTTTGCAATATTTTCTTAACCTTTAAAATGTGTAATCCACAAACGACATTCTGACCTCCACCTATTTTTATCATTGCTTTGTTATGTTACGAGGGTAAAGTCCATATACCTGTATACAAGGCCTTTGTAGAGTTACGGTTTTTAAATTTTTGACTCGAGGAATTTATCTCAAGTTTTGAAAATCAGCACCAAACAATGTGTTTCATCCATGACCTTCAGCACCAAACAATATGTTTCACCCATGACCATCAGCACCAAACAATATGTTTCACCCATGATCTTCTAGATAAGAATATGTTTCACGCTATCGAGGCCGTCCTATCTAGAAGAAGATCCTGGTTGCACCCCAACAGAGTGATATAAAACTTCCTATTATTCAATAGTCATATCATATCATGTAGCTGTACAGTACAATGTACAATGTATAGGTCACTGTAGCTTAGTGGTTAGTGCATCCAACCCACAATACCAAAATCAAACGGTGCTGGTTCGAAACCCAGCTCGGACATATTTTTATTTCTGAGTTTCAGTTGAGTTATTGAGCGGAACTCATTGCGTAGTGCAAGCCTAGCTCAAATGGTGGTTTGTCTGGTGAAGCGACTTCGTAGGTGCAAATGGGTGCCCTAAGTATGCCAGAACCTTGGGATAAGAATAGCCACTGTTTTATGTAGAGAGTCCCGTAAAAACTCCACTATTATTACGAAATGTGAAACTCAAACGATTATTGAGAAATGATATCATTTGTAATTCAAAATGGCGCGCGTGGCGAGAATTTCAGTGAGAAACAGTAGCGCTTCCTAAATAATGTTTGACAATAATTGGACTAGTTGGAATACGCACATATCATTCTTTTACAAATATTCATTATGCCCAAATCTAAAAACGTTCTCGTAAATTTTGCTTCTCCTGAAGACGAGGCGCTGCTGGCAGCTGTTGATGAGGAGAAAAGAACAATAATGAGTATCAATAATGAACCAACTTCGCCTGTTTTAAGAAGTGAAAGCGCAAGCAATCATTATGCTGTTTTCCCCAATAATTCTGAGCAAAGCCCTCTGCTCTCTAAAGCTACGGAAAGTGATTCTGATTCAGTTTTTGTCAATAATATTGAAAATGATCCATCATTTAATTCGGTTATTCGAGCCACAGAAGAGGCTATTTATATGGGGATTCTACCTGAACGTATTTATCAAGGAAGTAGTGGTAGTTATTTTGTAAAAGACAAAAACAAGGTTGGTTAAATGAGAAATAATCTTTCTAAACCGCCCTTTCTTAAAACAAATATTTTTCTTTGTATTTTTTAAAAGTACTTTAAGTATATATATATAAATTTGCATTTTTCCGTTGGTCAATTTTTATCTACACCTCCCAGTCTGTGAAAGTTTTCATACTTCCTAGACATTCCTTCGAATTATCAATCTTTTTTAAGGTTTGCAAAATTCGTGAAAATGTATTCCTTTGTCTATAAATTTGGAGGAATGGTGACGGCATGCTCAGAAATTTCAAGAAAGAAAGTCACATGTAATTTTGTGTGATGTGGTGCTGAAGTCAATGTTTACCAAACACAATGAACTGTCAACTGTATAAATGCAACAATAAATAAAGTAATTAAATAGATACATTTATCAGGTTTTAAAATTTGTGTTTAGAGAACAATTGGTGTTTTCAAACCAAAGAACGAAGAACCTTATGGGCATTTGAATCCAAAATGGACAAAATGGATGCACAAAACATGTTGTCCATGTTGTTTTGGTAGAAGTTGTCTCATTCCTAATCAAGGATATATGTCTGAGGCGGGTGCAAGTCTGGTAGATGAAAAGTTGTGCTTAGGTATTGTACCAAAAACAAAAGTGAGTTTAATCAAAGTGGTATATATATATTTATCAACCTTTATTTAACATTAGTTTAGGTAATTTAATCTTAGTGACGTGATTTTTTAACCTCCATACACAACGTGAAAATGAACATGCAGATAAATATTGAATATTTTCCAACTATAATGGACATTGTTTGCCAATAATATTTTGTGGAATATAATTTTTCAAATGACCTAAAATTTTTTCCAATTTCAAGGTTGTTCGCCTCTCTAGCTCAACATTTAATTATAATACCTATGATCGTGCGAAAGCTCGTTCAAAAAGATTTGCAACAGAGAGGTTCCCTGATACAATCGGAAAACATGTCCGCGCAGGCCTTCCTCCAAAGGTGAAGACAATGAAAGGAATTCATGAGCTCTTTCGTTCTTAACTGTTTCTTTCGTAAATTATATATATACGCCATTGTTTTCTAAATGCAACTTCATGTATGTAACGAATATAAGTGGAAAAAAGTTAATAATATTTTCTGAAATTCAGATTGGTTCATTCCAAATGTTTGTCGAAGGGTACAAGGATGCAGAGTATTATTTGCGCAAGTTTGAAACCCAACCTCTTATGTCAGAAACACTGAAAGAATTTCAATTGTCTTTTGAAAAACTCATCTGTTTGGATTACATTATCAGAAACACTGGTATTTGAAGTTGGTTTTCCAGAATGTCTATTGATCAATTTGTTTGAAACACTTAATAAATTTCTGTAATTACAAAGTGTGGATAGATTCATTTATTACACGAGTGCTATTGTAGATCGTGGTAATGACAACTGGCTGATAAAGTACGAGTCTGCACCAGTAATTGAAGGGACAACATGTATAGAGCACGATCGTTCTTCTGTGTGTGAGGTAATAGTTGTGTTTATTATCTTTTTAGATTAAAATATTTTTAAAGTGTTTTTCGTCAATTAATTCCTCTTCCGTCAGTCAAATAGTGAATCATGTGATAAAGCTGAGAACTGGAGTTTAGTGGGCAACCCCAAGATTCACCTGGCTGCCATTGACAACGGACTAGCTTTTCCACTCAAACATCCAGACTCGTGGAGATTATGTAAGTGTTGTTATATGACAATTAAGATTCAACATTTGACTGTTTTTTTATAATTGTTGAAATAAGCCTCAATATGATTTACAAGATAAGTATTTGTAAAAGGAGAAGAAAATTCCAGTCACATTTTACTTGATTATAAAATTAAATCTATCTCTATACTAATGTTAGATCCTTATCATTGGGCGTGGCTGCCTTACGCAAAAGTTCCATTTTCCGACCAAATCAAGGACCTGGTGCTACCCCGTTTAACCGATATGAATTTTGTGCAAAGCTTGATTGAAGATTTGTTTGAGTTATTTGCAGTAAGTTGTTCATAGAAAAGAGCTTTATGATAAAGTTTGAAACCCCCTGTCTGGACGAATAAAAAGGCCTTATTATACTGTTCCTGTAGGAATCGCTAGCAAATAATTTGCTATTCTGTCTTCGATATCACTGTTTAACAATAATATTTTCTTATCTCTTAACATGTCCTTAATCCTGGTCATTTATCAGGTTGCTATGGTAATAATGCCTGAAATCCTTATAATGCATCAATTATTTTTTAACAGTTTCTATAGTAACTGGGAAAATGTTTCTTATTCAGGAGGATAAAGGATTTGATCGCGGAAACTTTGAAAAGCAAATGTCTGTTTTACGAGGGCAAGTAAGAAAATCTATCGAACGATTATAGAAGGTTTCTCACATTAAAAGCGCATTCGTTTTGTGTAGATTTTGAATTTAAACCAAGCGTTACGAGACAGGAAGACGCCTGCGCAGCTCGTGCAAATGCCACCTGTGTACGTACAAAGAAGACGTTTTGAAGAAGACGACACGCCGCGCGAGGGAAGAGGACATAGTTTCGTGCAAAGCTTCCACGATAAGATCCCCTTCTTCTCATGGTGTTAAAAGATTATTGTTGTTTTGATCGAAATATTTTTTTATTGATTTTTGTTTGATATACTTGTCGAGTGTACGTATTTATGAGAATAGCGATAATGCATAAGAAAATATTTAACGATTTTTTTAAATTTAATGGCACTAGGAAGTATGTCAGAATATATTCCGTTATATTTTACTCATCATTAGCTGTAAGTTTTTTTTGTTTCGTTAGCAGATTTTCGTCCATATTAACATCTGCAAAACATAGTTTTCAGTCACAAAAATATAGAGGGTGCACCTAGCTAACTTTCCAAGATATATTTGAAAAAGCAAAGACCTTAGATCTCATAGATTATTAAGCGAAATAGATAAACCTAAACCTACTACTTTAATCGTAGAAACTTTTGCGAGAAAAAAAAATCGCAAAATTTCGCGAGTGAAAAAAATCAAAAGATTTCGCGAGATAATCTTTCGCGAATGCTAAAAGCCGTAAATAAATTTTCAAACTTTATTGTCTTTTTTTATTTCAAATACGGATTACATTACGTACCTTGTCCCAAAAGCGTTCATTGCAAATTTGAAATTGAAATTCAGTTAAAAATTCTTTAAATTTTAATGGATAAACTTCGCAAACGAAAATGACAAGAAATCGCGAAGGTTTCTACGATTAAAGTAAGCTAAACCTACGGATGACGATAATTACTTGCTTAGGTCGAATTTCATACCGGATCCTTTCACTCACAAAACTACTAAGCCTTCGGAAACATTTGAACGTGGAAATAAAAAAAAACTTTAAACTATAGCTAAATGGATTCTTGCCACGAAATCCATCATCGTGAAACTTAAAACTATAGCTAAATGGATTCTTGCCACGAAATCCATCATCAATTACATACTTTGCAAATATTCCTTATGGTTAGGATTGTGTGAGTGGGCTATGGTTAGGATTGTGTGAGTGGGCTATGGTTAGGATTGTGTGAGTGGGCTATGAAGGAAGTTGATTGCAGGAAATATTGTTTGTGCGGAATGTGATTTAGCAGAATATTTCAATTATAATAATATTAATTTATGTCAAATATCTTGAATATCTTGCAGCGATGTTTTCGTAAAACAATTCTGAGATTGAGAGTCACGCATCGTGAGCTTCAAATGCTGATTTTCTCAGTCATCACCATGGCAACCATCCGTCATTGCTAAGATACGTACGTCATCCGGGAGTTGGAAATAAAGCGCGCGTTTTTCGTTCACTGTATGTTTTACGACATGAAGGCAATATATTATAAATATGACATCTTTGAAGTTCTGTTTAGACCTCATGTAGAGGGAAGAGAAAGGCTTGCGTATTACAACACTCTCATGGGCGAAACGAACCATCATATGTTTGCAAATGAAGTTATTCCAGAAAAAAATTATCGAGTGCCACGTTCCGTGGACGAAATGATTTGCAACTCGATTCATTCACCAAAATTATACTTTATTTGTCCATATCATATCTGAATGAAAACTGTAGTCAGCATATATATTCATCAACAAGTCATGAAATTAGAAGATTGATGGAGTATTGACATATTATCTTGTGTTTTTAGTTAAGTCAGTCTTTCCTTGTTGTGCCATTAGATTCTAAAGTTTCTTTAAAAAGAAATTCACAGTTATTTTTCGTGGCCGGACAAATGTTACATTTTTCACTGAGATGCTAAAACGATTTCTTTTGTGTGCGAGGTCATTCGCTTTATGAATCTTCTTTCAAGTCTTCTTTACACTATGAACACAAGTAAAGAACAGGGACGGCCTTAGAGGGGCTTTGGAGTGCTACAGCCTCTCCTGGATTAGTCACAACACCCTTAGAAGATTATTTATTTTATTACTGTTTTTATTTTCATTTCGTGTTCTCAATTTAATGTTTGTAATATTTCCCTCAAAAAAGAAAATAAAACACGTCGCTGAGTCCCGTTGCTGTGGAAACTCCAAACAACTACTTTAAAGGAGGAAATTGTTGCGGGAAGAAAAAGTTGCGAAAGTTGCGATTTTATTTTCGCAACTTGAAAAGAAAAAGTCGCGTACATTAAATGTTGCGAGTGAAGTTGAACTTACGATAATTTTTCTTGTCGCTCCAAGCAACTTAGCGTTTCTCAATTTATTCCAAAATTAATACAGCCTACTACGGATTATTTGAAAAATCGGAGACGGATGTTCTTATAAGCAGTTTCTAAGGACCAGACTTTAATATTTTCATACCTCACAGAAAGGTGTAAACTTCATATAACTTTACTTACACAAAAAAGGTCCAAAAACGAAGTTCAAAACGTACGGTGAAGAGAAGCAAGCTGGTTCATGAAGTCCTCTGATAAAGACAAAAAAGACCAAGACAAAATAAGAAAGAATCAATAAATATTGATTAGAATCTACGTTGAAATCTGATCGATTTTGTAAAAAAATATTTATAGACGAATATTCTCGCACATTGCGTCTGTCGTTGTTCCAAGAAGATAACTTTTTAAAACAATATCAGACAACGTTTTCATCATTAGAATTTGGCCACTTTTGCTTTTTCTGATAAATTTTTGCAAAAAACATTGGACCAGCCAAACTCGGGGTTATTTTTGTTTGGATGCTTTTATAAAATAGCAAGAAAATAAGAAAAAGTTGCGAACACTGGAAATAATTAAAAGTTGCGAGAAGAAAAAGTTGCGAATTGTAAAAAAATTAATTGTTGCAGGAAGAAAAAGTCGCGAAAGGGTACTTTTCCATTAGTCCCCCCCAAAAAAAAATTTAAATATAATGGTAATAAAATATATCAGTTATTATATAAAGATTATCTTATTATACTTTATTAGGGTGAAACCAATAAAACAAATTAAATACTTAGATTTTTTCTACTAGAAATAAGTTTTTTACCAAACATGAAAATTAATTATTTATTAAAATAAAACTATTTGTCATTCAATTAGTTTGGCGGCCAGTAAGCCGCAATATTAGCTAAAACTTTATCAAATAAATCTAAATCTCTATGTCGTTGACGCCACATCTATTCACACAGATACGAATCAAGCATCGACCGATGCGTCCCGTTGTGTCTTTTATTTCGTTCTTTAGCTGATTTCTAAGATCTCTCAACGGATTGTGTATGTGCACCTGTTATTGGATCAACAAAATTTATTGAGTGGTTGACCGTTAAATGGTTGAATCCCATTGCTGCCACACCACCATAGGCTCTCCAAAGATCCGACATAACAGTGGTGCCTTGTCTAATAGAACCTTGAATAATTGGAAGCAATGTTGGAGCACTTCGGTCTGGCACAGTGTACATAAAGCTCTCTGAGGTTTCACGGCAAATGCCCTCAAATACAAAATAATAAAGTCAATGGCACATGCAGGTGCAAATGCTGGTATTTTTCTGTATGTTTCTGTTGTCTTTTTACAGTTATAAACAATCTATTGTTTTCTTTCAATGTATTATATAATTGAAAATATTTATGTTCAAAAATTCACCACACTTGTAGTAGAAGTGTTTGAGCCTTTCATGTTTTTACTAGTAATTTTTATTTTTTGATTAATAAAAAATTAAAAACCTTTTTTAACATTTATTCTATATTGCTCACATTTTTTTTGGGCACTTTATGATTTTACCATCTATTACATTTAATTTTATTTTGGGGGGAAACTAATGGAAAAGTACCCGCAAAAGTTGCGAAAATTTGCTCGCAACATTTTCTTCCTGCAACAATTTCTTCCTTTAAAGTATTACTCGCGTAGCAGCTGCATGAACTATAGCATGCAAATAATTAAGTTGGTGCTGGCTGGCACGCACTTTGGGTTTGCTGATTGGTTTGCTGGACGTTTTTCACTTTTTGAGCATTGTTTTATTTGCATTGTTGCTTGTTAGTGGAGAATTTAACTGTACAATTTTTAACCCTTAATTAGGACCACTATTACAATAGTTCTGGTTTTAAAATAAATCTGGTGCTTATCATTTTATTTTCCTACTAAACTCTAATTATTGTGAGGTTGAGTGCCTAATGTTTTTGTAACAGCTAGAAGTGGGATACTTCAGATTCCGTCGCAGATAGGTGCACGTCCGAAGTAGCCTTTTGTAGGTGCACGTCCGAAGTAGCCTTTTGTAGGTGCACGTCCGAAGTAGCCTTTTAATGATAGGACACCAAAGACGCTTTAGAGAGAAAACATGTAATCACATGACAGATGAAATGGTGAGATTTTGTAGTAGAGAACTATGTGACACATTTACCACCACCCTCATTTCATAGCACCCGCGGTAAAGCGTCAAGCTCCCCCATAGCACCAGCAGAAAAAAATGTCTGGTGCCGCCACTGGTTAAGAATATTTTTTAAAATAATTACAGAAGTTTGGAAAAAAAAAAAATTCTTTTATACTGCCGCCATCAACCGTTCATGAACTTCCCCTAAATATATATATGCGGAGAAAGAGAGAGAGCAGCCTTCGAAATGTGAAGTTTAAGATACGATGAGTGGAATGTTAATTACGAAAATATAATGAGAAGACAGGATGTTAGGTCTTAAAGCCGGATGTAGCGGACGATCAATTTAGGTGGTTTTAATAAACCCACTTCTTGAAGGTGGGCGACTTTGCTGTGCAATTTTGATTGAGTGCTTTTTCCTGAGTTCTTTCAATTATTTCCGAATTTAATTAACCCTCCACCTAATTTCCAATCCCTTCTACCCAATCCTCCACTATAACCCAGTTATCCTTTTAGGATTCTTCTCTATTGTCGTTCATCAACAAGTCATGACGTCATTTGCGAAGAAATACGAAAAACGAAAAGTTTCGTGTGACAGTTGTATTTGTTGATTTGTTTGTTTTTTAATTTTCCGTTTTAGCGAATCACTGGCCTTCGTAGTCCATTCGCTTTTTTATATTGTGAAGTTGTGTTTCCATTACGCATGCGTTCCTCGATATAACACAAAAGTATTTAAGTATTATTATATTAAACCAAAGCTACATAAAGACTGTCTGAAATGAACAGTTATAAACAGTCATAAAGACTGTCTGAAATGAACAGTTATAAACAGTCATAGAGGCTGTCTGAAATGAACAGTTATAAACATTCATAAAGACTGTCTGAAATGAACAGTTATAAACAGTCATAAAGACTGTCTGAAATGAACAGTTATAAACAGTCATAAAGACTGTCTGAAATGAACAGTTATAAACAATCATAGAGGCTGTCTGAAATGAACAGTTATAAACAGTCATAAAGACTGTCTGAAATGAACAGTTATAAACAATCATAGAGGCTGTCTGAAATGAACAGTTATAAACATTCATAAAGACTGTCTGAAATGAACAGTTATAAACAGTCATAAAGATTGTCTGAAATGAACAGTTATAAACAGTCATAAAGACTGTCTGAAATGAACAGTTATAAACAGTCATAGAGGCTGTCTGAAATGAACAGTTATAAACATTCATAAAAACTGTCTGAAATGAACAGTTATAAACAGTCATAAAGACTGTCTGAAATGAACAGTTATAAACAGTCATAGAGGCTGTCTGAAATGAACAGTTATAAACATTCATAAAGACTGTCTGAAATGAACAGTTATAAACAGTCATAAAGACTGTCTGAAATGAACAGTTATAAACAGTCATAAAGACTGTCTGAAATGAACAGTTATAAACAGTCATAAAGACTGTCTGAAATGAACAGTTATAAACAGTCATAAAGACTGTCTGAAATGAACAGTTATAAACAGTCATAAAGACTGTCTGAAATGAACAGTTATAAACAGTCATAAAGACTGTCTGAAATGAACAGTTATAAACAGTCATAAAGACTGTCTGAAATGAACAGTTATAAACAGTCATAGAGGCTGTCTGAAATGAACAGTTATAAACAGTCATAAAGACTGTCTGAAATGAACAGTTATAAACAGTCATAAAGACTGTCTGAAATGAACAGTTATAAACAGTCATAGAGGCTGTCTGAAATGAACAGTTATAAACAGTCATAAAGACTGTCTGAAATGAACAGTTATAAACAGTCATAAAGACTGTCTGAAATAAACAGTTATAAACAGTCATAAAGACTGTCTGAAATGAACAGTTATAAACAGTCATAAAGACTGTCTGAAATGAACAGTTATAAACAGTCATAGAGGCTGTCTGAAATGAACAGTCATGAGGCTGTCTGAATTCGTCTCAACCGTTTGCGATCTCTTCACATGTGCAGGAACTATAGTCAGTGGGGTATATTACCTAGTTTGAAACAAACCGTATATGGGACGTTCTCGATATTTATGCACTGCTTTCCGAACGAACAACTACATTCCAGATTGTTGGTGCACTTCTCAAACAATCCTTTCGTACCGCACGTGGTTTCCGTTGGTCGTCCTTCCACTTGGTGGTGGAAGCTTACAAAGCAAGTGAGCATCAACACAATGATAACACCTTTCATTTCCGACTGATACACATTTGTTGTTTGGAGGGGTATTTATTTGGTTTCATTAATTAAGATGTGGGAGGCAAATAACTCGCTAACAAATGTTCATTAAAACAAGCCATTAACGCCATTAATTAGGAATGTTGTTATTCCAGAAACAAATTATCGAGTGCCACGTTCCGTGACGAAATAATTTGCAACTTGATTCATTCACCAAAATTATACTTTATTTGTCCATATCATATCTGAATGAAAACTGTAGTCAGCATATATATTCATCAACAAGTCATGAAATTAGAAGATTGATGGAGTATTGACATATTATCTTGTGTTTTTAGTTAAGTCAGTCTTTCCTTGTTGTGCCATTACATTCTAAAGTTTCTTTAAAAAGAAATTCACAGTTATTTTTCGTGGCCGGACGAATGTTACATTTTTCACTGAGATGCTAAAACGATTTCTTTTGTGTGCAAGGTCATTCGCTTTATGAATCTTCTTTCAAGTCTTCTTTACACTATGAACACAAGTAAAGAACAGGGACGGCGTTAGAGGGGCTTTGGAGTGCTACAGCCTCTCCTGGATTAGTCATAACACACTTAGAAGATTATTTATTTTATTACTGTTTTTATTTTCATTTCGTGTTCTCAATTTAATTTACTTTTCAAGGTTAAGAATATTTTTCAAAACAATTACAAAAGTTTGGATAAAAAAATATGTACACGGAGAGAGAGAGAGAGAGCTTTCGGAATGTAAAGTTTAAGATAAGTGGAATGTTAATTACGAAAAAATAATGAGAAGACAGGATGTTGAAGGTGGGCGACTTCGCTGTGCAATTTTGATTGAGTGCTTTTTCATGAATGTTTTCATATACATTAACTTTCTTATTAATATATTAGGTAGGCTATAGTTTCACCCTTTGGTTCAAGGTGGATTTCCTTCATCACAAAACGCCAACACAGCGTTTTTGTTACTACCCACGTTATTGTGTAAAAATGTTATTTTATTCCCTATATTTTTTTCAACCATCTGATGATTCTTTATCCCAGTGATTGCTTATAACGGGAAATTCGTTAAAAGTTTTTAAATATCGATTAAAACACTTCAACACTTTAACGAAAACGGATGGTCAATGGTCAAGGTTCGATACAAAAAAAAAATTGTTCAAAACGAGAATCACCTGAGTGCGCGGCACCTTTGGGAAGTGCCTGGAAAACATACCACGGGTTAACCAAAGCCTTGTGAGGAAAATTTGGTAGACTAATGATCGAACCCGGAGACGGGATTTGGGACTGCGAGGAGTTGCGCCCCACAGTCCTTAATTAATTAGCATTGTAAAGTCAATTCGGCCTAGAAGAAGAAGAAGATTCTAAAATACTAAAAGTATTCTTCGTTAAGAATGTTGTCATCGATGTCATCGAAGATTCTAAAATACTAAAAGTATTCTTCGTTAAGAATGTTGTCATCGATGTCTATTAATTTAACTCCGGGGAAAGTATGATGCCTACTCCAGCAAGCTTCATGGGGTCTTTCATAGTGATGGTGTTGATAGACACGATGTAAATCTTATGATGGTGTTTAGTGTTATGAGTTCGTAACCTTTTGTGCCTAGACCACCCAGAAGAGGCTACTATAATGATGGCCAGTAACATATTTTTCGATCCCAGCCTGGCGTTTCACTAGGGGACGTAACCCTTGGTAACTTCTTACAGCTTAATTTTTACGGGATGAGATATATACTTTTTGGAATCTACATGAAACTTCCTCTTCAATGGTATATAATATGGAAGGGTTTTGCGAGTATTTTTTCAAACCAAAAAACGTCTCCCGCTAAGTGTCTCCCGCCTTAAAATTGTTTAGAATACCGTATTCTTCTGCAAATAAGCCCTGGGCATATCTCTTGACAAAACATAAAAAACTATGGGCTTATACGCGGGTAGGAAAAGTGCAAGAAGGGAGAGTAAAACTATAACAACGTTTTCTATGTGCGGTTTTTCTTTGAAAATCTATTACAAACTTTCCTCCTAAGAGGATTCAGAAGAAGAATCAGCATCAGCTTCGTATTCGTCATAGCTCATCTCGCTGTCATCTTCACTTCACTTCATTCTCTCTCTGGTTCAGGCATTTCATAACCTTCAAGACCACGGATGTTAACTAAGTGGTCTTCTGACTTATCTAACTTGTTAGATATTCCGCATTTTAAAAAGGAGCAAACTATAGTATCCTTTAATGATGTTTTGATTCTACTCCAAGCGTTGCCAACCCACTTTGTGATCAAAACTCTCCTGCAGAGGCTGTCAACTTGCTGTCGACGTACAATGTCATGTTTTCGTGCAGGTGCTTTTCGAATTGCTCTCTGATGTAACATTTAAACGGTTTGTTTATGGACACATATAAAGGTTGGTCTTATCTGCGGAAGAATACGGTATCATAATAGACTTTGTGCCAAGTTTCATGCTTTCTTCACAATTTGCACTATTTTTATGCTAACAGCCCTCACATAAGCTTTTGCCTGACCAACATGCTTGTTGTACTAACGCACAGAAAAAGATAATAAGCCCCCTCAAATAACCCCCCCCCCCCATCCAAAAATTAGGGACACTGCAGTTTGGAGTTGTTCACCTCTGTACCAAAAGTAAATGTTACTATCGCATACCTCAATATACATATCAAATAGCTGTCAGATTCTAAATAATAACTATTCACTTCAGTTCATGTTGATATATTTATTGAAGGTTCTATTTATGGTACATATATTAATTTAAGATTCTATATACGAATATAATACAAGAACATGTATGTGCATACCGTAAAGATTTGAATAAGCGCCCTGAGTGGATATTAACTTTTTTGATCTTTACCCTGGACGCTTATTAAATGTTTCGGTACATGTCAAAGTTACCGGAGCAAACAAACACGAATACACTGTGCATTGCATCGGGGGTCACGAGTGCACAGTCATATAAATAAACACGTAGTGATTGGCTTGGCAGCTTTCTATCTTTATGCATGACCTCAACTCTAAAGCTGATAGGAATGTTACACAACAGGTTTAGCGAGGTATTTCCATAGACATAGTTACTTAACTATTTCTATGGGTATTTGACAATCGAGCAACTTTTTAAAAAAGGATGGAATTCATTACTCCTTAGAAACTCAAAGGGCAAATGATTTTCACATTTAGCAAAAACAATTGTACCAAAATTAGGGACATTTTCAGGTGAATTAGGGATCAGGGACAGACACTGTTGAATTAGGGACAATCCGGGACGTCTGGCAACCCTATTCGATACCCTCTTCTCTAGGATCAAGGTGACAAGTAGTTTGTTATTTTAGTAAATACTTTTGATTCTATTTTTTGACTGACTTTCTTCTTTCTTTTTTTCTCTTTTACGGGTATGCGGGTCGTATAACATCTTTGACCTCATGGGCATAAGCATCTATGCCCCTGATGCATAGCTGCCACGGAGTTTCTGAATACAAAGTTGGTCCCTTACGTGGGTTAACTCGCCACTGTTTCCCTCTTAATGGGGTTGGCGTTAGGAAGGGCATCCAGTTGTAAAAACATATGCCACAATAAACCATCAGATGATTAAACCTACATAATTGTGGGGAATATCATCTTTTGAAACCATGCAACCCACTCTTAAGTGGAAAAAGTTACGTAAAAACGGATGATGATGATGACATCCTTGGACTTAAATAAGCCCCCGGGGGTAAACAGAGAAAGATCATTCAAATGTCAAACCTTCCGAATTATTTACTACTAATTTATACATTAAAAATCGAACTTCGAAATGAAAAGGTTATGTAGCCGACCAGAGCTGAAGGGACCAAAAAATTCGTTCGACATAGCGGATGTCGACAGCATATGACTATAAAAAATTATAAAAATCAAATCTTTTTTCTTGTCTGTTGTCCACATAAGGCCTACGAAAGGTTTTGCACGTTAATATTTTCGGACGAGCGTTTTAAGTAAAAGCGTTCGAATATTCTGGTGGTATACACTACCATATCCTAGTTTCAATGGTGACCTTACAATTGTGAGTCTTCTCAATTATCCCGATATTAACTACTTACCCCAAAACTTGTTTACTATCACTCAACATTTCTTTGAGATCACTTATAAAAAATAATTTTGAAAACTTCATAAAACTTTGTTTATCCTTTGGAAGAGAATAATTTTGAAATTTGTTACAAAAAAAGTGTTTACTAACTGTAACCATTTCACAAAAAACGCACAAAAGTATATCACAAAAAATTTCGAAGCTAGACATAAAAATACAATCTGTGTTCTATTCATTAAGCTACAAAATATTTAAATAAAAATGCATTCTTTGACCATAACACCTATGTCCTACAATATAAAACAAAAAAACTATGAAACTATTGCAGTTAATTTTAGAATAATTTAAAACAGGGAAATTCAATTTTAGGAAAATATCAAAAAAAGTATAAAATCGACCTATTAAAACATTGCCGCCAAATCTAAAAAAAGAAATATTACAATCCACATCTGGTTTGCAGTAATGTTTTTGAAGTCGTCACAACACAACAGTTGATTGCTGCTGTTGGCAGAGGCAACGAGCACATCCGTTTGTAAGAATTCCCAGCAATACTGTAGCACTCAACAAGCTTGGATTCATTTACATCAACAAATTCATCATCATCATCTGCCGCACCATATTGATCACTTCCTTCTGCTGATACCATTCCACCTACAAGATAAATTTGATCTTGATGATAAAATATTCCCATGTAAGCTCGAGGAACAGATATATCAGCTATATTCCTCCACTCATCTGTCATGATGTTAAAGACTTCAGCTGAACGATAATAAGACCACATCGCATATTCACCCCCAAAAACAAAAATGTTGTTTTCAGTGCAAACCGCGCTAGCACCAGCCCTTGGCGAATTCATTGGAAACAATTTTGACCATTGATTTATATATGGATCAAAACACTCAACACTGGCAAGCGCTGCGTTGCTCGAACCATATCCACCGATTGCGTAAATCTTTTTATGACCTACAATGGCTAGAGCTCTTCTGGGGATTTTCATGTTTGATACTTTTACCCATTTACTCAATTGGGTAGAAAATCTCAAAACTTGATCAATGCTTCTTCCATTTACTTCACCACCAAGAATATAAATATCACCATTAAACACAATCGCAGCATGATTGCAAATTGGTGCTGGAGTTGTCATATAACTTGACCATTTATCTGAGAAAAACACATATTTCTCTATATGTTTCGATGAGACCTCTTCAACTTTTCCTCCAATACAATAAATTCCATCATGAAAAACAACAGAAGCACTTTGGTAACGTGAATAATGTAAGGGCGCGAGAGGATACCAGAAATCATTTTCTGGAACATAACAAAGAACTTCATGGGAACTTATTCTATCTTGATTTCCTCCACAAGCAATAATAACTTCTGTCAGATCAAAACATTTTCTCGGATTCAAAGTACTTTCAGGAAATTTAATCAAGTGTTTACGGTCAGGAAAGTTTAAGACATATCTTGCACTCTCAATTATTTCCATGCAGGAAGAATCACTGCGTATAACACTATTTTGATCAATCACATCTGAAATAAAATATTTTGATGTTTGAACAAACCGAACACATTTTAACATGTTTTTCAAATATTGTTTTCTAGTGTCAAAGTCAAAATATATCCAATCCATAACAGCTACATACACAGTTTCTTCTCTGTCAACAACAATATCATCTGAAGAAAGAATCCTAACCACTTGCGGACATGATAAAGTTTTAAATTCATGATATTGACACACTTCCATAAAGTGTAAAAATACGAATTTATCAGCAGCTTCTCGTAATGATATGCAGTTAAATTTGTCAGCTAAAGAAGCAATAGACAAACAATTTGACGGACATAATTTCTTTTCGTAAAATCGACAAGCAATGTCCTTCAAATTTGACATATGCAAGATATCAGAAGCAGCAATGAGCTTCGTAACATTTTCTTCGCCAACACAGATTTCTCCAAGATAAATGAAATTCAGAACGTCTTCTATAACGTCATGCGATATATCTCGAAGCTCAACTCTGGAACCTAATGTTGGTTGCGCATTACCAGGAGTGCTAAAAAGTTCTAAAAAATAAGGGCTTGCGGCACAAAGGATGTTACGATGGGCAAGAAATTCCTTTGGAGATGAAATGAGAATAACATCACACATTATATTTTTTCTCCTGAAATCGTTTAAGCACAAAGCAAGATTTTTAGCATAATTTTCATCGTGATGAGTTTCACCACCAACCGCAGCCATTTTGTTACTAAATACGCCTCCCTTTTGAGTCGTTTGAATTTCTTAATGAATTTGTTGAAACTGTTGTTTTAGGGAAGAATAAATACAACAAATTTAAAAAATTAAAAATCAACAATTTCGAAAAACAATTAACAAGTTTGTTTTTTAAATGAATTGATAATGTTTATTTACACAATATTAAATCTATATTAAAAATTTTATTTGCTTGCGGTCCGCAAGATTGAATTACCATGACAACCCTAATCAGGTTACAAAGATGGTAACTCCGCACGTGTAATCACAAACACACACATCGAATCTCAAACACACATATCGAACTAAGTGACATCAGATATGAGTTCGTTAACATGCAAAAGACTTGATTGCATGAGGGATTTAATAAAAGCTTCCTACAACAATAGATTCTCGATCCTTAAGAAGTTAAAGATTGACAGTCAAGGTAATGTTTTTTTAAAAATCATATCGATTCATCGAAATTATATTTATATTAACTTCTCTGTTTTTTTCCTCTCTCTCTCTTAGAAGATCTTTTATATTGAATTAACTCATTTATTTTGTTTTCAGATGTATTTGGCATATGGGATAGTGTGTCTCAATTGATTGAATACCACATGGAGAATCAAAAGGTATGTTGTTATGCTCTGTTATTCTTTTGAGCTCAAACTTATAAAAATAATTGTCTTTTAGGCTGTGCAAATTCCTGGCTTTGGTTTATTTTCTTTCATCTCAAACAAGTTGGATATCGGACACAATAAATACATTTTAATTCAACAACCAGTTTTTATTCTGTCTGAAAAGCTAGCAAAAACCCACAGATTGACACAACCCAAGTATCATGTGCCAGGTATCAAATAGAGTCAGAGTTTCAGTTTTTGTCAGATTTTAGCATCCTTGATCCTCTTAGCAACTATTTGTTAAACACAAAAATTAAAATCTTTTTTTCAAGAATTTATCAGTCACAAAATGTTAAACTTAGACATTTGAAAAATATGTAACAACAAACAGTCAGTTCACTTCTTTGTAAGTTTGTTTAGCTACACATGACATAAAAATCTATTATAGATGTGTCAAATTGTAAAATAAATTTTGTTTCAACAATGATTTTTATAATGATTTTTGTTGAAAAAGGCAAAATTCATCAGAAAATGGCCTTGCAAACTTTCTGGTTTAGGTGAAATTCCGATTATTCAGTTAAATTTTATGGCACTATCACATGAGTTAAATATTGATCGAGATCTGGTTGAATCATCCGTTAAAGAAGTTGTGAATGCTTTCTCACGAAGTATTGAACAAAATTCAAGTGCGGACTTTGCTTTCACTACACTTGGAACTTTGGAAGTGAGAAATGGAGTAGCAAAAATGAAGTTTTTGTCAAATTTCTTGGAGAAAATGGACCAGAATGGTGATTTAGCAAAGTATCTTGGGAAGGTAAACTGTTTATGGTTTTGTTATTCACTATCTGATCTCTAAAGGACAGCTTTGAATTCCTTTGCACAGTTTCTGTGCAAGCTGTGCAAGCTGTGCTACATGATTTGATGTCAGATAAATCATGCGCATGGGAGACAGTTTGTTGATTATGTTTTTAATAATTTGTCTTTAAATCTTGATATTTTTTCTTTTAGAGGCCAGAAACATCAGGTTCAATGAAATCTGATAAATCAATCCTGCTTCCAAAGTAAGAAAGTTGTTATGCTGGTAAATGAATCATTGAATCACATCTTTATTTTAGGATCATGCCTGGAGAGCTTGTGGGAGTTTCCCGACCCCCAAAATTTCTGACAATTGAGGAGAATGAAAGCAAAGGTGTTTATTATATTGCATATATACTTGAAAAATAAATGTTCTTCCTTTATAGCTGTACGCTTTTAAAAACTGACATACTTTAGAGGTCAATGAATCACTGCCAATGAAAAAGCTGAAAGAGATCATTACTCCATCATTGAAAGTTGAACCAACCACCATTACCTGGCAGCCTACTGATGGCTCTATCACTATCCCATCACTCCCTTGTTCCACACCGAACAAAGTGATTCCAAACAAGAAGGGTATTGGTTTGAAAGATCCTCGCAGTGAATACGAAACACCACGAAAGTTCTCTCCCCTCCCTCAACCTGCATGTGGAAGAGTGAATCTTGTCAATGAGTTGTTGAAGAAAAAACACTCCTGCATAACAGCTCCGGAGAATAACTGGTATCTATTTCAATGGTCTTCCTTCTATGAAATACTGCATAAGTTTTAATGATCATTAATTCAGTGTATTATTTAATTAAGTTTTACTTCATTGATTTAATTGAAAGGTTAATTCATGTTTTGAAGTTGTTGCACCCATCATGTATTTTAGTTGTGCGAACTGTGAGGAAAACATGAGTGACTTTTGTTATTTGTGCTACCAACGGGAAGATCGTAATCAGGCTGTTTACTTTGATAAAGAGAGGAAGAAAGAGGAGGAGGAAGATGATCAACTTTTGCAGCTTTACAATCATCTCAAAGACAGCCAGTTGCTTAAGTTGGAACAGGTAACTGTTCTGGTTGTCAAAACATATTTTATATTAGCAGGGCTCAGTCTACCCCAGCATGTGGGGCACAAGAAGCAGTATAATCAAAGTTACACATAGGAAGGAAGGTCACTTCCCCTCAAGCCACTTAAGTTGTGCTTTAAGTAATCTTTCGAGATGACCGACACATATATCAGTAGGACTGACTATCATTACATCCAATAATAATATCATGATGTTGATGAATTATTGATGTAATAGATTTACCTCGTTTGCCATGAGAGTTCTTTCTTTCATCCAACTTGTCACATTTTAGCTTGTTTCATACATAGAAAACTATGATTATTATTCTATTCCTATAGTGGAATCCTTTAAAAGCCCTTCTAAACCTTCTTGATTAGGTTATGGTTTTAAGAAGGTTGTCTCTTGAGTTGAATTATTCTTATTAAAAAAGGTGCAAGCGATGTTTACGTACCGGTTTGCACAAGGAAGTGTGTATTTTAGGATGTCTGCACTTAACGTAAGATCCTTTACCTTATGCAGGAAGAAAAAGTAAAAAAAAGAACCGATGCTCAAGCCGTTGCCGCATTCAACCTGGGAGTAAGCGAGGCGTTGAAAGCAAAAAAGGAGAAGAAACCCGTTGAGTTTCATGTAAGCATGCACGAAGTTTCAACCAACTAGAACTGTTTAGTGTTGAAATATTCAGCGTTTTGTCTTCAAACATAAAATAATTCTAGCTTGTGTAAAGATCCACTACTCAAATACCATATTTCATAACGGGACTTTTTAGCGATCATATTTATTCGGACGGCGTCCAATAACACCCCCTCATTTCGTCAAATTCGACGATTATGAAGAAGAACTTGGGAAGCAGGTAAAAACATAAGAGTTTATTTAGTGTGTACTACAAGATGTGTAATGCAGGTGAAGAGGAAAGCACGAGAGGTGGAGAATGCAAAGAAAGAGAAGGAAACATCGGAGAAGATTGAGCAGATGCAAATGGCGAATGAGTAAGTTTCTGGGTCATTGGCTGTCCTAATCTTTAGGTTTACTAAATTCAGTTTTCCTAATTCACAGTACAATCATCGTTTGACCGAAATAAGCAATTTAATATAAATTTTGACCTGGATTAAATGTGCTGATGACACTACAAAGACTTCGTTTTTAAATATACACGTTTTTTTATATCAGAAACCTAAGCAACGGGCTGAGCCTCGAGTTTCTTAAAATTTGGTCATTTTGAGGCTCAAAAGTTTCTTAATTTATTTGTTATGACCATTAAAAACTTCTTAAATTTTACCTTTAAATTAATTTAATTTTTTCGAATGTGTTGATTCTTTCAACACGTTCGATCGACGCAATGTAAACAAAAAAATTTTCGGCCAAATTATGTCACGACCAAATTTTTCGTTGTTAATGTATACATATACTAAGAATAATTGAAGCTGAACTGTTGCATAAGAAAATATTTTTCATTGTTGATAAACGTTTCTTAACTCTAGAAAGGTTTCAGTCTGCCTAGGTTTCTTAGGAGTTTCTTAATTTTTGGCAAACCTGGGCCTACGGTTTCTTATAATAAAAAAGTAGTCAAACAGTAGTAGTCGTAGGGACAAAGCTGAAACATGTCTTGCATTATTTTTTCTGGTTTTCAGTTTCGCTGCCCAAGGTAAAACATACATGGACAGCAAAAGGGCGAAACGCGATCAGTACAAAAATGCGCTGGATACACAGGTAAAAGTCTGATAATATTCATCGAATGACAGCTCCGTTCCAACCATATTCCTTACTTAAATTAAGTCACGTTTGAACGAATGACAGCTCCGCTCCAACCATATTCCTTACTTAAATTAAGTCACGTTTGAACGAATGTCAGTTCCGTTTCAACCATATTCCTTACTTAAATTAAGTCACGTTTGAACGAATGTCAGTTCCGTTTCAACCATATTCCTTACTTAAATTAAGTCACGTTTGAACGAATGTCAGTTCCGTTTCAACCATATTCCTTACTTAAATTAAGTCACGTTTGAACGAATGTCAGTTCCGTTTCAACCATATTCCTTACTTAAATTAAGTCACGTTTGAATGAATGACAGCTCCGTTTCAACCATATTCCTTACTTAAATTAAGTCACGTTTGAAGATATTAGTTTCAACATAAAACAATTTTATGTGGTTATTTTTAATTAAATTACATTGATAGGTTGAAATGATTGACAGACCGTGACATCAACATGTTGTTTCGCTTAGATCTACATCAAGAAATGTTTGGAAGAGAGATACTTGGAGAGACATGAACGAATGTTTTCCTTACCTCCACCCAATGTTGTTTCCCCTTTTCAAAAACTCTCTATGCAAAATGGCGATAAAATGGTAGCATGTTATTGTTATCTGTGCAAATTTTATTTCTTTCTTGCCTGATTTAACTTTTTCTCGCCTTGCAATGATTCTGACCGATATAAGTTCACTGAGAGTTTTGTTGTTATTTTAATGCGAAGAAACTGTCCAATGGCATTCCTATGAAAAGGTGTTTTATGGAAAAATGTTGTCACAGATTTAATGTCACTTAAAATAGAACATAAAACATCTATCTGTCTGTCTAACTTGGTTTGCTTGTTTTGTTTTGAAGATCCGTAATCGAGACAACCAAGACAGCAACGGCCCGTTGTTTGGGTTACATGACCTTAACAGCGAGAAAAAGTTGTTGCGTCGAGCGAAAGCACGATCACTTTGCCAAAACCAGTTAAAGATGGCGGCCGAGAAACGAAAGCAGGCTGTCGACTTGAAAACTGCCGCGAAGAAAGAAGAGGAAAGAATGCTTAAAAATACGAAGGCCTCGTAAGTTAGATTCGAGATGTCCATAGTGAATAAGGAACAGTTGACTCCGGCTATGAAATAAATCTTTTTCCAGTTTGCTGGCCGATACATTGCTTCGCAACGAGTTAAATCTCAGCCAGCGCCAGGAACTGGAGAGGGACTGGGCACGACACACAAACTGCAAGCGAAGCCAAAAGCTCGACATGTTGCTACACGAGCAGTGTGATAAGTACAAGCGTTGCTGCCAGTGCACTAGACGTACGGGGAACTGTGGCCAATCAAACGTGTGGACGGAATCTCGTTATGTGTCCGGTTCAAGGCTCATGGTTTAAAGGAGCGAATATATGCTTTTATTTTCTTCCTCGGTGTTTTTATCTAACCCTGCTTTATCTAAACTTGACTATTTTTTTACCAGATATAAACCAATTAAGGAAAAGCATATTTTTAGAAATCACTGAATCGATAATTTCCTCGAAGTAAAACAGCATTTCAAAGTTATTTCCATGAAATTACTCTTTCGGCCTGTTTGTAAAATCTTTAATATATTTAAAAAATACATTTTTTATCGACTTTTGAGAAATTCAATATATATATATATTTGTATAAAAATATTTACAAGTTGTCATGATGACTCTCACAAGCATAATGTACGCTGAGTTAACGTTGATCGAGCGAAACCCTGAGACGTAAACAATCACCGTGAACAGTTTGTAAGAGAATGAGGAATTTAATATATACTACAGTACAACTCAGTCAATTGATTGAAATCACAATGCTGAGACGTCACTTACATGATATGGAGCGATAGGTCGTTTGGGCATCGTATACCTCCTCACCGCTTCCCTGATGTGTTTCGGTTGAATGCGCACGCCATCAAGTTCATTCGTAGAGTTAGCCGCGTACTAAAATCAACAAAACAAACTAAAATAGATATTAGTAATGAATGACCAACGTTGAACTACCGTAAATGACCAATCTAACGCCCACTCCCGAACTGACGCCCCTCCCGAATAAACGCCCAGGGTTAAAGTTGAATTTTTTAACTAACGCCCACTCCCGATTAAACGCCCAGGTCCATAGAGAAAAATTAAAATAAACGCCCATGGGCTTTCATTTGATTCACAGCAAAATTAATACTACTTTCTTTAATCTTTCAAGTGTGGATATTTTGAAACAGTTTCACTAATTTTAAGCGTAAAATGTTCATACAAGTTACTCTTTCTATTCGACTTGTGAGGCAGGAGCAGAAAAGTTAAAAGCACAACTAGCTGTAATGACAAACAAGGAGATAGATAATACCAATCCATTTTCTTTCATTAATGAAAAAGATATGGAGGCTGCGACCCAGCCATTCCACCTCCTCGATGACGATGAAGAGAATGACGAGAAACTTGATATCATGTAGTCGACGTACATATTCTCGATTATATTACTTTTGTTGATGGACTTTGTTTATCAACGCCCCTCCCGAATAAACGCCCAGGGTAAAATTCGTTTGTTGAAATAAACGCCCAGGGCGTTTAATCGGTCATTTACGGTAAGTTAAGAAATATAGAACAGACAGGAGCATCTTTAACGTATAGAACAGACAGGAGCATCTTTAACGTATAGAACAGACAGGAGCATCTTTAACGTATAGAACAGACAAGAGCATCTTTAACGTATAGAACAGACATGAGCAGATTTAACGTATAGAACAGACATGAGCAGATTTAACGTATAGAACAGACATGAGCAGATTTAACGTATAGAACAGACAGGAGCATCTTTAACGTATAGAACAGACAGGAGCATCTTTAACGTATAGAACAGACAGGAGCATCTTTAACGTATAGAACAGACAGGAGCATATTTAACGTATAGAACAGACATGAGCAGATTTAACGTATAGAACAGACATGAGCAGATTTAACGTATAGAACAAACAGGAGCATCTTTAACGTATAGAACAGACAGGAGCATCTTCAACGTATAAAACAGACAGGAGCATATTTAACGTATAGAACAGACAGGAGCATATTTAACGTATAAAACAGACAGGAGCATCTTTAACGTATAGAACAGACAGGAGCATCTTTGTCAATAATTTGAATCTTATAGTGATTTATAAACACTCATTCATATGTGTTCTACATTATTCCCCACCTTGAGCTTTTTCTTCTTGGCTTTTGGTGGCCTCACAAGACCGGAGAGAGATGATGCAAGAGAGGCGGTTCCCAGGGATGACGCTAAACCCCCCTGCACAGGGGAGGTAAGGTTAACAACAGGACCTTGCTGGTTGCTAGAGGTTGCTGAATTGTTAGTAGGTGTCTCTGGTGGGGAATGGGTAGGAGTGGGCAGTGTGCCTTTAGGTATTTGCGGTTGCTTCTGGGTGGTGCTTCTAGCGATTTCAGAGAGAGGATTAGTTGATACTGGAAGACTCATTGTTAGAGGGTTAACTCTCTCCTGGTCCTCCTTCACTATGAGTGCCAAATCAACCAGCTGAAATGAAACCATCCAACACGAACCTTTTATGGGAACTATAGACACGACCAAAGCAAATTGAACATCGCTCACATACCTCGTTCACAGTCTCATATGCTAAGTAACTAAGTATCTCAACAACGGCCGTACTGGCTTTAACATCTGTAGCTGAACCAATGCCCAGCCAATCCTTAAACTTTCCAATCTTCTTTGCTAAATACACGAAGATGGTATGGTTAAATACGCAGTCTACAAAATATTTTTCATTGAAAAACAAAACTGAACAAACAAAACACTTACAAAAGCTCATTTGTCTCGCTTCGCAGTATTCCATGTAGGCAGTGGAATCAAGACATCGAGACATGCGATCTGCATGCTATAAAATGGACATGAGAGGGTGAGGATCGATCAGTTTGAAAACATAAAAAAACAAAGATAAAAAATCGAGAATGCGTTTCATGTAGCCCTAACCAAATCTTAAAAAGAATATAAGACCTAACCCTAACACAATACAATAGCACCAGTTAAAACAGAGATAACTGTAAATATGTCACATGACCAATCCTTATATGGCCTTTTTCAAACTAACTGATTAACTGTGAACTGTGAAAGAATACGCTTGCTGGACTTTGTTGGCGCAGCAAAGATGAACTAGCTGCAGAACTGATATTGTGGAATCCATCCCATGGAAAAAGATCCCGTGGGAGACCTCGAAAGTCGTACATTGATCAATTGACAGAGGATACTGGCTGCAGAGTTGATGAACTGACCACTGCTATGAATGATAGAGATGAGTGGAAAGACCGTGTCATACAAAGCCGAGCAAGCTCGACCTGATGATGATGACGATGATTAACTGTATCATACAGTATGTGTACATGAATTAGAAATACTACAATACTAAAGCGCACATTTGTTATAGAAACATGACTTTGAAATATTTTTCAA
This sequence comes from Candelabrum cocksii, assembly GCA_963930725.1. NCBI lineage: Eukaryota > Metazoa > Cnidaria > Hydrozoa > Anthoathecata > Candelabridae > Candelabrum > Candelabrum cocksii. Next base: position 668,329 of record OZ005665.1, read on the forward strand.
GAACAATTCTTTTCAGGTGTTTAAAAATAGTAAAAATTGAACAGTGCTACTTTAAGGTCAGAAACTTTCACGGTTCCACGTTTTTGGCCCTTTCCGCGAAATTTTTGAAAATGCCTGATCCGCGAAAGTTTTTTCCCGCGAAATATTTGAAAATAAGTCATCCGCGAAAGTTTTTTCCCGCGAAATAAACAAAAAAATTTTATATATATTTTTAAAAACCAATCAAAACAAAAATTTTAACAAATTTTAATGAACGTGTGATGTCAAATTCTTATTAACAAAATACAAGAAAATTACATGTGTGTAATAAAAAAGAAAAGGCCACTTACACGGAGCCTCATATCGAAGAAATCTTAGGATCTGATCTCAACATACTAGTACCAGATAATGAATGACAAGAGAGAAATCGAGAGGTGAAGATAAAGGACATTCACAACTTTTTTGTTCCTGTCGTTATATCGAACGAAGAAAGAAGACAAACAAAAGAACTTTCTGTTCCCCACGAAATATTTGAAAATGGGTCAACCGCGAAAGTTTCTTCCAGCAAAAGTTTCTGACCTTAAAGTATTCAAAATGTTTCAATTAAAACTGTTAGCACTCGCGTTATAGGATATCCAACCTTTTGTCTTGACAGTTTTATTTCGTCAACTAAGTCTTCCTCGTCAAAAAGAGCCACCAATTCACCTATAAAAGTGCAGAAAATTCAAGGTATGTTTCCAGATCCCAACCAAATTAAAATTATATGTATATAATGGTATACCATTGAAACCATTGAATGATTGAGGATAATGAAGAATGGTATACCATTGAAACCATTGAATGATTGAGGATAATGAAGAAGAAAATTTTATAAATTCAGAAATAACTTCTAAGGTCTAAATCTTTTTGTCATCTAGTATCAGATCAGGAAATATTAGTAATGTTCAAAGCAAAAATTCCATAAAAACATAAAGTTGGAATCTACCTGTTGCATCAATAGAACTAATGAAATCATACGCCATCTTCAATCTTCTCTTGTCAGCTTTGTTATTATCGCCAACTGAAAGAAACAAAGGGACATGCTGTGATTTTAACACACTGCACGTGGCATATTAGAGACCTATGATTACCCATTGACTCCATGATGTCTTCTTCTTCAGGGGACGTTGTTTTGATTGTTTTGCTCTTCAAATCTTTCAAACGCAAATATCTAATAACCCTCTGAAGTTTGGACTGGACACAAAAACAACAATCAATCACAAACATTATAAATCCACAGACATTAATTAAATAGTGAAAGCAAAAACTGGAAGAAAATATGGAAGAGTTTCGGTTGAAAGAACTACCTTGTTGTTTTTCATGAGGAAAAGCACGTCATCGATGCTCGTGAATTTCCCACCTCTCATGTTTGTCACCTCAGTGCATTGCACTAACTGTAAACAAAAAATAAATAAGTGCAGATAATGTAAGAAACTGATCAGACATTCAGTACGATTGGCTCAATAGTTGGTGGCAGTGTAATTGAATGAACAATGAATCATGCTCACTACACTGGTCATTTGTTGGTGGACAATATCCTCAACAAGTGCAACAGTTTCTTGCGAAGGTTTTCGACAATCACCAAACGCATACCTATAATTGAGTTTCATCATGAACAATAATGTAAATATGTAATTGGCTTTTATATTGTTGTTAGTACCCAAAAAAATATTCAACAATAAACCCTATTATATAATAGCATTATTATAAGAACAATTAAATTCAAGAGGAGAAGAAGAAAGATCTCACATCATCCCAGCAATCTCTTGATGGAATGACCACAACTTGCTGTGAGAGTTTTTATGGGTAGTCGAGGTCAAATTTGAACAGTTTCCATTGTCACCGAGAGTCCCCTGAATAATGTGGAACTTTAAAGTATATATAACTACGGAGAAGCGTTAAAAATTACCACAATTTTCACCATAAGGATAACCAAATAAAAAACAACTAAACAAATTTTTGCAAGTATGTAATAAAAACTAGATGAGTAGAACAGACGTACATTATACCTTCCCACTTTTAGTATCATGAATGAATAAAACAGACGTACATTATACCTTCCCAATTTTAGTATCGTGAATGAATAAAACAGACGTACATTATACCTTCCCACTTTTAGTATCGTGAATGAATAAAACAGACGTACATTATACCTTCCCACTTTTAGTATCGTGAATGAATAAAACAGACGTACATTATACCTTCCCAATTTTAGTATCGTGAATGAATAAAACAGACGTACATTATACCTTCTCACTTTTAGTATTGTGAATGAATAAAACAGACGTACATTATACCTTCCCACTTTTAGTATCGTGAATGAATAAAACAGACGCACATTATACCTTCCCACTTTTAGTATCGTGAATCTTCTTTGCAGTGCATTTGTTTCGTTTCTCTGATTTCCCAGTTGATTTCGTTTTGCCCGGAATCGATTTTCCAGGTATGGCTTTTCCTGAAACAGGCTTTGTCATATTTATTTTATTTATCAGTTTATTCCTAAAATAAAACACACAATCATTTCATACACAAAAGATGTTCTCGTTCTTGTTTCTCTTTACATAAATCTGGAAGACCAACAATGAAGGCATCCAGCAATGCTGAGCATAAAGATTCTCTCTACGTTATATATCAATGGGCAGAGAGTTGAGACATTAGTTATGGACAGCAAGAAGTACAAAAAAAAGGTTATACTATAAATTACACACAGAAAAAAAGGTGTATGTACAAAACTGAAGTAAGTAAGATATTTTTATCCTCCGTATGTGAAACAATGTTCTGATTTTAATGAAAGTTTAAAAAATATTTACTGAATAATAGACGGTTATGATGGTCAATGACTGTTATTTTAAGCAATGAATCTAAAGCAATATTTTAAGTGTAAAATTTGAAGAAAAAAAATACTACGTAATTTAACACAAGTATATCGCAATACACAATACAAAATGTCTGCAATTTTCTTGTGACGTAACACTTTGAAAATTTCAATTAATTTTCAAACATCTGAAACTATTACAATTAAACTAAATTACAATCTTTTCATTCATTCAAAACAATAAAACAATTATTAAATATTGAAAGAGGATTACAGTATATACTTTACCAAATGCAAATTATAGCAACTTCCAAAGAAATATTTCCATTTTCGTTGCTTACCTGCTACAGGTTAATATAAATCTTACTAATAAGATTTTAGATGTTAAGAAACTGGTCCAACTATATATATATATACTTCATTTGATACAAAAACAAAACAAATAAGAACAGGGGGTGTTCAGTAAAACTTGATGCAATACGCAATGATGCTGAACGGGAAGAGATCATTGAAGAAGCACTCAATATTTATTTATCGAAATGTAGAAAAGCTGTTGAAGATAAACCACCTGTGAAACATATTAGATGTGATGTCATTGGAGTCTGGTGATGAAATTGATGGTGTCGATTTCAATTTCTATTTTGAATCCTCTGATGCTGATGAGAGTACAATGGCATGTTATCACTGTGAAGGAGAGTCAGGTAGAGTGGGGAAGAGTCTCCTCAACAGTGATAGCTAGCTGCTATAACCTCATGTTAGCTGTTGTTGTGAAATAAAGATTTGCACTTTACATAGCTTGTCTTACTTTTGTTCAATCCAGTAAATCATTGCTCAAAAATTAAATATGAAAGCTCAGTGCCCAAAGCTCAAAATTTTACTCCTTAGCATCTCAATAAGATAGGATACAAATACTTTATTTAATATACGCTAAATTGCAGTTATATCCTTTTATATTTCATTTGAAAGAACATCAATGATGGAGAATTTACACCATGTCACAGAGCATGTACTAGCTCAATTGTGTAAAAATGACATAGTTTGGAACCTAAAATAAAGGTTAAATTGTGTCCTGGAAATGCTAAAATACACTCTTTTTTTAAGAACCAGTAAAATTAGGGTTGAGCGAGGGTGTCTGTTTTTAATTTTTTCAGAATTTTCAGGCTGAAATGTTATTAATTTGTTCTTATTTTAAAGAGCCTTTTTATGGTTTTAGTCTTTGCAGACGTGTGTGAATAAAGATAAAAAAAAGCACAGAATATTTGATAACAGACCCAAGATAAAAGGTTAAAGCTTTATACAATTGAATCTATATACATAAAATCACCAATCATGGTGCGGTGGGGGCAGTTTCAGGAACTTTTGTGGCGGGTGAAATAGTACAGGCAGTCACATACAATGCGTGTAATTTATAACTCCCCCGCTAATTTTCTCATGGAAAATTTTCAACGTGTTAATTCTAGCATGCAAGAAATTTTTCTTGTACTTTTGAAGCGTGTTATGTTATTTAGGTTGCAAGATAAAATCATACTTCAAAAGGAGGAAGAAAGATTACGTCATATCGTAATACCGGCGAAATATAATTTCATGATGGGGCATGTTAGGCGAGAACAAAAAATATAGCAAACAATCTTTTAATCATACAGATTTAAAGGTTTCCTCTAGCTAGATGTAGGAGATTTGATATTGTCCAGCTTAAGCATTTAATTAAAGATTATATCTCGGTGTCTGAGATTCTCACTGCACTTACAGTTGTGATTTTACAACCCTAATTTCTTCTCAGTAGAACCAGTCTGGAAGAAAGGCCTACTACGCCGGATATCTCCGGCGTGGACTATAAATTTATATTGACGTAATGGCGTGCAAGTACTTACAATATCTCCGTTGGCGTAATCAAATTTTTGAGTTTGACGTATAACAACGGCGTGGTTTTTTCTTTTTCGTGCGCTGGATACTAGTGATAAGATCTGCTTAGACTTGAAAAAATTCCAAACAACGCTTCGGAAGAATATCGGGCTATCTTAAATCGGGAAAGCCATTGGTGGATGTCATGCACCAGATGCAGTCGTTGGACTGTCCTGTGTGGAAGCTAAAAAGAATCTGGCCAACTCTACTCAGAAAGCTTGAAAGAGCAGGTAAATACGGGATTTTGTATCATTAGTTTATCCTTTATAAATACATTACAGTAGAACCTCGTTTAGTTTTACCCTGGATAACAAACAACAACAACAGACATTTATAGTGGCTGGCTTAGAAAATTTAAAAGCTCTTAAACAGCTTATAAATTGCCTCCCCTAGGGGCGACTTTTAAAGAACAAAACTTTAACTTTTAACTTAACAATGAACTGTAAACTAAACTTTAAATAAATTAGAAACTTAGTTAAAAATATATATGATAATTGTAGTATACACTAATTGACTGGATTAATCAATTAATTAATCAATTAATCAATATTATGATAAACTGCACGTTCACTAGGTCCCACTTTTCTGTTCTACTGAGGGTCCGAGTTAATGGAACTCTTCTCAACAGGCAACTATCTTATAAAAATAATTTTTTTTTGTTTTGAAATATTTTTTTATTTCATAAAAATCAAGGTGACAAAAATATATTTTTGAAACTAAACAAGTTTCAACATTCTTTGGAGCCAGGCAAACCATTTAAAGGTGTGCAACTGATGGAAGGGTGGATCGCAACCAAGAATGATGATAAAACATTTTCTTGGTCACTACGGGAAGAAGAAGAAATCAAACTTGAACACGCCAGGTAAAAATTAAACCTAATTCATCAAACTTCTCAACGTATAATTAATAGCAATATATCTGACTGTAATGTCTAAATGTTTCAAAAAATAATATTTCTTCTAAAATTCAGCTTTACAAAAGAACTTATTGCTGCGTTGTCAAAGAGGGTGACACCAGCCATCGAAGCAGACCACCTGGAAACGCTCCAGGTCTTTGACGCAGTAGAACTGGTGAAACTACACTGTGGACACAGAGCTGCTACAGGAGAAGTGGTGTTTTCTTTTGAAGAAGGAGAAATAGAAGCATATGGCGTTAAAGAAACAGCTCGATTAATGACAAGTGCTGCCAAAAGGTCTCACATTGAGGAATTTGGCGTAAATTTTGACAGTAGGTTGAGGTAATGATTGATGTTAATTTTATTAATGTATTTCTTAAGTCTCACGTTATGTTCATTAAATTTTTCCATGCAATCTCTTGTAACAATTAGTAATTTCCAAATGATCAGTGAACATTTTGTACTTATTTTATATTGTTAGGCATTTGTTACTATAGTAATAACAGATTCAAAACGAGGTTAGACTTGAAATAAATAATCTCAGTAAAGGGCAATACTGGTGGATAATTTATTAATTTAGTTTTGTATGGGATAGATTGTTCAATTAGTTTTCTTTATCTATAGGTGGTTATTTCAGTAGATAATCATGATTTTGTTTGTTTCCAGCCACAAGTACTTTGGCAATATAAAAAGAGCCGTTGCCTCTGCTCTTTGGAATGGTTATGCCACTGGTTGGTTTAAATTATTGACAACCGGAGAAGTTTTAAAAATGGATGAAGAGATAATTGGCATTGATTATGTTGAAATGGACAATCTAATATCAAAATTTTTGGTGACGTTTCAAAACAAGACTGAAACAGTCCAGCTCGACGAATCTGCCTTTTACAAAGCATTTTATGGAAACGACCATGTAAGAGAAGTGGCAACTAAACCTTCCTGTGCATTGATGGATATAGCACTAGCCAAAGGAGGACCAGAGGCAATTGCTGAATCCTTTTATAACTGTATGCGCTGTCAGAAGCTTCCTGGAGGGCAATCAAATTGGGTCTTAACAACCCGTGCAAAGGTTGCCTGGTGCCTCCCCTCAATTCAAAAGTGCGATAAGCTCATTAATGATGCTGTGTCGCTCTACATATCCGGTGATGATACCATCAATCGCCACAGAAAAAATATGTTTATGGACTCTTTCACCAAAAAAAATTATAGTGTGTCAAAGTTCATTGATCGTGTCAATTCTGATTGTGGTCGTTGTCCATTTCTTTCTTCTTAAGTTTTTATCGTGTTTGGTTTTACTTTTACGTTGCTAAGGTTTTTCTTAGTTTGTTCTTTTTATTACGCATATCATTTAAATCGTTGACTTCTGATAAGATAGATCATGTCTGCTTTTAAAGTAGGTTTTTTGTGTAGGTTTTTTTCTTCTTTTTGTTGTTGCACATTACTTAAAATTGCTGACTTTTGATTAGATACATGTCTTTGCTCATAAAGTAGGTTTTATAAATTGGAATTTTACATCGTTTAACTAATGTTTTTTTACAACCAAGGAAGTATCTTTTGAAAGTTGATATTATATTTTTGAGTGTTTTTTATTAGATATTTATATTATTTATATAGTAGAGTATTTTTATATCTTATGTTTTTTTATTACTGGATAGTTCATATAGTTCATATAGTGCACTTAGTTTATTTACAACACATGGTTTCAACCTTTGAACGAGTTTTATTTATTTTGTTGCGGGGTATTGTCAATTATAATCCCACATGTCATTTTTATCATTTATAGCATTATATTAATCAAAACAAAAAAGAAAAATAGGTGACACTCTTGTTACTATAATGGCATACGTTTTTATTACTTGCGTTAATTTCATCCTTTTATTAGACTAGTAAACAGTCGTTATTCTAAAAATTTTCAAGCACACGGGATTTGAAAGAAATAATTTTCCAAACCTGAAATTCCTGTGTTAGCATAGTTATCCTACTCTCTTATCTTCTACTTTCCGCCGTCTACCTAGAAAACCGATTAGCTCGGTAGTTGAGGTCTACTTGTGCTGATGATGGGACAGTGGCAAGGCTTTGCCGCTTTCATATGTTCCGTACAAGAAAAATTTTCACATTTTGTCTTTGGCGTGGACTGAGCATTTTGAAAATCTTTATTGCCACCATTGGCGTAGGATATAAAAGTGAAAAAAAATATCCGGCGTACAAAATATCTCGTTTCCAAACTGGCAGTAGAACTATAATAAACATATATACAGCCCTGTAAATTGGCGTAAGATACATAAAAGATGGCAACAAACCGTAATATGTTCTGTCGGCGGCAATTTCTCAAAATTAAAAAAGCGTAAATTTGCGAAAATCTCTTTTATAATGTTCTTTCAGCCATATGTCTACAACCGCACACTATTATTTATGTTATCAGTTACTTTAATTGAGTGTAGCATACATAATTTTCTCATAAAGAATCCTTTAAGATGGGATGGTGTTTCACTCTAACACTGACACCCTTTTAGGAAGCATAAGCTACTCTCGTCAAATTCGTCGTTCTTATTATTACATTGACCTTCCATCATGAAAATAATTTGCGTGCATGTAGAACAAAAATGAAAGCGATAACATTCGTAAAAAACAACGGCGACCGAAAATATTCAATATCGCTGTTCTCCTTTTGAAGTATGATTTTATCTTGCAACCTGTTAAATTTATTGCCAACCATTTTGAAACAAAATATTTGAGTAAGCGAGTTAAAAGCATGTACGATTTTCCAGAATATTCTTCGACGGGTGAGAATATTTGTTGGTGAGGACGGTTGGACTGCTCCTAAAAAGTTCTAAAAAAGGGGAATACCATATACAAACGCAACATGGCTTTATCAGTACCTAAATCATATTTACAGGCCATGATGAAAGATGGAGCTAAGGTACTTTTTAATTAAATTGCGTTTCCAGTTTTTACGAATAAGGAAAAAAATGCGAATGCACGGGTTATTCTGGGGCATCTCATGCCAAATCGTAGGGAATCATTCAATTTACGATTATTAACGATTACGAAATCTATGATTAAATAATGGACCTCTATAAGTATACCTCAATAAAAGTGAGACAACACAAACTTGTCAGTTAGAAATAGCAGGCGAATGATCATAGGGTCGATATCTATGAAAATAAACGATGCGTGATAAGTTGACTTTCCTCCAGAAAAAATTCTGATCTTGTGCAACATTCATTGTGTTCTTGTAACCATAGCCATAACAAATTTCAGGTTTGGGAATGATTAAAATGCCTGGTGTGTTACCTACTGCAGGCCATTAATCTCACACTATAATAAATGTGGCATGGTGTCCTGCTTAATTTAATTTTCTGCGATAACCTTTGATATATGCTTTGGATGACCCTCAAAGCCAACCTGCCCATTCTGGGTATTTTCCAACTCCTGACCTAGGTTAAAGAACTACGTAGACCAGATCACGTCTACCAAATGTCTTTGGTCGCCTGAGTTTAAGAAATCAAGAAAATGTTTCTATATTTGTATAAAGCACACGTAAGACCTATACATGAATATGCAACACCTGTCTGGTCACCTAGCACCAACTAGGTTGCTAATTTTTTGAAGTAGCAATGTTGTGCTACTAAACGAATTTCAGCTTTTCAAGATCTTTCATACATCGAAAGATTAAAACTGCTTGAATTACCTACACTTATATTGGTATTGGGTATTGTGGAGTCAGATATGATTCAGGTGTTTAAAAGTACAACACCAAATTGTAAAACTAAATTTCTACGAAGTTGATTCTTCCACCAGCCAATCTGAGGCACGAGGCAAAGTTATTGAAACAATTTTCAAAACACAAAGGCAGGCTGACAGTTATTCTTTTTCTTAGAAGTAATTGCATTTTGCATTCAGGTCTTATTGCTAGTTATAGTCAAGGCGGGTAAAAAAACGCACCACTAGTTTATCTGCTAAAATAACGCACTCATATTCCAAGAAAACACGAGCCACAAGAGTACTAGTTTCGTTTCATACGTCTTCTTCCAATCTACCATATTTTATTTGATAGATTTATCCCGTCCGTAACCGTAAAGGTTTGTTTACATATTCCATCGAATTGGACTGCGCATTTTTTTCCGAGTGCGAAGTTTTGGATGACTCGAAAATTATTTCATAATTTTCTCTGTTGCACTTATAAATGTATCCAAAAATGTACTTTTCTAATTGTTTAATAGTTATTTATTCGTACTATATATACTTTTTGTTTCTTTATATTGTATTTTTTATAAAAAATGCTGCGCAGTTTTGACCGCCGATATCTCTGACGTTCTGGTAAAAATGCGCAGTATTTTTGTCTAAGTTTTTTTGAAGGAGATACTATTGAACTTGTTTTCGAATTTATCTTAGTTCTTAAAATAATAAACCAAGGAAGAGAAACGTGTATATATATCGATTGTTTCAAGTTCTTACTGATTATTTTAAACATAAATTCAAAATCCTTGTTAAAAAATATTGATCGAAGACAGAATTTCAGAAACAGGCCTATCATTATGAGGCGCGCAGTTGCGCGCGCGCACACCTCACCTACGCAAGGAAAAGTTCATGCACTTTGAGTCCCTTCACTGTACAATTTTCCCCCATCATTGTAGCATTTTTTATTAGGAGAAAAAACCATTTCAAATGGCAGAGTTGTTCAAACGATAACTCTTGATGGAAACATTCAGAGGGGCTTTTACAGGAGCCATAATAATGGCACTAGAGACGGGAACGTTTAAATGTAGTAGTATGGGCCGTTAATTCTTCTGTAGAGCACGCGTTTTCAACTCTTACACTAATTGTGGATGACAGGCGACTATCGACAAGTTCATGATATCATGAAAGATATATTATATTGTATATATTGTATTATATATATATATATATGTATAATTGTATTTTTAGGATGTATTTTTAGCCATTTTCAAAAACAAAAACAAGAAATCTTTATATATTGGTAGAGCCATCCGACGATTTCTTGTTGACACTGATGGGCCTGCTGCAGCAATTGAATTAGATTGTTTAAAACCGCAAGTAGGATCTTCAACAGTCTTCAGCTCTGTACCAGATCATCTTCCAAGAGACATTGGTGTATTTACAATCCCCAATATTATTTCAGAGGTAGTAGTTAATCCTCTCCGCGGGGATAAGTGGGACGTAACGCAGTATCTGAAAATAAAAGGAAGATTTTATAGAGTACACAGAGAAAATAGAAATGAACTCCTGGATTCAATATTCAAGTCAAATCAGGACATTTCGCAAAGTTCGAGCAAGTCTTCATAGTTTTTTCTTCATGTTTTATTATATATATATATCAGTTGTCAGGTTGTAAATATTTTACACAAGAGTTCCAGTTGCTTTAATATCCGTATTGTTGATGTTCTTTCGTTACCTAAAACAGAGTTAATGATAATTAGAAAGTTCTCTTAACTATTTTGACGGACCTACCTACATGAACTAACATCTCTAACAAAGAGCAAAAAACATGCTAAATGATAAATAGAACATATTAGTTAACAAGTGTCACAATTTAAACTCATTTCTTTGTATTGGTCAAATTTTAAACATATTATAAATGGGTACTCAAAATTTACATTTAAAGAGAAGTTTTCTTTCGTAATGTTTACACCGTTTTACGACAATATGTAGCCCTTTGCATTTATAAATTATCTTATGTGCTTTAAAATTCTTCTTCTTATTTCCGGTCGGCGCCTATAAGACGCCTATAAGCTCTAAAATACTTATCGTGTATGAGTATAATCAGAGTCTTAGAAGGTGTGTTTTTTTCCCAGACTTAGTGCGTTTGAATAATCAACACATCTGCTAGAAAAACGTGCGCAAAAATATGCGCACAATTTTAACCAACCACATGCGCAATTTTCATAGAATCGGAGGGTTAAACTGCGCACACTAAATTGTAAAAAAACCCTATGAGATGAAAAGCAAACATCACGCAAATTCACGGACGGTTGTGGAGCAAGCTATAAAATCTAAATATCCAAAAATGGTAGCGAAAAACGCACAGGCTTCAGAAAGAGTCCAAATTGTAGAAAATATGTGTTTTTTTACCCACCTTGACTATATAGTAAATTATTATTATATATTATATAGGAAATTGTATTATTTATTTAATATCTGGCGTTAATCTTTATGCTTACAACACCCTGTTTGTAACACCGCCAACAAAACTAAATAAGGTCTTAAGGCATTATCAACTCAATCAAACTTAAGAAGTTAAAATCCTAAAATGAACCCTGTATGTGTAGTAGCTTTCAATTGCAATGCAAGAGTTTCAAAGTTAATTCAAACCAAACTCTTTAAAAGGTTTTATTAGTGAAGCATTTAAAAATATTTAAATGATGTTAATTGACTAGTTACTACAAACTTCTGGTATAAAAATATTTTGTTCGAAATAATGCCCTAGGTATTTATGTTTAGTCCTACCGGGGTTTGGAAGAAGCTGTTTATAGAAATATTGATGCGTGCCGTCAGCTTACTAAGATTCTGCAATCATCATACGGACCAAATGGTAACAAATTACAATCTGTTCAATCTTTTTATCTTTTTAATTTGAATTCACTTTCAGCAAACCTTTAATACTTGTTTCCAATTGGTATCTTTGATTATGAATGCTAACAAAAATGGTTTATAGCAAAAATTAACAGTTAAAGATTATTTGTGCGGAAATGAACAAAGTTTGGTAGATTAAGTAAATAGAAAGGTTTGTCACTCAGTTTTTAACAGTTGATTGTAAGTAGATGTTTCTTTTATTTTCTTTGTTTTTTTTTCAGGTATGAACAAAATGGTGATAAATCACTTGGATAAACTATTTGTAACAAACGATGCAGCAACGTTACTCCATGAGCTTGAAGTTCAGCACCCTGCTGCCAAAATGCTCCTTTTTGCATCACAAATGCAGGAACAAGAGATGGGGGATGGTACAAACTGGGTGCTCATATTTGCTGGCTCATTGTTAAACAGTGCAGAAGAACTTTTGAAGATGGTATATTTTCCCTCAATCATCTTTACATTATACATACATAACAGTGTAATTTGAACTCATGCTACCCATTTTCGAGATTGCTTTTATTTCTTAACCCAGTAAATTTCCTGCTTATATTTTTAGGGTTTGTCCCCGGCTGAAGTGATCGAAGGATATGAAATGGCTGCAAAGAAAGCTTTAGATTTGCTTCCAGGTAAAAGGTCATTGTGTAATCATCTTTATGCTAGTTACACTCTGCTCTTTAGAACTTGTTTGCTATACGGTGAAAGATCTTCGTGATCATGCGGAAGTAGTGAAGGCAATGAAACCTGTATTATCAAGCAAACAGGTAAGGCACTTTAAAAGGCAACATTCATCAATAGCAATTCCATGGACAACTTTGGCCTTACAAGACTTGATCTTTTTTAGTATGGAAATGAAGATTTTCTTGCAGAGTTGATTGCTAAAGCATGCCGTGAGATTTAATTATTTTCCAATTATATTTTTTTCAATAATTATTGCATTTTGTTTGTTAGCATTATAAGAAACCAAAGGTTTTGTATGAGCAGTAAACAAAGTAATACATGTATTTCTTTTGCAAATTTTTTTTAATCTTCTCGTTTTTTCATCGTGTTCTGCTGCAAGATTTGAAAAAATTGCTTTTGTTAATCTATTTTTATATTTTTAAATTTTAGTGAGTGTCTACCCTCAAAACGGTCCTTTTAATGTTGACAATGTCCGTGTGCAGAAGATAATGGTATGGTGACTGCTATATAACTGCATCTTAATGTTCGCGTAATTGCTAATTTACTTACAGGGGTCTGGTATTTACACTTCTGAAATTGTTAATGGGATGGTATTTAAAAGAGCTGTAGAAGGTGACATCACAAAAGTTAAAGATGCCAAGATCTGTGTTCTGTCTTGTCCTCTGGATTCAATGGCGACTGAAACAAAGGTTGGAAAAATTTCTGTTGGAGTTAATAATAGGTTACTTTTCTTGTGAAGAAGTTTTATAAATAAACAGGAAATATGTAAATGAAACATGAATTGTTAAATAACAAGAACTTCCTTTTTTTTACATTATCAAGTATTATTTAGTCGGTGTTGAATTTACTTACAAAATATGTTTGTTACCCAATTTTCTAATATAACCGCAAAGTTGTTGTTGTCTATGTTGTTTGAGTTACAGTAGTTAGCAGATTTGAACATTCTTGTGCAGGGCACTGTACTTATTAAGAGTGCTGATGAACTCATGGGTTTCAGTAAAGGCGAAGAAGATCTACTTGAGTCACAAATCAAATCCATTGCCGATGCTGGTTGTAATGTTATTGTGACTGGGGGGAAGGCGGCAGATATGGGGCTTCATTTCTGTAATAAATACAACATCATGGTAGTGAGGTTAATGTCAAAGTTTGACCTTCGGCGATTATGTCGAGCCATACGAGCAACTGCGCTTCCCCAGATCACAACTCCCACCCCTGAAGAGACTGGTCGCTGTGATGACGTATACGTGGCTGAAATCGGTGATACCCCAGTCGTCGTGTTCAAACAAGGTTGGCTCCTTTTGCTTTTGTCCTACATATCATTCTATTTGCGTTTGTAAGAATTGGTTGTAAGGGTCTTTATGTGCTTGTGGTTATCGAGAATAACGTAAGCATCCACGTGTTTTTATTCATATCACTTTATATTTTTATTAGTTAGATGTATTGCGATATGGTTTGTTTTTTTATTTCAGACCGCGAGGACAACGCAGTAGCGACAATCGTGATTCGCGGAGCCACAACAAACATTATGGATGATATTGAACGATCTATTGACGATGGCGTCAATTGCTTCAAAGCGTTAACAAGAGACGGGAGGATGTTGCCTGGAGCGGGTGCGGTGGAAATGGAATTGGCGCAGAAGTTGTCTTCATATGGCCAGGTATAAATATTATATAGGTCAATCACGCGCGTGTGTGTATTTTGCTATGAGTGGTATAAGTGGTATGAGTGGTGGTACAAAGTGCATGAATAGTTGATGTCATTTGTAGACCATCCCTGGATTGGAGCAGTATGCAATCAAGAAGTACGCAGAGGCATTTGAGATCGTTCCAAGAACAATGGCTGAAAACGCAGGTGTGAGAGCCACCGAGCTCATCTCAAATCTCTACGCCGCCCACAACTCAGGGGAGAAAAACACTGGCTTCGATATCGAGGTGGCTTTAAATGTTGTACAAAAAATTCGACTCTCCTTGTTTAATAGTTAAATATTAAAACACAGTTAATTAACAAAGCTCACCACAGTCATCAAATTGAAATATATACATTTATAGGTATTCAAATGTTAACTACTGATTTATTTAGCGTCAACTGTTTTAATATTTGATCAATGCTGTATGATTTTCTATTGACATTGCTATTAAATCAAGTATTTGTTTTTAGGGTGAAGGTGCGGCTACCCTTGACTCCGCCCAAGCCAATATTCTAGACTCGTTTTTGGTTAAGTACTGGGCTTTAAAGTTCTCCAGTAACTCTGCTTGTACTGTCCTTCGAGTGGATCAGGTATCTAGGATTACCTCGAATTTCAGTGTACGTATTAATGTATATTTACGCAGATCATCATGGCAAAGCAAGCAGGTGGCCCAAAACCAAAAGCCAATCCTGATTGGGACGAAGATTAATTTACATCGTTTTCATTGCTGTTCCCCCTCTCACTTGCTTCCATTCCCGAAGAAATCTCCACGTTGGACAGTTGTAAAACATTTCTGACATAAATACAACTACGACAGTTTTGTATTAAATTGATTTGAATTCCTGTTCCGTTTACATGGTAAAATGCGGACAACATAACAGCTGCACAACGCCAAGTGGAGTTTCAGAACGAGGCCAGTGTTCGGTTTTGTTCGTACCCGAATCTTATGTTCTAATACACTGTACTTTTGTCTCGCTGTACACTGTACTTTTGTCTCTGTTATTCCAATCATGACATTTACAATATGTGTCAAATATATATACAAAATATTCAACCTCACAATAAGATTTGAGGGGGGGGGGGTCAAAACTAAAGAAAAAAGGGAACATGTCAATATGATTTACCTACTAACTTCCTTATCACTTTGGTGCTTCGATTTTAGAATTCTCTGCATGAAATAGTACTTTTATAATCAGCAAACGTGGCATTTTCCACTAGAAAATATGTTTAACCGTGTTTACTGTTTAAGAATACTCTATATTAAAAAAGCGTAGAAAAATTGAAAAGGACACTTTTTCTCGCAATTCAAACCAGGGGTTGTGATGGCATGGGTTAAATCGTAATTGATAAAGGAACATGACATGTTTTTGACGATCTATATAGTATACTTTAATCGTAGAAACTTTCGCGAGGGAAAAAATCGCTGGTAATGTCGCGAACCTTAATTTTGTTGCGATTTTGCGAGGTAGGTTGGTATTTTTAGTATTTTTCCAAATACCAGTATTAAATATAAAAACTTTCTGGTAAGTCTTTTTCAATGGTATGAGATAATACCATTTATATTTTGTGATACGTTTATTATTTTGTTATAAAGAAATGTTTTGTTAAATGAGATCACGTGTCAAAACAAGACTGCAGAAAGTTCCTTCAAAGAAGTTTTTCGAATCAATTGATAGATTTTTATTTATTGGTTTTAATGATGCAAAAGGTTTGGTAATTTTTTTATAGTTAGTAGGTAGAGTTGTTTTTAATGTGTCTCGATACTTCGTCAAACGTGGGGTTTTAGTGGAAACTTTTTTAATTGCACACAATCAACCTCAGTTTTTTATACTAATAATTACTACCAATAGTTTAGGAGACAATATTCTTCCTGGATTTATTTACATGCACAGCCCTGCTTCTAAGTCCAACTTACACCGGTACTAATTCCTTTTCTCCGAACCCCTTCCTCCAACCTGATTATTTCAAAATTATTTGTTAACACTGTTTATCAGTCTCTCCTTTGCCAATATTTCTATAAACAATGCCATACCTGGGATGTAACATAACAATTCATTCATTATCAGTGTTTCGTTAAAATTAATTAAGATGTTTTCCCATCTACGTGCATTTGTTATTGCAATATGAGTTGATTTGACAAAAATGATTTGTAGACAGAAAATTATTTTTGATAACGGTTAACTATGTCATTCGAGGTCTTCCAGGTGGTCTTTTGAAGGGTTTGCAAGTGTATTGTAGTACCTGTTTCACTGGAGTACTTTCATTCGTTCAACTTTTCTAAACCATTTCAGCTTATTCTTTACTCAATTTTAGAGCCATTTTTTTTAAAAAAAATTTAATTTTTGATGACTTTGGGCCATTTGATGTTAACAAAATACGCTTTCAGTTAAAGATATTTACAAAGCATAAAAAAACACACAAATAATACGACAAACAATTCTTCAAATGGTCAGGGGCTCGTAAAAAGTCAATATATTCTTGTTTTAGTATATATGTTATATATTTCAGTCATTACTTTGTTTCTCACTGTTTTTAAACATCTTCTGACCTCTTCATTTTTGACTGTTTCAATTTGTGTGTTCAATTTACTTTGGTATGACAAGAGGTATTTTATGGTGTTTTCTGCAAATGTTTTCATAATATTTGTTATTTGATTCCACAAGTCTTGGTGTTTTTTCAGTCTGTTGTTGGCTATATTTGCAATTTCAGTGTTGATTTTGTTTTTGTAATCATTTTAAAAGAGTCGGTTTTTAAAATTTATGATATTCATACGTTTGCTGCTTTTGGTCGTTTTAGCTTTTTTTTTCCTTGCAATTTCAATTTTTGCGATAACCGGTTTATAATCTCATTTGGTTGATCTTGTGATGTAAGCTTTGGATCTATAACCTTTGTATTGTTATTGTTACGGATAAGGATGCAGAGCTCCAATTAATGGATCGTGATTTGTGAATGGAATGTAACAATTCACGAATGAACTCAAGTCCTATTTCCTTAAAATCACGAATAAAAGAAATTAATGTTTTTGAAAACACATTTGCTTCAATATTAAATCCATCAGTGTTGTTGCTAACATGCATTATTTCTTCATTACTTGATCTTACTTGTACAGAAAAAATGTTTTACGTAATAAGATAATCGGGTAAGAAGTAACATCAAAGAGAACCAACAGACTTATTTAAAGTTTTATTTAAAAATGTTGAAGAATTCTGCTGCATTTGATTTAAAAAAAAACATTGATTATTTTGCTCTCTTCTGCATGCCTATGTAACTATGACAAAAAATGCTATGTAATAGTTTGATCTTTTGTTTTTCCATGTGAATTGAGCATAATTTTTCTGTATTAGTCCTTTGTCTGTCGCAAAATGGAAACTTTAAACCTGTAAATAATACTGTTTTAACGTTTTTATCGCATTTTTTAACATAATTTTATTGCGTCATTTTTTTTACTTCACAATTGAAATAGCATGTGTCATGCAAGCAAGCAACGTTTTTTATTAAAATTAACATAAGTGAGCCTGCTAATAAGGAAGTATTTTTTCTGATGCTAAATATGTTATGAGCAGAAACAATTTCTTATGATTGCACATTTCGCGAATTACTTTTGAAAAATTAATTGGAGCACAGGGATGTAATCAATTTGATTTGTGTACGGATTTCTGCTTGTTGTGTTCGTTTTATATCAGTGGTGTTATTACATGAAGCAGGTGATTGCCATGTAGTTTGGTGTATGGGCTTATGCTCAAAGAAAATGTTTGTTATGCGCAAGTTGTGTATTGTGCAAAGCTTTTCATTGTTATCATTAGTATTGATATCACTTTTTGCATGTTTTTCAATGATATTATATTTTGATTGATCACTGCTTTTTCTTTTCGTTTTTGTATTAAAGTCACCTCCTATGATTATTGATTCCTATTTACGATCAGTAAGATCATGTTTAGGTATGATGTTATTGTATCATAAAAGAATTGCCTTTTTTCACAATGGTGTCAAGAGTTGGTGCATTGTACACTAATGATGTTGTTCATTATGTTGTTTTTTGATGTTTTCAATGCGCATATTCTCTCAGATATTGGTGTGAATTTCACATTACAATTTGCTCTTACAAGAATTCAGTTCCAACTGTAGATTTATCATTAATAAATCCATTAATTGCCTTTGCGTTTCCCATTAATTGCCTTTGCGTTTTGCAGAAGGGTGTGTTTAAAAAGCTGCAAAGTTATATTGACATTGTTGTTGTTTTTATGCTGATCTGGGTTTATTCTTTGAGTTTATTTCTTTGGTTTTATTGCACTGTTGGCTTATTGGTTGTTGGCAAATAAATTTTATTGTTCCTGGTGAAAAATTAGTGAAAAAAGTCTTAGAAAATGTGTTTTGGTTGATGATTCTTTACATTCTCCCAACCATTTTTCCCCACTTCAATTACATTCAATTACATCTAATCAAAAGTTCAACTTCCTGTAACTCATTATTTTCTACCTACCTTATTCCACTATAATTGCATCTAATTAAAACTCATCAACTCTTTAATAAAATACTTGTACCATAAAATCAAAACATTTCTTCAACATCTGTTTTCAGTTTTATAATTATCTAAATTATTATTTTTTCAATATTCTGTGAGTCATAAATTGAGAACTGCACCCTATGGCAGCTTTAAAAACCTACATACCCACGAGGGTCACTGCAAGCGGTCGAGGTGGTACTTTGTAGGAGAAGTATATCTGTCATAGGCCATTTCTCAACACTTTGTACCCACATTTGATATTTTTACATTTTTCTTATATACATAATTTTCATTAAACTTTTTATAATGATGGTTTAAAGTCTATATTCTCCAAAAATTGTGCAACATTATTGAAAATCCTCAAGGCAATGAAGCAAGCAGATATTGAAGGTTTACTTAATACTTTAAAAATGGAACTTATTGAGCATTTTGATTCCGGAACTGAAGAACTGTCGAGAAAGTTTGACGATAAGTATCAAAGAAAATTTCTTTAATAAAAACAATGGCTGATGATGCACTTAAGACCGCACGTGAAGCACTCGATCTAGCGTCAAAAAACAAAAAAGATCTGCAGAATATCAGACATGTTTTTGAGAGACAGCAGATCGAGCGAAATGAACAAAATTCTAAAATTCATTTGCTCGAAGAAGATCTATCCCTAGAAAAAGAGAAGAATGAGGCGCTAAATCTCAAGTTAGAGGACCAAGTTAATTGCTCCTGCAGGAACACTTTTGTTTTCAAGGGAATCAAGTAGGAAAACAATGAATCTTGGTCAAACACCAGAACCTTGCTTGGGGAAGTGCTTGCTGATATATGTGCTGATGATCTCGCTGACATGAGCACGTGGATCAAAAGAGCTCATCGATCAAAGCCAAATAAGTTTAAGACCGAAAGAAGAGACATTTTTGCGGCGTTTTATGTCTGGGACGTATGCCAGTATATTCTTAAAAAATCCCGCCAATCAGATACTATGGCCAAATTTAGTCACGTGATCGTAGATCAAAAATATGGTCCCAACACAAAATGGAGGAGAGATCAGGCTCTTCTTGTAAGGAAAAATTTGAAAAAAGAAGGACAGATAGTTAGCGGCCATGTCGCGTTCCCTGTTAACAAATAGTTATTTGCACATTTTTTGGATGTTTTAGAAGTACACATTTTCATTAACAGACCATTTCAAATTCTGTTTGTATTTCTATTTGATTTTTCTATTTTCTAAATATGATTAAAAAGTTTCTGTGCAAGGGTTGTAAAAAGATTGTAGCGAAAAACCACAGGGCTCTTCAATGCGATTCTTGCAGTCAATGGATACATATGAAATGTAACGGAATTGATAAAAAAATCTATGACAAACTTGCTGAAAATACCGACCCTTGGTACTGTATATACTGCTCCAGAAGTATCTTTCCTTTCAGTGACATAAATGATCTTGAATTTAAATCCACTCTCTCTGGTTGCAACATTTCTTTTAATAGTAATAACAATTTTCTCAACTGCCCTCTCTTTAACAACATAAACAATCTTGAAACTCCTATTGACTGTAGATATGTTGACACTGCTGAAATCAATAACCTCACCAATCCCTCTTCTTCCACATTTCTCCATCTCAACATTGCTTCTTTATCTTATCATCTCACTGAACTTGAAATTTTAATAAATTCATTGCATATAAAACCTGAAATCATTGCTATCTCTGAATCTAGGCTCCAAAATAATAATCATTCCATAACTGACATTAATATAAATGGTTACACTTACACTCACACACCAACTGAGGCCAAAAAGGGTGGAACACTCATCTATAATAAATCTGAGTTAAATTTTAAACTTCGCAACGACCTAAACATGTATAAACCCAAGGAACTTGAATCCAGCTTCATTGAACTAATGTATCCTGGTAGAACGAATTTCGTTATTGGTTGTATATATCGTCATCCCACAATGTGTGCATCTGACTTTACTAAAAACTACTTTGGCCCCTTATTGGAAAAAATATCTTTAGAAAACAAACAGTTTATGTTAATAGGAGATTATAACATTGACCTTTTCCAACATGAAAAAAACAGCATTGTAGCCAATTTCCTAGATACTTTAACTTCAAACACATTTTTTCCCTTTGTCTTGTACCCAACTTGCATCACATCCCATTCAAAAACTCTCATCTGGCAATATAAATGTTACAATCTCTGATCATCTGCCTCAGGTTATTACAATCAAGCTAAAAAGAAAAACATTAGTTGACGCTGTTTCAAAAGGTTTCAAAAAGATCAGTTTGTAAATGATATTTCCTGTGTGAACTGGGATTTACATATTAAGGAGACTGACGATGTAAATGACTCGGTAGCTATTTTCTTAAAACAATTTGAGCTTATTCTAAATAAACATGCTCCGTATACAAATCTAACTAAAAGGCAATTAAAATACCATGACAAACCATGGGTGAGTAAAGGCATCTCAACATCTATCAAAAAAAAATTCATAAACAATTTCTCAAAACTAGTAACATAAGAACTAAAAATAATCTTTATAAAAAATTTAAAATACATTGAACTAACATTAGCAACCTCCTTAAAACAAGTAAAAAAAATCATTACATTTCCTTTTTTAATAAGAACATTAACAATATAAAACAGACTTGGATGGGCATAAAAGAACTCATAAACATTAAATCTAAAAGTAAAAATAATATAAATAGTCTTAACATAAATGATAACATTGTAACAAACAAAAAGGACATAGCCAACCATTTTAATAATTTTTTCTCTTCCATAGCATACAAGCTTTCAAATAAAATTAAAAAGTCTAAAATGGGTTTTAAAGAATATTTACTTGAAAATATTTCTTCATTTCACCAACAACTAAAGAAGAGGTTAATAACCTTATAAAAAATCTTCAAGTAGGAAAGAGCATAGGCCCCAATAGTCTTCCCACAACACTCCTTCAAGTAGTTTCTAAATCTATATGCAATCCCCTCAGCACCATTATCAATAATTCTTTCCAAAAAGGCATCTTCCTTGACTTGTTTAAAACTGCTAAAGTCATCCCTGTTTTTAAAAAAGGATCCAAACTTGACTGCTGTAACTACAGGCCTATATCACTTTTATCTAATATCAGCAAGATCTTTGAACGACTTATGCACACAAGGCTTTATTCATTTTTATCCAGATACAATTGTCTGTACAAGTATCAGTTTGGTTTTAGGAATAAACATTCAACAACACATGCCCTAATTGAAATCACCGAATCTATCAGACTTGCGCTTGATAAGGGTCAGTATGCATGTGGTGTCTTGCAGAAGGCTTTCGATACAGTGAACCATGACATATTAATCTCCAAATTGTACTACTATGGTATCCGAGGTATACCTTCCAAATGGTTTGTCTCCTATCTTTCTAACCGTCAACAATTTGTATCTATAGATAGCCATTTTTCTGAAACACACATTGTTAAAGCAGGAGTCCCCCAGGGCTCTATACTTGGTCCTTTGCTCTTCATCATTTACTTAAACGATCTAAACAAATCTATATCACATTCAACTTGTTATCATTTTGCAGACGATACTAACTTATTGATAATAAATAAATCTCTTAAAAAAGTAAACAAATATATTAACCATGACCTATCAACTCTCTTACAATGGCTTTGACCCAATAAAATATCTCTAAATGTTAGTAAAACTGAATTAATTATCTTTAGATCCCCTAAAACTCTCCTAAATAAAAAAAATAATGTAAATATCCCTAAACATCTAAATTTCAGGCTAAGCAGAGAGAAAATTAATTTATCTAACAAAATTAAATATCTTGGTATCCATATAGATGAGAATTTGAATTTCAAAGATCATATTGATAATATCTCATTAAAACTCTCTTGCTCACGGAATGTTGGCTAAGGTCAGGCACTACTTATCCTTTGATACCTTATTAAACATCTATCATGCCATCTTTAATTCACATCTCAGATATGCTTGCCAGGTTTGAGGTCATTCACATAAAACTTCTCTTCACAGAATCTCTTCAACGAAAAGCTCTCTGTTTAATCTTCTTTCAACCTCCTCAATGTAGCACTGACATCTTGTTTACTCTCTCTAACATACTCCCTTTTCATGATCTTGTTCATAGTCTCAATTGTTTATTAGTATGGGAGCATCAACATTCTAGACTACCCCCTGTGTTTGATGACATATTTATGAAAAGAACTGGAGACCATCATAATCCACGGTCAGTTGCAAACAACAACCTCTTGGTGCCTCATAAAAATACATTTACTTATGGTATCAATTCTATTACATATCAATGTGTCCGTGATTGGAATACCCCACCTAAAGAACTTAAAATGGACCAAAACCGGTCCCAATCTAAAAGTAAATTTTCAAAAGCCCTTAATTACTTTAGAGACAAAAATTCATAGTATTTATAATGTAGTAGATTATCATACCTTTATTAGTAGTTTATCATACCTTTATTAGTAGTTTATCATACCTTTATTAGTAGTTTATCATATCTTTATTAGTAGTTTATCATACCTTTATTAGTAGTTTATCATACCTTTGTTAGTAGTTTATCATACCTTTATTAGTAGTTTATCATACCTTTATTAGTAGTTTATCATACCTTTATTAGTAGTTTATCATACCTTTATTAGTAGTTTATCATACCTTTATTAGTAGTTTATCATACCTTTATTAGTAGTTTATCATACTTTTATTAGTAGTTTATCATACTTTTATTAGTAGTTTATCATACCTTTATTAGTAGTTTATCATATCTTTATTAGTAGTTTATCATACCTTTATTAGTAGTTTATCATACCTTTATTAGTAGTTCATCATATCTTTATTAGTAGTTTATCATACCTTTATTAGTAGTTTATCATACCTTTGTTAGTAGTTTATCATACCTTTATTAGTAGTTTATCATACCTTTATTAGTAGTTTATCATACCTTTATTAGTAGTTTATCATACCTTTATTAGTAGTTTATCATACCTTTATTAGTAGTTCATCATATCTTTATTAGTAGTTTATCATACCTTTGTTAGTAGTTTATCATACCTTTATTAGTAGTTTATCATACCTTTATTAGTAGTTTATCATACCTTTATTAGTAGTTTATCATACCTTTATTAGTAGTTCATCATATCTTTATTAGTAGTTTATCATACCTTTATTAGTAGTTTATCATACCTTTATTAGTAGTTTATCATACCTTTATTAGTAGTTTATCATACCTTTGTTAGTAGTTTATCATACCTTTATTAGTAGTTTATCATACCTTTATTAGTAGTTTATCATACCTTTATTAGTAGTTTATCATACCTTTATTAGTAGTTTATCATACCTTTATTAGTAGTTTATCATACCTTTATTAGTAGTTTATCATACTTTTATTAGTAGTTTATCATACTTTTATTAGTAGTTTATCATACCTTTATTAGTAGTTTATCATACCTTTATTAGTAGTTTATCATATCTTTATTAGTAGTTTATCATACCTTTATTAGTAGTTTATCATACCTTTATTAGTAGTTCATCATATCTTTATTAGTAGTTTATCATACCTTTGTTAGTAGTTTATCATACCTTTGTTAGTAGTTTATCATACCTTTATTAGTAGTTTATCATACCTTTATTAGTAGTTTATCATACCTTTATTAGTAGTTTATCATACCTTTATTAGTAGTTTATCATACCTTTATTAGTAGTTTATCATACCTTTATTAGTAGTTTATCATACTTTTATTAGTAGTTTATCATACTTTTATTAGTAGTTTATCATACCTTTATTAGTAGTTTATCATATCTTTATTAGTAGTTTATCATACCTTTATTAGTAGTTTATCATACCTTTATTAGTAGTTCATCATATCTTTATTAGTAGTTTATCATACCTTTATTAGTAGTTTATCATACCTTTGTTAGTAGTTTATCATACCTTTATTAGTAGTTTATCATACCTTTATTAGTAGTTTATCATACCTTTATTAGTAGTTTATCATACCTTTATTAGTAGTTTATCATACCTTTATTAGTAGTTCATCATATCTTTATTAGTAGTTTATCATACCTTTGTTAGTAGTTTATCATACCTTTATTAGTAGTTTATCATACCTTTATTAGTAGTTTATCATACCTTTATTAGTAGTTTATCATACCTTTATTAGTAGTTCATCATATCTTTATTAGTAGTTTATCATACCTTTATTAGTAGTTTATCATACCTTTATTAGTAGTTTATCATACCTTTATTAGTAGTTTATCATACCTTTGTTAGTAGTTTATCATACCTTTATTAGTAGTTTATCATACCTTTATTAGTAGTTTATCATACCTTTATTAGTAGTTTATCATACCTTTATTAGTAGTTTATCATACCTTTATTAGTAGTTTATCATACCTTTATTAGTAGTTTATCATACTTTTATTAGTAGTTTATCATACTTTTATTAGTAGTTTATCATACCTTTATTAGTAGTTTATCATACCTTTATTAGTAGTTTATCATATCTTTATTAGTAGTTTATCATACCTTTATTAGTAGTTTATCATACCTTTATTAGTAGTTCATCATATCTTTATTAGTAGTTTATCATACCTTTGTTAGTAGTTTATCATACCTTTGTTAGTAGTTTATCATACCTTTATTAGTAGTTTATCATACCTTTATTAGTAGTTTATCATACCTTTATTAGTAGTTTATCATACCTTTATTAGTAGTTTATCATACCTTTATTAGTAGTTTATCATACCTTTATTAGTAGTTCATCATATCTTTATTAGTAGTTTATCATACCTTTATTAGTAGTTTATCATACCTTTGTTAGTAGTTTATCATACTTTTATTAGTAGTTTATCATACCTTTATTAGTAGTTTATCATATCTTTATTAGTAGTTTATCATACCTTTATTAGTAGTTTATCATACCTTTATTAGTAGTTCATCATATCTTTATTAGTAGTTTATCATACCTTTATTAGTAGTTTATCATACCTTTGTTAGTAGTTTATCATACCTTTATTAGTAGTTTATCATACCTTTATTAGTAGTTTATCATACCTTTATTAGTAGTTCATCATATCTTTATTAGTAGTTTATCATACCTTTATTAGTAGTTTATCATACCTTTGTTAGTAGTTTATCATACCTTTATTAGTAGTTTATCATACCTTTGTTAGTAGTTTATCATACCTTTATTAGTAGTTCATCATATCTTTATTAGTAGTTTATCATACCTTTATTAGTAGTTTATCATACCTTTGTTAGTAGTTTATCATACCTTTGTTAGTAGTTTATCATACCTTTATTAGTAGTTTATCATATCTTTATATATATACAATTTTTTGTTTGCTGTCTTTTTTTTCTTTTTTTACTTTTTCATTCCTATTTTTTTCTCACCTAATCCAACCACTCAAGCATTTTTGCCATGAGATCATTTGGCAATTTAGGTTTTTTTGATCGTACTTTGCAGTTTTACTTTTGAGTTATATAACTTATCAATATGAGGTTGTTGTGTATTTTGTAGTGTTTCACTATTTGCAACGTTCCTGTGCTATTTGTATTTGTGCACAGATATTTACCCAAACTTGATAAGCACGAAATACTTTGATTTGATTTTATCTCTGTGACCTGATTTTTGTAAATATAGTATATCTCCAGGTGAAGATCTAAGTTAATGGAGCCCATTTCCTTTGATGTGTGTTTCTTGGAGCATCATTGCCTTCTTGGTAACAGAAATCATCAGACAGATTTTTTAGTTTCGGTGGTTTGATGTCTTGCATTGTTGACCAATTTTCATTTTTGTCTCAAAAAGTTTAATTTTAGATGTGCTACAATATCAATCTCATAACTCAAAACATTGAAATCGTTAAGATAAAAATAAATCTATAACAAGCATTAAAATTATAAGAAAAGATTTATAACGAGGAAGACCAAGTAAGATGTTAATGATACTTTAATGTTGTACAGAAGTCAATTGAGAAATATGATATAATGTGGAATTGGTTGGGAGGAAAGGGTCAAGATGATGGAGAAAAGGTGAATAGTGAACCTGATGAAACAAACGAAGGTGAAAGAACTGACCAGTCAGATGTCAAAGTCGATGGCGATAAAAAAGACACTAGTTCATTGAAAGATGTTGCATCGAATCTCGGAGGTTTGATTTTTATCATCAACATGATTGGTTAAATTTTATTGGTTCAAATTATTGTTATTTATATAGCGTTGACTGAATGATCTTTCACGTAACAACATGATGATGCTCCTGGGCAGCATTGTAATGACACATGACAACATTTGTTTTTCAGGTTATTTGTTCACCTTCGCAAATGTCGCTACGAAAACGGCAGTCAAAATAAAAGACCAAGTTGATAATAAGCTTGATGAAGTAATATCGTTATTGTTAAATTAAATGAAACTAAAATAACAATCAATTTTTTTCTTCAGTTGTCATAATAAAAAAAAAATTGTTTCTTCAATTCCTCTCATATTTGAGATCTATTAAAATATATTTACTCCAGTAGACAATAGATTTTTTTATCTTATTTGTTAGATATAAATTTGTCATTTCTTAAAGGGGAGATATTTTTTCTGTTTAGACTATCATGGCTGATTTTAACAAGGAAAACCAAAGATTTATAATCGAAAACAACAAACGAAAGATTCGTAAGTGCACCTCGTTTTTTATTTCATATTTTATGGTATCCTTTATGTCGATTAGATATTTGATTGATCTAATTATTCTGTTATAAAGACTAACTTTTAACGAATATTCAAACAAATACCTTATCTCTTCTGATATGAAGTCAATGCTAGTCTACAAATTCACATGTGCTGGACAAGAACTGTACATTTTAACATGTTAACCAAAATAAAAAAGTGTTTTATCTCCTTACAAATATATTGATTTGAAAGTATATTTACATCTTAGATGATGCTGTCCCTCCATGGTTTGGTTATCATGAAGAAGCATCCCTGAAGAAACAAATACTCTCCCTCTCAGCTGTATGGAATATATTAGTTAAACAATATCATGAACAAAGTTAGACTTATTAAGTCAATTTGTTCTACCAATGAACATACGGCATATATAAAAGGATTTCTTCACTAAAAACCTTGCAGTTCTTTACAAAGTAGTAGAAAATTTCTTCATGCAACTCTTTATAAAGGCTTTACTTGTTTATGACACTGGACTTTGTTCACCCTTCTCACGCAACCAAAGTTCTAAAAATGACAACATCAATGAAAGAATACTAAAATGTCAGGTTATTTCAGGATGAACGAAATTTCCTGCGTGACCCACCCGCTGGAGTGCAGTTTGTATTTGAAGCAAATCACATGATGCCAATTGCTATGGCAACACTAAAAGAGGACCTCGAACTTGAGAAAATGAGATTTAAACTGGTACCGAAGAGGTGCAAATGAGTCATTAATTTATGTTAATTTATATTAATAATGGTAGATATGCTGAGTTCCACAGACCGTGTGATTAAACTACATAGCTCTATTGATTATATTCCAACATCTATCTTTTAAACGCATGAGTATCCTGCTTTATTGAAACATTGTGACTTAGAGTGAAAGAGGAGAGATTCTGGAAGAATTACTTTTATCGTGTTTCCCTCATTAAGCAGTCGACGCAACTCTCCACCATGGCCGAGATGGGTAAGTAGACATCGGTTCTGGTGATATCACACACAGTGAACTTGTCCCCAATCTATATAATTGTTCTCTTGGAGCATAAGTCATGGTCAAATATACGTTTGTGCTGCACACCAATTCACGGTTGTAATCTTTTGTTTCAGAAATCTCAAGATCTCCACACCATTCTTCGTCGGAAAGTTTGAGCAATAAAAGTGAGTAGTTTATTTCCTACTTAAGTGCACGTTAATGTGCTCGAGTATAATTCTAGCCTCCGTTACAAGCATTCCTGTGCATGAGAATGTTGATGAGACTGATGGTGTTACTCTTAGTCCGACTGCTAATGAGTTTGTGAGCGACGCTTTTGAAGACCAGGAGGAACAAGGTATGAAAATCTATGTATTATTTTGGTTGAAAACAAATATGTGAGTTGTCCACTCAGGGTTAAGTGAAGAGGAAAAAAATCAAATGTTCGGTGGAGATAATCAAGAAGAAGCATCTGATATTATTGACTGGGAAATCGAGAACGAGCTACAGCAGGAACTTGAGGTTTAAACAGTTTAGTATACTTTGACCACACTTAACTTCGTACCTCAATGATACCTTGAGGGAAGAAATTTTCGTGAATTTGCTGCTAATTCGCGAAATCATAACCCGCGTTGGTTAACCTGCAATTCGCGAAAATTTCTTTTAACGTATTATGTTTCTAAGGTTTGGTTTGAGGCTCAGTGAAACCCTTCTTGTGTCTTGGGACTTGAGAAAATGTCCTTCGTGATAAAATCAGTTATATAAAAAGTTCATGTTGAATCCATAGAGTTTTGAATTGGTGAATGAAAGCCCATCGACTGATGCTGACGGATTGTGGGAGAAGGAGATCGAAGACATTCTTGAAATAAATTAATGATCGCTGTATATAAAACCATGTAACATGCCACGTTATTTATTTAGCAATAGTGATGTTTGTACCTGTATTTGTAAGGTGGGGTATAAGTTTTGTATGGGTAGAATTCGCTAGAAGTGTATCTAACTCTCATTTTAAACTGTTGGTTCCGCTGTTTGATTTCACAACAGAGGAATATTTTTTAAAAGTGTATCATTAACAATTAATTTGTATCATGTATGTTACATAATCAGCGATAACAGTATAGAAAGCAACTTGTTTTCTTTTGAGAATCTTTCCTCGCCATCAGTTCATATGAGTTAAAGCTCAAATACACTATCATTATCAACATTCCTGTGTTAAAACGACTTTTCATTCGTTAATTTACTCATGGAAGTTATGGACAACATACTTCATTGGCAAGTACTCTTCATCATGTTGTTCGCAGAAAGACCATCGCGGATAGTTACTTGCATCTTTACATATTTACTTGTAACGAGGTTTATAGAAATTATTGCTGACGAAAAGCCTCTTGGAAAGAGCATATATGATGATATCTAGATCAAATATCTTTGAAGACAAAATGTATAGAGCACGACCTTCCCGTCAAGTAGCGAGTGATTGAAAAACGGATGCTAAAACCGCAAAGGGTCTAACTTATTTGTTAGACATTTATTATTTCTGTCTTTATCAAGTTTCGTTAGAAAAATGGTTCATAGATTAATGATGCGAAAAAAAACTATTTTGTGCAAATAGTCATTTAAATATAATTTACAAATTCGAATCATTGGTGTCATTTACAAATTTAAATATAATTTATAATTTCATTGGTGTGTTGATGGCGCATTCAATGTATGGCTGGCAGTGGCGGATTTTTTAATTCGAATCATTGGTGTGTTGATGGCGCATTCAATGTATGGCTGGCAGTGGCGGATTTTTTAATTCGAATCATTGGTGTGTTGATGGCGCATTCAATATATGGCTGGCAGTGGCGGATTTTTTAACTCGAATCATTGGTGTGTTGATGGCGCATTCAATATATGGCTGGCAGTGGCGGATTTTTTAACTCGAATCATTGGTGTGTTGATGGCGCATTCAATATATGGCTGGCAGTGGCGGATTTTTTAACTCGAATCATTGGTGTGTTGATGGCGCATTCAATGTATGGCTGGCAGTGGCGGATTTTTTAACTCGAATCATTGGTGTGTTGATGGCGCATTCAATATATGGCTGGCAGTGGCGGATTTTTTAATTCGAATCATTGGTGTGTTGATGGCGCATTCAATATATGGCTGGCAGTGGCGGATTTTTTAATTCGAATCATTGGTGTGTTGATGGCGCATTCAATATATGGCTGGCAGTGGCGGATTTTTTAATTCGAATCATTGGTGTGTTGATGGCGCATTCAATATATGGCTGGCAGTGGCGGATTTTTTAATTCGAATCATTGGTGTGTTGATGGCGCATTCAATATATGGCTGGCAGTGGCGGATTTTTTAATTCGAATCATTGGTGTGTTGATGGCGCATTCAATATATGGCTGGCAGTAGCGGATTTTTTAATTCGAATCATTGGTGTGTTGATGGCGCATTCAATATATGGCTGGCAGTGGCGGATTTTTTAATTCGAATCATGGGTGTGTTGATGGCGCATTCAATATATGGCTGGCAGTGGCGGATTTTTTAATTCGAATCATTGGTGTGTTGATGGCGCATTCAATATATGGCTGGCAGTGGCGGATTTTTTAACTCGAATCATTGGTGTGTTGATGGCGCATTCAATATATGGCTGGCAGTAGCGGATTTTTTAACTCGAATCATTGGTGTGTTGATGGCGCATTCAATATATGGCTGGCAGTAGCGGATTTTTTAACTCGAATCATTGGTGTGTTGATGGCGCATTCAATGTATGGCTGGCAGTAGCGGGTTAATGGGACAAGGTTGTGATTCGGGACCGCCCACAAAATTTAATTTTCCGATAAAATTAACACGAATCAAGCAAACAGATTTCAAAGTCTATAAAATTAACACGAATTTTTGCTAAGTACTTTTGTTCTAACGTAACTACTAGGGTAACGGTAGGTTAGCTTAGTATTGACCTGGGTTATGTTGATGACTCAAAGAGGATATTAAGAGGATTACTAGGAGACAATGCAGACGACATTGACGAAGATGAGGGAGATGTGATACTGATACTGATATATCATGTGATACCGAAACGGACGGCGAAACCTCGGGTCAAACCAAGTGAAAAACATTTTTCAGTACATTTTTCGGTTTTGTTAAAAAAGTTAGAAATGTTATATGCAGATAAAATTAACGGCTTATGATATTACCCCCTTATAAAATTAACGCACTAGAAAATTAATGTATATAAAATTAACACGCATTTTAAAAAGCCATGTTAATTTTCTAGCGCGTTAATTTCCTAGAATAAGGTATATTGCAACTTTAGTAAATACTGTATAACAAGAAGATAAAAATTGATAAAATATTAATAAAATATTAAAAAATAAAATAAGAATAAAAGAGACTGTAATCCAGGTTACCTTTCGCCGATACATTTTCGCGTGGATTTTATTTCGCGGTTTAATGGTATTAAATATAACATGGATTCAATATCGTGGTGCCGAGAATTTTTGCAACAGTAACAAAGGTAACTCGAAACTCATGCATTTCGTATGGTTTAATTTTCGCGGTTTTCGCGACCCTTCATCCAAGTAATACATATATTATGGTTTATGACATTATATCAACATCATCGCTGTCTTCACCTTCGCAAGACGAAGTTTCCCATTCAGAAACAACGTCATCTTCATCCGAGTAGGTATCATCGCTGAATGAGTTGTTTTCAGACGTCGCAACTTTCTTCCCTAATTTCACTTTGATTTACATCAATAAGAATTGACTCGTCTTTCTTTATCTCTGCTGCTTCTAACAGCCAACCTGCAGTTATAGTCTGTGCCAAAGAAAGAAACTGGGGTACTCCTTTTGCAGTAATCTAAAGAGGATAGTAAATACAAAAGATAAAACTTCTGGATAACTTTTATGGTAGTAAAAATATTTACACATGTAAAAAAAAACAATTTGCACAGGTAAAAACAAATTACAGTCGACTCTCTCTAATTCGAATCTCTATTATTCGAACTTTCTATAATTCGAACGAATTCTAAGTCACCGTCAATTTTCCTTAAGAAACTATAATAATTTACTTTCTATTATTCGAATCTCTGTAATTCGAAAACCTCCATATTTCGAACAAATTTTCTGGTCCTCTCGGCAAAATGTAAACTAACAGTTAATACTTTTGAATGTTTTTTTTTCAAAATTCGAATTTCTGTTTGAATGTTTTGAGTTTTTGTAAATACACGTCTTTTGTATGAAGTTTGATCATATTTTCTTGTGAGTATGGTTTGATGAATTGCGTCCGATTTGTGGAAAGCCTCAGCGACGCGAGTCGTGTGTTTGACTTGACAATCTATCTATCTAACACGAAACAATAAAAAATTGAACACTTTTTCAGCAACTGTCACTTGTTCATGTATGATCGTGAAACTTAGGAAAAGAAAATAAAGAATCAAAGAAAACTTGATCATTCTTTTTTATTTTTCACCTCAATTTTTCAAAAATTGCGATTTCTTTCTTTAATTCGAAATTTTATCCTTTAAACCTGAAAATTCGAATAAGAGAGACTTTCTACTATTCGAATCTCTCTATAATTCGAACAAAATTTTTTCCCCTTGGGATTCGAATTAGAGAGAGTCAACTGTACATATAAAATAGATTGAATATCAAATTATTTTTTTCGGCTTTATTACCACCACCACCACCAACAAACAAATCCATCCACTTTATATATTTTTACAAACCTTCGATCGACTGACTTTTCGGAGGCCGGGTTTTGTTGTTGTTGTTTAAGTTAGAAGAACTCTATTTATATTATCCATTCTAATTATATTTTGTTGATGTATGTTGTTTAATTCAAATTCAAAAATACCAACAAGAAAATGATGATCCTAACCTTTTCGTTTAAATAAAGAGGCCCAGCTTTTTTACAGATTATACAAATTTACGAGAGAATCGAACTAGATTTTTGAGCAGGAGTAGTAGAAGAAATTCTTTTGGATCGTTTAGGTTCTGGAGGTGCTGGTGATAGCGGGGGATGCTTTTTTTTCTTTAACTATAGCAGCTTTAGCTCGTTCTATTTTCCCTTTGTTTGTTAAAAGGCTATAGCAGTTGACGTGATGACTTCCAGTTTGAATTTGGATCGACTTCTGGGAAAAAACCTAACGATCTTCTGGCGACTTTTCCGTAATCTTTTTCCAAAGCAAGCCATTCGTTGCTCCTTTCCTTGACACGCTTTAAACTAGTAGTGATCTGGCGAATAGACCCTTCTTTGCCTTCAAAATGTATCACACAATCGTTTGACATGTCTGAACAGTGAACAGTTATTTTAGTTTTTGCAATTTCATGTTCGAATGTTTTTATTTCGAAACGACCATTTTCAAACTTTAAAATTTTACATACTAGAAATAATATACAGTATACTCCCGATAAGTGGGGCACTCAGGGGACCGACGAAATCTGCCCCACTTAGCGAATGTCCCACTTAAGCGAATATTAATATTAGGTTAGGAAGTTCAAGGGACCGAGAAAAACTGTCCCAATTAGTGAAAGTCCCACTTATCGGGGGTCCCACTTATTGGGAGTATACTGTATATCACTTTTTAGCTTGTTTATATTATCATTTATAAAAAACAACAATCTAATGTTAATAATATATTTATTACTTTTATGAGTGTACTTTGAAAACAATAAACTCGTTAAATAGACCAAAAAGCGGTTTATACACCCTGTCACGTGACATAAGAAAATAAGCTATAACTCAAAAATAAAAAAAGATAAAAACATAGTCCAAGCGGAAGAAATGCTTAAAATCTTACTCCGGTTCAGAAAAATATCACTTCAACAGTTTTAGATAAATTTTGAATTATTATTTCTTTCATGACGTCACAATTAGTTTTGTTCAATTTCTCAATAACTGCAGGTCCCATGTGCGGAAACATTTTCTTTTTTTAATCTTCTATATATATAAAAGAAGTTTCCACAAAAAATTCCAGTTCCCAGATATGTTAAATGAAACTTCATTTTTAAAGATCATAACAAACGGCCTAACCATCTAAAAATCAAAGCTGGAAAAAACCTAAGCATGGTTATCAATTTTAAAAGCGCCTTTTCGTTTTATCTCTTTGTGACAGAATCATTTTATATTGCACAACATATAAACAACATAACCGCGTCTTTCCATAAGTAATAACGTACAAACAAAACTTTGAAGTTATTTGCTAACTCTATTGTTTGTACTTCTGTTTTATTATTGTCATAAAACGTATAAAAATAAGCTACGAATCAAAACGGTGCAATTATATACGATAGATATCAAAAATACTCTTGTGTTGTAAAAGTTTCTTTTCATTGCAAATTTTCTATAAAAAGAAAACAAAAACGGTTACAATGGACATGCTAAGCAGCTTAACATATTATTTACAGTAATTTTTTCCTTCGCGTGCGTCAAAACTGACACTCCCCTTTCATACATTCTGCAAAATATACGCAACGCTCCAATAAATTTCTTTGTTTTCGTTAGTCTATACTGGACATCGAGGCAAGGTAAAGTGCAGAAGTTTGAACTTTCTACCGCCTACTTCACGCTTTCCCATGAGGAGTTGGTGAGGGAGTCGATCAAAATGTCAACGAACATTAAGGTTGCAGATATAAAATGCACCAATCTTTTAAATTTAGAGAAAAAGGGAGCTATCGATCCTTTTGTTATCATAGAATATCTTGGTGAGTTTAATATTTCTGCTTAAATTTAAATTTTTCAATTAATCTCCACTTCAGTATGATTCATTCTAAAATTAAGATTCAAGGCGCGGAACAGTTCATTTATAATTCATTAATTTGATCAATAATTAATGTACATTGCTTTTCAAATTTACAAGAAATTAGTTTTCAGATTGCAAATTTTATTTTGTTTTTGTTATAAAAATTATATATATATATATATATATATATAAAAATTCACATTGCAGCAAATAAATTTCTCCAAAGGTATCTCCAAAAAAACTGAGAACAAAGACAACGAACTGAATCCTACATTTGGTGAGGTAATTATAAAAATTTGTATGTTTTTATCTGCAAACTACAAATGTAACTACTGTAAATGATCGTGCTTATATTGATTCGTTCAATGCTTGGCTTTGGAATGACACCAATAGTTGCGAGGGTTTCAACCAGCGGCAGTGATGCTTAGAAATTTTGATAAAAAAATTGTTGTTTGAAAATGCTTGATATTTCAATATAAATTGAACTGAGGTTCTGCAAAACATCCAAACTTCCACTTTCCTTGTGAATTTAATGAGATAGTTGTGAAGCTTGTTTTTCAGTCCTCCAGGTAAAGTCACAACACAGACAAATCCAAAGAGTAGAATAAGTTGGTAAAACATGATTTATGGGCCAATTTGTAAAGTTTACGATTATTCAAATATATATGAATGCATTTGTTGTTGTTAGGTTTTTGAGTTTGATCTTTCTGGGCAAGCTGTGGGTCCCGGTGATAGCTTAGAGGTTACAGTGAAAGATTATGAGAGGATTGGACGAAATCGATTGGTTGGACAAGCTACAATTTCTCTACAACCATTGTGTAAACCAGGAACTACAACTACGCAATTAAATGCAACTTTGAATGATTCAAATGGGCGGCCAACTACTGTAGGTCATAGCAAATTTCATTGTATGTGTGTATGTGTTTACAACATATTGTTGCTTAGTTCGATTTAACCATTTTTGTTAGGCAAACATATTAAAACCTTAAAAAATTGTTTGTTTTCTGAGGACGTGACATGCTACATTTCTAACATGTAGCAAACAGAGTGTACTAATATGTTTAAACGCTTATGTTTAGGGTAAAATAACATTTCGTGTTGATTACACGCCACCAGCTGGTGCTGGAGGAGATCCTGCAACTGGGGGAGGTGATGATCGGCAAAATGCTGAGGGTGAAGATGGCGGTGAGGAGGAAGTACCTACCACCATGGATGATGGTACACCCATACCAGAGGGTCCTGAAGGTGATGCAATGAGAGCCATTGCTAAGAAGAAGTGAGTACTTCTCATTGAAGTCTTTGTGTTATTATAATGTGCTATTGCTTCAGCTGCCATTTCTTTGTTTACTCTCAAAAGATATAACTTACCATTGTTATTTTGCGAAAGAAAAAGCAATTACTTTCGAATTGTGGAATGGGTCTTCTCAAACGTTCAGGCTTTACTTCAGAAGAGTGCTATTACATTTTGAAACTTTGTTCTCCTTTACAGGATTTTGTGCCTACATACCCAACTTCTGTTTTCTATGCATAACAAATCTTAAACTGAATTAACAGGCCTGTTGCATTAGCAAACAAATTGCAGCCTTAGTTTTGCATATATATTTTTCAAAATCTTAATTTTAGGAAAAAGGGGTCCCGTAGAAAGCCACACAACCTTCCTGATAAACCAACCGATTTTCAAGTAAGAATTAAAATCATTGAGGGACGTCAACTTCCTGGCGGTAACATTAACCCAACAGTTCGAATCAGTTTGGGTGATGAATGCAAACAAACAAGAGTGAAGCACTCAACCAACAAACCTTTCTTTGATGAAACATTCTTCTTCAACTTTAATGAGCGACCAAATGATATGTTTGATAAAATTGCCTCTTTCGAAGTCTACAATGCAAAGAGTTTGATGAGTGATTCATTGCTTGGGACCTTTAGTTGTGATGTTGGACTCTTTTATAATGGAGATGGGCATGCAATTGTGCGTAAATGGTTGTTAATGACTGCTCCTGAGGATACTGAACCCAAAGAAGGTGAAGAGGGTGATGCAAAAGGTTCAGGTCCAAAGCCAGGTGGTCCGCCTGCTGGCTATGTTAAAATCACAGCCATTGTTCTTGGACCTGGTGATGAGATACCAGCCAGTGCTCGTGGAGGAGGGAAAGCAACTGATGAGGAAGATATTGAATCCAACCTGCTTCGACCCGCTGGTGTAACCTTGCGACCTGCTACATTCCTTGTTAAGATTTATCGTGCTGAAGATATACCGCAGATGGATACTGCAATGTTAGAAAACATAAAGAAGCTCTTTTCATCTGGCCCACCAAAAGAACTTGTTGATCCATTTATGAAGTTCACATTTGCTGGTCAAACTGCAAAAACCGACATCAAATACAACAACGACCATCCTGAGTTTAATCAAGAACTGAGAGTTGCATTTAAATTTCCATCAATGTGTGAACGACTGAAATTGCAAATGTTTGATTGGGATCGTCTAGGCAATGATGATTGCATTGGAACAAGTTTTATATCATTGTCGTCAATATCTGGCTTAGGAGATGATGGTTAGTTTAAATCTTTGTTTTACTCATCTTGTATTTTTTCATCATAATCTTTAAATGTTTCCATATTTTTAAATCGTGCTATATATTTAGGGTTTCTTCCCAGTTTTGGCCCAACATTTGTTAACTTTTATGGGTCACTGCGAGAATTTTCAGACCTACCTGATGAATATGATGATTTGAATAAGGGAAGAGGAGAAGGAGTGTCTTATCGAGGGAGGGCTCTTGTAGAAATTGACACACGATTTGGAAATCATGCTGAAAAACCTGTCCAAGACATAATGACCCAGGAACTAGTCCGTGTGATGCCCTATTTAAGGCGGCGCAAATACAAGTTGTTTGCGAGTTTCATGATGGCGAATATGATCTCCGAATCAGATGGTCCAATAGAATTTGAAGTTAGTATTGGTAACTATGGCAACAAGTTGGATTCCTCAGTCGCACCACAATCGTCGAGCACTCCACCCACAAACCCGATGTTTGATGGCTCTGCTTATTACTATCTTCCCTGGCATGAAACGAAGCCATGTTGTGTTGTTGAGAGTCACTGGGAGGATATTTCATTCAGGTTGGAACCAATCAATATTATTATGAAATCTATTAGTAGACTGGAGAAAAACATCAATGATGTTGAAATCAGCATCAAAGCAAAATCTCAACCTGCCGAAACCGCAGCCTTACTCATTTCGTTGCTTGATGAGTTTATTTCCGATTGCAAGTAAGTGAAAACATGTTTTATAGTGTGTGAATATTTCCTAAAAAAATAACTTAATATGTAGAAAAAGATATTTGAACAGGATTTATGTTCGTAAACCCTTTTTTATAGAGTTCCAATACCAAGTTTTGACACTACTGTCAATGGTGTGAATGAACTGGATCTGAAGATGCAAGAAATACGTAAAGCTGAGCTGTTTTTGCTGGTCGAAGAAGCGAGTACATTACGTGAGCAAGCCACTGATATCGCTGAGGCGATGGAGAATATTGATGCTTACTTACGACGATTGCATGATCTGTGCATCGAGGTAATCATTCAATAGCTTGCAAAAAATATAGAACAAAATGTTAAATCATTATTTATTCTACCACAAAGTAGATAGTAGTTTCAAATGGGCTCGACTTTTGTTTTCTTCTTTTGGTAAAAATGTGTATCTCAATTCTTTCTAAATTAATTAATTAATTAATAATAAATAATAATAATAAATTAATTTAAAATTAATCAAGTTTATGGCAAATCATGGAACAGCTTTGGCTAAATCAATTAATTCACTTTGCTTAAAATTTCCACGCAATATCTTCATGTGTGAATCAGGGATGTGACAAGATTCAAACCCTGTTTACCTATTGGTTCTAAGTCAAACAATTTGACTGCTGAGCCACTACTTTTTATTTCTATATGGAAATGATTACTGGAATAGTTTCACAATTCATTGGTCGGCATGAAAACATGTTTAATAAGTCAAAAGTATTTCTTGCATGACATCATCAAATTCAAAACATAATCATCAATCTTCGTGGTAGTTCAGCTCCTTGTTTCCATGTTTAGCCTCAAAACTCAATGCCAGATGTAATCATTTGGATGATATCCGGGAGCAAACGAATTGCTTACCACAGAATTCCTGCTTATGAAATCATGTATTCGAAAAATCCAATAGCAAAAGGATGTCAATGCGGCAGCCTTCAAAACATTGTGCTAACGGTGAGAATGATATGTTTATATGTATTTGTTTTTAATAAGTTTTTGGAGTTGTTTATTGTCAAAGTATTTTATTTCAGTATCCTGGTAAGAAAGGTAAAGATGTTGAAAAGCATCATGAGATTCCAGCATGTTTGAGCATGATTCTGTGGTTGGGGTTGGAATCCGATCAAGCAGCATGGACGGACACCGACCAATCGGAAGGGGAGTACTCGGTCTACGCGGAAACTTATGAGAATCAAATTGACATGCCAATTGTTGATTGGACATCAAAAGGTTGCCCCCGACCAGCTTTCTCTGACTCAGAGGGTGATGTTCGTTTGAGCAAAGAGTTTTTCAATCCCCCTCCGGGCTGGAAGTGGGATGGACCACCAGATGGTGAATGGTTTGTCGACCCAGAGCTTAGGTAATTACATGTATTGAAAATTTGTTAACTCTGAAAGATCTTTTGTAAAGTGTAATTGTATGAGAAGAAAACCTCTCAAATGTTTTTCAATAATATTTAAAAATAATTTTTTGTTATTCTTAGTTGCAATGACAATGCTGATGCTGGACACAAAACATTTATGCAGGATGCATTTGAGAACGAGTCAAGAGTACCTGCTGGGAATTGGGGCATTTCAACAATCGCCTACACAAACATTCAAGGTGATGAAATTGAACATCGCGATAAAACTACAATACCAGAGGGATGGAAATGGACCGATGATTGGGTGGTTGACGTGAATAGAGCCTGTGATGAGGAAGGTACGAAAAAATTGTATGATTGCTTTATGGGTTTCAAAATGTCTGTAAAGATGTGGGACAGAATTTGATAGTTTAATTGAACAAAAGAAACTGTTATAATTTATTTGTAGACTCAAACATAAAATATGAAAAAATTATGGTTGCATGGCAACAGTGGAGAATTTTACTTTCGGTCTCAGACTGTTGCTTTTATGAGCATAACTAAAAGATTACAGAATTTTGGTGCAAGATAAAAAGTATTTTTAAAATTATACTTTTGAAGCAACAAGTTTCTGAAATTCAATATTTTGTTATAAAAGCTTTGAATTATTTCTGTTTGACACTGTTATTTTTACCATCTGGTCTGTAAAATGTGCATTTCTAGAAGGGAGTGACAACCTAAACCAATGAAGATTACTGAAGAATTTAGTTCGGACATTATTCATGTGATTAGTTTCGTGAAAAATGATTATTTAATTTTTGACCTCCGTGAAACCTTATTTTGAAACAAACCCTTATTTCAATCAACAGCTTAGCCAATCTGAGTACATGCTTTATGCTTCAAATTTGCTTTACTTCAATCAATTTGGAATATTTTACAGGATGGGAGTACTGTGTGGAAGCATCCATTGGTGGATGGGGAGCTGTGGAAAAGACATACCACCTATGTCGTCGACGAAGATTTGTACGAAATCGAGTTTTAGAAGTTGACCCGGAAAAACTGCGAAAGAAGCAGAAGGAAGCAGCAAAGATGAGTGATGGCTGGGAGTACGCACCTGTGTTTGGTATGAAGTATCATTTGAAGGAACGAAAACTTGATATGGTTCGTAGAAGAAGATGGCATCGTAAGATGGTCAACACGACACCTGGTGCTCCTCCCATGTTCTCAATTCCAAATGATGACAAAGACAAACCACCTCTTCAAATCATGCCGCGAATCTTTCTCGCTTACGATGGTAACAACGTTTACACTTTAGTTTTACAATTTAAACTTATTTAATGAATGAAACAATGTCACTTTTATGTCTTTAGAACCTCACAAGTGGCAGTTCAGAGCTTATATCTATCAAGCTCGTGATATTCTTGGTTTGGATTCGGAAGGTGTATCTGATGCTTACGCTAAAGTTTGCTTCCTTGAGCAGAGTCAGCTGACAAGAATTATAAAGCAGACATTGTGTCCTGACTGGGATCAAACTCTTCTGTTTGAGGACATGAATGTGTTTGGATCACCAGCTGTTATTGCAGAGAATCCACCTCAGATTGTTGTGGAGCTTTACGATAAAGATAAAGTGGTTTGTAACTTTCCGGGCATTGTTGCTTTGAATGTGTATTGATGTTGATCCACACAATTGATCATTTTGAACCTGTTTTATCCAGGGTAAAGATGAATATTTGGGTCGAGCTTTTGCTACTCCTCTTGTGCGATTGGCTGGATCGAAACCTCCTGCTTCTCGATTGATGTGGTACCCGATTGTACGAGGAGAACGGCATGGGGGAGAACTTCTTGCAGCTTTTGAGTTTTTCTTGGTATTGAATGACTTTTACTGTTGTAGCCTTCCTTCCTAAATCTTCTCATTTTTAAAGCTAGAGTAATAGCAATGTATACAAAATGGTTTACTTCAATGCAACAAAGTTCCTTTTATCTCAGGATGAGGGGGCAGATTTGCCCTTTCCACCTCCAGTGAAAGAGAATCGATTCATTGTTCCAAATGGAATTCGTCCGGTCATGGTTCGTACTGGAATTGAGGTGAGAACAATACAGTTTTTATTTTTACACACACATTGTTTTTGTTTCATTTCAAATGCATGTTAATGTGTTTTAAAATGTTTAATTAGAAATCTTTTCATATATTTGTTAGCCATCAATTAATTTTTGACGTTGAACTAAAACATATTTATGTAATTGGAATGGCCAATAATGGTTTGGACTGAACTGATTTAGTAAAATAAAGATGCTGTAACATTAGTTGGTTTAATGTCTTGAAGGTTTTGTGTTGGGGTGTTCGCAACATGAAGAAATATCAGCTTGCAAGTGTTACATCTCCATCCGTGCAGTTTGAGATCGGAGGACATATCATTGAATCCGATGTGATCAAGAACACAAAGAAGAATCCAAATTTCAAGAAAAACTCTTTCTTTGTAGATTGTGTAAGATCATTTTCTTTTGCTATAAATCAAAGTTACCTTGATATTTTGTAACTATTTCTTTCAACATTTTATAATTGATGGTTTAGTTATTTATTTATGATTATAGTATTTACCTAAAGATCCATTGTATGTGCCTCCATTGAACATCAAAGTTCGTGACCATCGAACATTTGGACGGAAACCAGTTGTTGGTAGGCATGTCATCAAATCCCTTGATCTTGACCAACCTCCTAAAGCTGACCCTCAAGTTGAATTACCAGGTTTGTATTTGAATCAACTTTCTGAATCATTACTAAATTGTCATAATTATGGCAAACTCAGTAATAAGGTCTTTACAGTATAGAGGTGTCTTAGTAATAAGGTCTTTACAGTATAGAGGTGTCTTAGTAATAATGCCTTTACAGTATAGAGGTGTCTTAGTAATAAGGTCTTTACAGTATAGAGGTGTCTTAGTAATGAGGTCTTTACAGTATAGAGGTGTCTTAGTAATAAGGTCTTTACAGTATAGAGGTGTCTTAGTAATAACGCCTTTACAGTATAAAGGTGTCTTAGTAATAACGCCTTTACAGTATAGAGGTGTCTTAGTAATAAGGTCTTTACAGTATAGAGGTGTCTTAGTAATAACGCCTTTACAGTATAGAGGTGTCTTAGTAATAACGTCTTTACAGTATAGAGGTGTCTTAGTAATAAGGTCTTTACAGTATAGAGGTGTCTTAGTAATGAGGTCTTTACAGTATAGAGGTGTCTTAGTAATAACGCCTTTACAGTATAAAGGTGTCTTAGTAATAACGCCTTTACAGTATAGAGGTGTCTTAGTAATAAGGTCTTTACAGTATAGAGGTGTCTTAGTAATAAGGTCTTTACAGTATAGAGGTGTCTTAGTAATAAGGTCTTTACAGTATAGAGGTGTACATTGTTTTAATAGTGGAGCAAGCTGATGGAGAAGATCAACATGATGTTACTCTGGATATCGAAGAAAAGAAGAAAAAGAAGGTAAAGTTTGCTTTTGAATTTTGTTCAAACTAGAGTAAAGATGGTAAATAACTTGTCTGTTATATGTTTGGAGTTGTTTATGTTTTTTTATATTCAGTTTTTTACACAGGAACTGGCTGTCGAGGAGAACTTGGATTGGTGGTCGAAATATTACGCATCCACTGGTGAGCTTAACAAGTGTGGGAACTATTTGGAGAAAGGACATAAAACAATTCAAGTAAGCTAA
The DNA here is from genome assembly GCA_963930725.1 of Candelabrum cocksii. Classification (NCBI taxonomy): domain Eukaryota; kingdom Metazoa; phylum Cnidaria; class Hydrozoa; order Anthoathecata; family Candelabridae; genus Candelabrum; species Candelabrum cocksii. Next base: position 712,147 of record OZ005665.1, read on the forward strand.
ACTAGTTTAAAAAATGAAAATGCACACTAACAACGTTGTTTCCATATTTTTTACCTATATGTAGAATATATTTTCTTTGTTTCTTATTAACCTTAATCTTCTGCATTGCTGTGTTTAAAAATGGAACATTGAAACATGTTACTCCAAAGACTTAAAAAGATCTAAGAAATCCAAAAAAGAAGTTGAGCCAAACCCCATCATCTACATTGGTCCTATATGTTAAGCAACAACAGTCTAAGAATGATAACAAAAACATCATACATTGTTAATTTTTGTAAAAAGCAACATCTTCAATGCATTGCACATATAACAAGGGTAGGATATGATTCACTTCAAAAACAACTACTCTTCACAGTGTATCATAAAAGATATGTACATGCACATGACCAATGGCTAAAATTTGAAAAAACATCATGAAAGGACAAATACAAAAGACAACACACAAAAAAACTGAGTTCAATAAAATATATTAGTTAAGACTAATCTAATAGAGAAATATGATGATGATCATAATGAAGCAAATTCACCAGGTTACCATCTCATTTGACAAATATTTCTGAATGGAACAGTTCTAATAAGCGTGTTGTTGTTGACAAAATCAACAAGTAAAATTTCTTTTATACTTTCTTGATGATAGGAAAGATGAATCAGGTAAAAAAGATTCATTAAAAAGTGTTTAAAATGAAACAATGAAAGAAACTGCTCGTTTAGCAACAATAATTTTATCAGGAACCAGGCTCACTTGATTAGTGTTTATGTTAAGCTGTTACTTTGGTTTTGGACTTTATGCAGACAACACATTACATGAACGTGAATTTTCTGTGTCTTGGTTTAGATTTACCGAAAGGAGTTAGAGGAAGTGAAAGAGTTTGGTGGGTTTGGTGATTTTGTGAAGACGTTTCCACTGGAACGTGGCAAAGATGACGAGGATGAAGATGATAATGTGGTTGGTGAGTTCAAGGTGAGAATTCTGAAGATTAGTGTTTTGAACTCTCTAAGGGTGCATACTATGTAAAAGTGAGACGGTTCATTTCTTGTGATAACGATCGCTGATACTTTCTATTTTTAGGGATTATTCAAAATCTACCCCCTGCCTCCGGAAATAAAGGAAGTGAAGAACAAATACTTTAGTAAGGTCAAAGACAGCAAACCCATGGATTGCATCGTACGGGTTTACATCATTCGAGGAATTGAACTGCAACCAAAAGACCCCAATGGGAAAGCCGATCCTTATATTACTGTTTCTCTGGGTTCGAAGAAGATCTCAGATAAAGATAACTACATTCCTAATGACATAAATCCGTACTTTGGCGCCATGTTTGAATTGAAAGCGAAGATTCCTGTGTGGAAGGATTTGACGATTCGAGTTATGGATTATGATTTGCTCGGTCGTAATGATTTGATTGGTGAAACTGTAATTGATCTTGAGAATCGTTATCTATCTAAAGCTCGAGCGAGTTGTGGCCTGCCGACCACATATTACACGTAAGTCATCAGTGGTAGTAGTTATATTTGCCTGCCGACCACATATTACACATAAGTCATCAGTGGTAGAAGTTACATCTGCTTTGAGACACTTACAGAATTCATGATTATCACAACATGTGTTAAAATATTGTGGTTTAATTCAGATCTGGACCATACCAGTGGCGAGATTCTCGCAGTCCGAAAGAGATACTTGACAAATGTTGTCGATCAAAGCCTCAATGGGTGAATCAGACGCAAGTTGTTGTTCATGGTGACCATCTTAAACTGGAAGATTATGGTAAGTATAGATTCTTCACTAGTTATATATAGTTAGTTTTACTAGTTCATTAGGTTCTGTAAAACTCTTTGAAATGCTTATTAATATAAATTAGTGTTTGGACCTCTTCAGAATGTTTATGTTTTCTGCAGAAGAGACTCCACCCACAGACCCTCATGTAGGGCCAGCTGACCAACGACTAGCTCTTTATGTTCTCAACAATAAAGATCTTAATGGGTTCAAGTTTGTACCAGAGCATGTCGAGACACGATCACTGAAAAACCCACTGCAACCTTCTATGGATCAAGTAACAATTTTAATTGTCAAACTTTAATAGGTTACTTTACTTACATTGTTTTTTAGGGTCAACTTGAAATGTTTGTTGACATTTTTCCACTAGCGGATGGTGTTCCAGGACCACCTATAAATGTTGCAACACGTCAAGCCAAAAGGTTTACTTTACCAAAATTAGTTTTACACTTTGCAGTGCAATAAACGTTTTTCGTTTCGATAATTTTCTATGTTTACATTTATGGTCAGTGAAACTTTAATGTTTATTAATTACCAGTTATCATTTGCGTTGCATCATTTGGAACACAGCTGATATCCCGCCGAGTGAAACATCAATCACTGGTGAACAGATGAGTGATCTCTACCTCAAGGGTAAGAAGTATAGGGTACAATACAAAAAATAATTGTATGCATATCTGATAATGAAAGTGAACTTTTGGTGTTTTATTCAAATATGGTTTTTACTTTGGAGAGAGGGATATTAGATTGGTTAATTCTGTCCACTATCAGGTATTCACGCTAAGTCCGGAGATTATTACTTACGTTGCCATAGCTAAGCTTTCGTTTGGGTTACCATATCTGTAGGCCAGACTATGTGTATACTAAAAGAAAGTTTCATTAACCCTATTTTGATATCAACACTACGAGTACGATTTAAATTTGTTTTTCTGCGGACCAGTTTTAAATTTTATTTTAAGTAGAATTTTTACTTTACTGTTTGAAGTAATTTTGTAATCTTTGCTCTACTGAATAGGGACAGATTTTAATTGTATAGTATATTTTAACTCTTGGAAATATATCCTTATTTACTTACTTACTGCACAGATTACTGGTTTTAAGAAAATTTGATATTTTAATACAAAAAAAGAACTTATATACCAGGAAATTATGGCTGCAACAACTTATGACAACTCACTTTATGCATCCTTGTTTTCGGGAAGAAAACCGGATAATTGTTAAATAAATTTTAACCTGAATTTGAAATATATTTACCTGCACGGGTTAACGTCTTCTTTTCCCAACAGCTGGAGATTATTACCTTGTTGTTCACTGGATGATAAAGAAATTTATTTTTAGGATGGATGGAAGGTGGAGAAGATGATAAAGAGAAGACAGATGTGCATTATCGTTCAATGGATGGTGAAGGGATGTTCAATTGGAGAATGTGTTTCCCGTTCAAGTACATGCCGGAAGAGAAAGTGATGGTTGTGGAGAAGAAGGTAACAACATGATGTAAAGAGCTTTGGTAGTATACAATGGAATTTCAATCAAATGTCCTGGACATGTTAAGGAATCAAATGTTCTGGACATGTTAATTTTTAATCAAATGTTCTGGACATGTTAAGGAATCAAATGTCCTGGACATGTTAAGGAATCAAATGTTCTGGACATGTTAATGTTAATCAAATGTTCTGGACAATGTTAATCAAATGTTGGATATCTTAAGAAGGCTATTTAACATATTTGCTAAAAACATCTTAAAATTATACTATTTTCGCTGAATGCAATGTTCTTAAAGTAACGGGTTTTGTATAAAAAAGACTTGCTGTTGCAAAAATACAGTTATTGTTTGTTTTTTATTCGTATTGATTGGCTGCTTTCAGGAGCATTTCTGGAGCCTGGACACTACTAAACAGTTCATGCCACCAGTACTAAACATTCAAGTTTGGGACAACGATTTGTTTTCTGCTAACGATTTCATTGGTATTAATGTTTGTTAAAGAATGTATACAAATGATCTTCATTAAACACCAACATTTTATTTTGTTTTGAGGTGGAAATCTCAGATGTTCCCTCTTCTGTTTGCATTAAGTTCTCTGAAGTGAAGTGCTCTATTCAAATTTGAACAGTTCTTAATTTCTCTTTTTCATATCTCTTCAGCGAACGTCGAGTTGGATTTGAGTAAGTTGCCGCGACCAAAGAAGAAAGCCAAAGAATGCAAGCTCTCGCAGGTAGAGCCTGGATGCGAAGTTGTTGATCTGTTCAAAGCAAAGCTCCAGAAAGGCTGGTGGATATTAAAGGAGGTTGCTGAAGATGGGAGTGTAGTTGAAAAAGTGAGAAAATTAATCCAACAAACAAATTGATATTTGAAATTAACTTAAACTTGTGCGTTATGTTACTAATTTATTTATTAGTTACAAAACCCTTTATGTGTTTGCTAGTATGTATTTTGTTCATTTTTCTTGCTAAAACATTTATTTGCATTTTATTTCTCTGCGCTGATGGTGTTTCACCTGTATTGACACATGTTTTTATCAGTTACTATCGTTGGTTAGGGTAAAGTTGAATTGACTTTGGAGATTGTGGCAGATGAAGTAGCTGAAGCGAAACCTGCTGGCCAGGGAAGAGAGGAACCAAATCTAAACCCAAAACTTGAAGAACCTAAGTAAGTCATTAATCTTCAAAATATTCCAAGTTCTTTACATCAGTTGTTTATTCCGCGATGTTCATTATAAACATGTTTGTTCAGTCGACCAGAGACGTCCTTCCTGTGGTTCACATCCCCGTGGAAAACCTTCAAGTACATCATTTGGAACAACTACAAATGGCACATTCTTGCTCTCCTCATCATTCTAATCATCATCCTCTTCACTGCGATATTCATGTATAGTGTGCCGGTATGTAGCGTTACTATATGAAGCAAACGGCTTTCTCCCATTGGTTGAAACGTTACTATATGAAGCAAACGGCTTTCTCTCATTGGTTGAAACGTTACTATATGAAGCAAACGGCTTTCTCTCATTGGTTGAAACGTTACTATATGAAGCAAACGGCCTTCTCTCATTGGTTGTAATGTTTCAACTAAAAATGTTAAATGAACAGTAATCAAAGTTGGTTTGATTCTAATTTCTCGATGTTTTGTTTATCTTTTGTTCATGTTATTTCTTTCTACTTTTATTCATTCTCCTTCGTTTAGGGATACACTGTCAAGAAGATCTTCGGTGTGTAGCCTGTCCGTTTACTACTCCACCTTTAAGGTGTTACAAATATTTTCACCTAGCGATGTTTTTTCACTGTATTTTATAATTATTGGGTTTTTTATTTGTCTCCATATTTTGTGATTTTCTAGATCATATGTATTTTTTAAAATCGTTTTTGTATGATTTTCGTGTATTTTTACGTGAAGTTGTTTCTGGTGTTGCATTTGTAATGAAATTCAATGACGTAAATATTTCTCGTTTCTCCCGCGTGCAATGAAATTCAATGACGCAAATATTTCTCGTTTCTCCCGCGTATAATGAAATTCAATGACGCAAATATTTCTCGTTTCTCCCGCGTATAATGAAATTCAATGACGCAAATATTTCTCGTTTCTCCCGCGTATAATGAAATTCAATGACGCAAATATTTCTCGTTTCCCGCGTATAATGAAATTCAATGACGCAAATATTTCTCGTTTCTCTCGCGTGTTATCTGCGCATTAATAGTACTTGCAAGAAATCTTCTTGGATTGGAAATAAAGTTTAACAGTAAGTATAATCAATAGAAAGTAAAAATTACAAGAAAATATATTTGAATACTGGACGAAGCCTTGCGTTCGCAGATAATTTTGTTTCTTATAGATAGGCAGTATTCAAGTCATAATATTTAAGATATACTGCCGAAAATTGTCTTAAACAACCCAATCAGCCAATTGATCCAAAAATAGAACTATCAGCCAGGGCGGTAAAAATCCTAGTATCATCTCCATTGGTCAAACCATGCACAATTTATTCAAGTTTACAGGCGGTGTTCGAGGGGTTGAAGCATGGATGTTTTTCGTCCGTAAAACATCTTCCATAATGATTTGTATGGAAAACCATAGTGCCACAAATAGCCTTTAATTCCATAGAACGAATTTTTAATAAAGTTAGAATTAAAGGTGCTATCCTATACAGAAAATTCTGCTATTTCTTGAACGTACCTTTAAATTGTCAATATATCCCAAATATTGCTTGAATCAGCATATATTATCATAAATTATCATAATTACATGCAACATAATCGAATTGTAACTTAAAGACATCGTCTTGTACCATTTATCTCCTAGCAAAAAGATTTCACAAGCACTTTGGCATCTTTTTATAAGAAGCAGAAGGCTCAGATCTAGGTATAATGACAACAACCTAAGAAAAAGTGAAGCTAGCACTGTATATGAGTAGAATGTTGAAATATGGATAAAGTATGAACTCGCTTGGGGTGGGACTGAACTACTCATATTTGGAGGTAAATATTTGTTGGAGAGGGCGGCTAGAATCCTCTGCAAGCTAAGAGGGGATTCACCTACATAGCAGGAGGAAGTTCTATCGTTTTCATTAAAAAATAAGTTAAATGGATTGGTGAGCACAATTACTCGTCAATAACCTGATTGATGTATTAGATGAGGACTTGACAGATTTAAACTATTGGTATTGTCTGGATGTAAGATTGAATTCAATCAAAATTCACTCCCTCGCATATTGAAATGTTTTATTTACGTTTCCTACCCACCACAATAAACGTGACGTAATGTGAAAACGGTTTGAGATTTTATATTTCTGATTAAGAATTTAGACTCGGCATTAAATTTGGTCTTAGAAAAGTCGTATGACACATGTATGAATCAATCTTTCGAAGAATGACATATTTGATGCCCATCATTTTACGTACATTAGGGTTGAAATGCGTCCCATATAAATGTTCAAGGACTCACATATAAAACAAATCTGATTTTTAACATGCATGTTTTCTGATTGTATTGAATCATAACTCTTTCCATTATTGAATGTCACTAGTGCCAAATGGTTTGTGATCTCTTCTATTCTTTTGATCGTCTCGACATTTGGAGGGCGATATAATCTTCCGTACCATCTACAAATTCGACACTGTACTAATTGAACTTTGTGTTTCCACAGAGTATGCAGTATGCATTGCCCGTTATAAAATCGCATGAAATTGACATCGACTTGTCTCTGTGCGTTATTCAATCACACAAGCGTATGTACAAAATTTTCATGGAAAGATATTTCATGGATAATTACTTTTTTATAAGTTTGTTAATTTTTTGGCGCCTAAAAAATCCAGTTCTAAAAGTTTCTTAGTTTTTGGAAGCTCCAGCCTCTAGTTTCTTATAAACGGTTAACAAAAACAAATATTTTAAACTTTTATTTTATGAAGATTTATTGTAAATAAATAAATTAAATCAATTGATAAACAATCTTATCTCTATGTTACTTAGGTATAATGTTTATATGTTCTTATTTAGCTAAACTTACCTATATAGAGAATGTAACGGAAAATTGAAACTGCAAAATGTATAATGTATCATAGACTGCTTTTGAGTTTTTTTAAAGTCCTTTTCTACTTACACTAACAAAGGTTCTTGATTTTTCAAAACTTAAATTAACAACGAGATATCTTACTAACAGGTTATAGTTTTGCATTTCTTTATATTTATGGATGGTTTATTTTCGAATGTTTTTGTAAAGTAGAAAAAATAATAAGTAAAAATAGTATTTAAGCTTTAAGTGCATCATGGCTGGCTAATCATCACGTGTCATTCCATTCAGTGCTCCTTTAGCGGCTTATCTTCTATTCATTAAATTTTAACGGACCTGTTACAACAGAACTTTCGAAATATAATCTTTCAATCAATAATTAACTTTTTCTCGATCATTTCTAAATTTAGATGGTTCATCACTTATTCCAAAACATTCTTACCTCATTCGCCTGTATGAAACAGGTTTATGTAAGTTGCTAACAATTATATAGATTTCAACTGCACTGTATAAACCATTTTAACAGAGCAATAAAGTTTTGTTGCTGGACATTAGCAACTCAAACAAAATTTCACGTGGAAATTTAAATGAATCATGCATTAATAATCCATGCAGTGCTATTGATGAGGTGTAACGAACAAGTTTAGAAAATCAATATTTGACGTCGCATGTTGAACTAACGTTCTTATAAAAGATGCGATTTACTGTTTTGTGAACAAAGGTTTCACTTTACAGTATATTTTGCAGACGGTGAATAAAAATGCAAGAAAAACAAGGGAAAGGTTTGTGGATTATTGAATTTTTTTTATAGTTTCATATCAGAAACCGACTTTCACCACCATAATGTGTAAAGTTTGTATTTTTTATAATCTTCAACAAGGTAATAGTTTTTTTACTTTTAAAACTTTCAATAAACTTTCGGCCTTGGTAATATTGAAATGCGAAACTCAAATAAACAAAACAATTAACTTTTAGGTTATAGCTAAAATTCGCTATATTTTATTAAAATTTCATTTCCGGAATCCACGAATTAGAAGAGTAAAAAAATGTTTATTGTTATATTTTTTTAAAATGGATTTAGTAAGATACGAGAGAAAAAAATGAAGTATAATCGGTAGTTTATATCGGTAGTCCCCAGTCCCTTTGTTGGGGCAAACAAAACAGAAATTATAATTTTAAGCATGGCGGCTTGCCAGTTTTAACTGCTTTTATTTATTGACTTAAATGTAATGAAGAGTGGGATCTTGAGGTATACACCAATAAATATTGTCAATCGAAAGCCGGTTTGTTAGTTAGAACTAATCGTTTTACAAAAGAGCACTAATTAAGCAGTGAAAAAACATTCTCGAAACTGATTTTATGCATGTCTGTAAAAAGTATGCATAAATATGTATGCATGTCTGTAAAAAGGTTCTTTAACAGAGCCGTAACTGTGACAAAATTATTAGGGGGGCTTATAAATAGGAATGGCTAGGGTAAATAGTGATTAAGGAGCCACCATGAAAATTTTTAAAACTTAAGACCCCCAGATTGACTATAAAGCTACTCAAATTCTGAAATTTCTTAAAGGGATTCCTGCACAAAATACAAGTTGATCTGTAGTTGTAGATCTGCTTCATACCTGCTGGGCATTGGAGTCAGTAGATATGAGAAATTTATCTTTTGGAAACTACAGACTTGCCAACCTTTTGCCAATATTATTGAAAATCTGGAGATTTCTAAAAAAAATCTTGAAAAACCTTGAGATTGAGGCAAAAACCTGGAGAAAGTTGAAATTAGGTTTCATCTTCTTAGAAGCGCTGTGCTTACAAAATTCACACATGCGCACTGTTCCCTTTTTCCCTTATCTTTGACAGAAATATGACAGAGATAATAACAATCACAGAAACGGGTGTTCATCGAGAAGTGCCGATGCATTACATATCGCGGAGAAATAATCATTTGGAGGATGTGCTGGAGATATGTAAATATCAAATTTGACGTTTTTACTTTTTTGGAAAAACCGTGGGAATTACTTTACAAACCGTGAGATTTGAGGCAAAACCTTGGCAAGTTTGAAACTAAGGATACTGTTACTTAAGTGACATGATTAGTGCAGGTGCAGAAGAAAGTTGTATTGCTAGAATTAGATGTGGAAAAGGTTTAGAGAGTTGTTGCCTTTCCTGACATCTAGAATGCTTTCTTTGTGTACCAAAGGTAGAGTTTGATGCTTGTGTTAGAAGCATTGTTCTTTATGGTGAGACTTGGGCAGTTAAGGCAAATGACTTTAATTGGCTGGAGCAAAATGATATGATGATGGATGTGTAAGGTGTCATTAAAAGATAGGAAGACGTGCAAGAATAATGTAGCCTAGAAAGTATAGGGGATTCCCTACAGAAGTGTAGACTTGTGTTGGACATGTTGAGAGGGTTGTTGTTCCTGGTAACTGTTAAAGGGGTCAACTACAAATGACATGGGATCAAGTTGTCACTAAGGATCATGTCCAGAGGGGTATTCGTGCAGGATAGATTAAGATGGAATGGGGCCATTAGTAAACCCGTCTAACCCATGTCAATATGGTGAAATAGACGTAAAACTGTATAAGAAAAGAATACATATATATGTATATGTATTATTTATATAAAAACAGAAAGGCAAGTTCACAGTTTTCTTTGTCATAGAAGTGCATCTTGCAATCGGGTCTTACTGCTAGATATATAAAAAAAAAATTAAGTTTAGGTGGGGGGGGGGGGGAGGGGTGCTAAATAAAATGCTTATACAATTATTTTGAAAACCATTTTAGGAACCTAGATGATTTTAAAAACAACTTATCATGTTATATATATACATAATATTTATTGTGCCATTATTCACCAAACAAGACAGTAATAAATACTAGACAAAAAGATGGCTAAATCTTTATAAATTTAAATATATCAGAAAAACGTCTCTTGTGTTGCAGTCACCACTTTTCAAACTGTGAGATTCTAATAACCACCGGAGATGCTTATTTACAAATACTAAGAAATCTTTGACTGGTATAATTTAAAGTGTGTCTCTCTCTCTATACATTTAATGTCTATTTTCCATCCTGGCACGGGTTAGACGGGTTTACTGATAGCACGCTTCCATCCTACTCTATCCTGCGCCAACCCAGGCTGAATACGTTTCTCAACAAGATCTTTCTTCACAACCTGGCTCCATGTTGCCCGTGGCCTGCCTCTGCCACACTTACCATCTACAACTAAATCTCTACACTTCTTAACCCAGTTATTATCATTCATTCTCTCAACATGACCAAACCATCTAAGCCGACGCCTTTGCAAAGATTTTCTAACACTTTCTAGTCCACAGCATTCTCTTAACTCATTTGAAGGCTTCCTATCCTTCAATGTCACATTTGACATCCATCTAATCATTCTCATGTCATTACGCTCTAGTCTGTTTAATTCAACAGTTCTAACTCCCATGTCTCCCCACTATATAGAAAAATACTCCTTACACAAGCATCATACACCCTTCCTTTTGTGCGAAGAGATATCACTCTAGAAGTTAGGAGAGGTAAAAGTTCTCTAAACCTTTTCCACCCAAATTTAATTCGAGTTATACAACTTTGTTCTGCGCCATCTCCTGTAATAATCATGTCGCCCAAATAACAAAAGCCATCCTTTGTCTCTAAAAAGTCATCACCTATTGACACAGATTCTACTGGCTGTCCAGTTGCTAAGGTAATATTACCAGTACACACCCTACACACATAGTCCACCACTGAGGTAAGTCGACCCTTTATACCACTACACTTCTTATGAACCCAATGATCACAATATTTGCAATATATTGAGTTATTACCAACACCCTTACTACATACAGAGCATGGCCATCTACCTGAAGCAATAGGTGCTGAAATGCCAACTCCACTGACCATAACTTTTGTCTTACCCATGTTAACTCTAAGCCCTTTTGACTCTATACCTTTCTTCCAAGTAGCAAATTTCGCATTTAACTCATCTAGACTATCTGAAATATGCACAAGATCATCGGCATACAATAATTCCCATGGACACCCTACTCTAAACTCCTGAGATAAAGCTTCCAAAACCATGATAAAGAGTAACGGACTAAGAACAGATCCCTGATGAACACCAACCTTAACTCTAAATTCCTTGCTATATGATCCATTCACTCTGACATGACTTCTGGCATTTTCATACATAGACATAACAACTGACACTATCCATTCATCGACTCTTAACCTTCGCATCGCCCACCAGATTACTTCACGTGGTACTCTGTCAAAAGCTTTCTCTAAATCAACAAATGCAAAATATAACCTCTTATTCTTTTGCAGATATTTCTCCTGCAACTGCCTGACTATAAAAATTGCATCAATAGTTCCCCGTCCAGGCATAAATCCAAACTGCATATCATCAATATTCAATCTCTAATAAATCTTGTCAATATCCTTTCTAATACTTTCATAACTTGGTCTAACATTTTCAGCCCTCTATAATTACTTCTCTCCAGGGCATCACCTTTACCTTTATAGCAGTTTACTATAGAGCTAATTTCCCAGTCTGCAGGGACTACACCTTGACTGACGATAGCATTTACAAGCTCAGTGATGATGTCAATACCATCCTCACCATTTCACTTCAGCATTTCAGAAACAATACCTGATGGACCAGCAGCTTTACCATCTTTCATCTTACTAAGAGCCGATTTAACCCAATCCTTTTCTATTCTGACAGGAGGACCCTCAATTGGACTAACTCGTGACAAAAGACTGCGGTCCCATTCAAACTCCTCATTTAGTAACTTACTATAATAACTTTCCCAGGCCAATTTTTTAGCACTATCATCAAAAGCAAAATCTCCGATGTCATTTCTCACACACTTTTCTCCAATGATATCCTAATTTGTCTTACTCATCTGCTTTGCAATTTTAAAAACTTCGTTTTTCTGATCCTCTCTACCTAGCAAATTGGGAAATCATTCTTCCTCTGCCCTTTTCTTTGCTGTATAAACTTCTAACTTTGCTGTACGCTTTGCTTCTAAATATGGCTCTTTATTCCCACCTGCCTTCCATTCTTTCCATAATCTTCTTTTCTCCTTAATAGCCTTATCAACAACATCATTCCACCACCAAGTCTCCCGTCTCCTGATAGGGCCCTTAGTCCATCCACAAAGACTATTAGAGGCACCTAAGAGGCTGCCTTTCAACTTAGACCATATACCTTCAACATCAGTGTTTGTTTCTACTCTCTTTAAGTTTTGTTTAAAACTGGTACAAAAACTATCCCTTACTGCAGAGTCTTTTAATTTCCAAATTTTTCTTCTAGGAACAAAAATCCTTTTCCTCTCAGTTCCTGACTTAATGCTCAAGTCACATACAACCAACCAATGCTGACTAACACATTCCTCTCCTGCAATAACCTTTACATTCCTAAGTAGATTCCGATCTGACTTCCTGATAAGGATATAATCAATCTGGGTACTTGAATTGCCTGATTGAAAGGTCACTAGTCTGCTATTCCTTTTCTTAAACACAGTATTACCTACCAACATATCCATAGCTTCACTAAACTCTAAAATTCTTTCACCTTCAGTGTTTCTAGTTCCATACCCATAACCTCCATGTATACCTTCGTACCCTCTAGGTGTACTTCCAACATGTCCATTAAAGTCACCAGCTACTAACACTATCTCCTTTTCTCCTAACTTTGATACCACCGCTAAAAGACCATCATAAAAAGCATCTTTAAGACTATCATCCAAACCACACGGGGGTGCATAAACAGAAACTACTGAAACTACATTCTTACCCACTATTAACTTAATAATGATTATCCTGTCATTAACCCTATCTATATCTATCACTTTATCAATCCATTTTTCAGCTAAGAATATCCCTACTCCTCCTGTCCCTTCCTTATTTCCCACCCAAAAAAACTTGTATGAACTCTCTTTGCCTGTAATCATCCTTGTAGATGCTCCTTTCCATCTAACTTCCTGTATGCAACATAAATCAATATGCCTTCTACTAATTGTTTCAACCACTTCTCCTGACCTTTTATAAAGACTACCTACATTAAGCGTCCCAACTCGAAAATTGACTTTCTCATCTACACTACTACGATTTTGATGCAATAACTTGTTGACGGTCGAGTGATGCTTACACCTTACACCATCACTACCATGCGCGACACCTTTACATGAAGTTCGGGTCCTGTTTGCGCAGTTGTGTTTAAAATTTTGTTGTACCATCATGTGTGTTGGAGCGGGGTTTTTATGAACTAGATGCCCTTCCTAACGTTCAACCTGATTTGTAAATCAGGAAACTAGCTGTTTTTATCGTGACACCATCACTAGGGAGATTACCAACCAAGGCTAAAAGAGCTCTCCCTACCCTTTCCTACTTAAAAGTAGAGGTTTTATCTCAGTTCCCTTCTCCTAGACAGGTTATTAGCCAAAGCTAAAGACTTCCATCAAGCCTAAGCAGTTTAACATCATACTTAGGACGAAGCAGTTTAATGTCATACTCAGGACTAAAGACTCCAGGTGTCTGGAGCAATAATATATCTAGTTAGTAAGTTAGACATAAACAATAGAACTAGGGGGTTTATAAGTTTTATTTTTACTCTGGTATCAACATGAACCAGGATTAACAAACATTCTGGTGGTATTTGTGCGGAGTATTGCAGAACTGTCACCCTTTTATATGACTTCCCTTATAATGTAAAGTGTTTATTTCTTCTTTTTTTAAAATTATTCCTGATTTACTTATTTTACAACTCAACCCCTAACATAAAGTAACACCATTGGAAAAATATTTTGTTCTCTGCTAGATATGTCCTTGTAGTAAATTGTTGTCATTATCGTCAGTAATATTGCTCCCAGTGGAACATTTTCATGTTTTATGTAGAAAATTTATAATTCCATAGAGGAGGAGAATCAACGAGTGAAAGTTTTTGTTCGCCTTAAACCATCTTCGTGGTTTGAACAGCAATCTTACGACATCACCACTTCAACACAGGTTAATAAACCATCTACGTTTCAAACAAAAATCAATGTCATATATAATATATATAGTATTAAAATACATTTTTATAAAGCTAGATGTTTTGGGGTAATTGTACAGTAGCTACAACTTAATGTGCGTCTTACTTTTATATCTTTGAATATATTCAGCTTCACTTGAGAGATTCGAATGGACACATTGAGAAAGACAAGTGGTTCAAGTTTGATAAAATCCTATCACCTTTATCTCTCAATAAAGAGGTGAGTTTAGATTTAAGAATGGGTAGAATTTATCATCCTTCCTCCATTCTAAGGTCTACAAAACCACCTGTCAATCATTGGTGGAGAGTGTTTTAAGTGGATACAATGGGGCACTCTTTGCGTACGGTCAAACAGGAAGTGGTGAGGATCTCTTAATTCTTTTGATTTGTATTTGTGACAACTCAATGACATAAGGTATTTGTGACAACTAATTGACATAAGGTACCGTAAATGATTGAATTATTGCCCCCTTCCGAATAACCGCCCCTTTCGAATAAGCGTCCCCCTTTTACTTGAATTTTTAAAATTAGCACCCCTACTCAATAAGCGCCCCCGGGCGGTTATTCAAGTATAACATTAGAACAAAAGGAGGTGTTTATTTGAATTTTTATAAAAAAGAAAATTAGCGGGTATTTATAAGAACATAGCTCTCTATTTTATCTCCTTTACAGTCAAATTTCATATCAAAATATTTATATTTTTCTTTCTTTTTAAGCAGTTCATCGTTTAAGTTAGGATTTCTTTCTTTTCTGTCATCGTACTGTATCTGGCAGGAATAACAAGTCCAATCTCTCTTTTCCTCTTTCCTATAACTGCATTGCAATCAAAATGTTCTTTTTATCCGCATCAAGAAATTGCTTTAATAATTTTGATAATTCGATTGGAAGATGTCCAACAAGTCCCCCATCTTGTCCTTCTTTAGCCCACAAGTAAACACTGAAGGCATTTTTATCATACTCTGCAGCTTCAGCTTTCTTGTCAAATACACATTTGAGTTTCATGTTAAGCTCGGGATTCCATTTTGATTGGTAAACATGATGTCCACGGATAGCAACTTCAAAATTTAATTCATAAGAAATATTGTAAAGTGGTGCTGCTCTCGCAATCTTTCTTCAGATTTTTGTCTACTGTATTCATAAATAAGTCAGATAGAGCTATACTGTTTACACCTTTTTCTTAAAACAAAAATCACAACCTTGTGCTACATGTAGACAATTGCTGAAGTCACAGATGGAAGTGTGATTTAGAAAGTGAAGAAAACCTGTTTAATTTAATTAATGTAACTGATTCAGATATTGAAGAGGCTGGAAACGAAATGATTATATTGGATGATGATGAAAGCGAAGATGAATTTATCAATGTGGAAGACATTTGAAAAGAATTCTCGAGACATTTATATCTTCTGTTACATTTATTCTTAAACTGTTTATGTTGCAAAAAAATATAAAACCATAAAAATTCATTTTTTAAATAAGCGCCCCTACTTGAATAAGCGCCCCTCTCGAATATGCGCCCCTCCTCTCGAATAAGCGCCCTTCTTGAATAAGCGCCCTTCTCGAATAAGCGCCCCTACTCGAATAAGCGCCCCCCCCCCCTTGAAAATCGAATTTTTATTTGATCATTTACGGTACTCTAATGTAAGGTATTTGGTTTCGTATTTTGAAAAGTATTTGTAAATAAACAGTAAAATGTTCTGTTTTGTCAGCAAGACAATATTTACCTTATTGCATATATTGGGAGGAAGTCATGTTTCAGGTAAAACCCACACATTAATGTCTAAAGATGGTATCACTGCTCATCTGGTCAGCAGTTTGTTCAATAAAGCTTACAATGACAAACTAAACGAATATAAGGTGATCCTAATTAAAATTACTATTTGAAAAATATTTTAGAAATATTATCGAAGAAAAGTTGAAAATTGATGAAAACTCAATTTTGCAAGTTCTCTTCCTGTTTGCATGAAGAGTTTGGTATTTTGAAAAAAATTTGCATTCTAAGAATGGCTTTTAATGTCAAAGGTTACGACAAAAGTTTTGAGTCTTCATTGATCTTACTTTTCATATATACCAATCAGACTTTATGTTAACAGAATGTGTTTTTTCTTATATTTTTTCTTTCTTTTATTTTATTTCTTCTTCTTTCACATGTGTAATATTGCAGTTTGTTTTCGTCAGGTTACATGCAGCTACTTGCAGGTTTACCGAGAACATATTTATGATCTTCTCAATGCCAATCAAAAGTTAGAGCATCCAATTCGAGAAGACTCGCAGAAAGGTTAGTCCAACGTAAAAATGTAAACTACCTGCGACTGGAAAATATTCAATAAACTTTGTTCTCAACTCTTGTGTAAGTGCATCATTTTGCCACATATTTTTAAGTCACTCACTTTTTAAGTGAGAAAATTTCCAAAAACCTTATTTTCATAGAAACCAGTTCTTTTTATTATTTCCGCTACATGTTATAATGAATTTGAATTCAGTTCGTGAACACATTGAATGTTTTACGTACATTGTGAACCATAATGTTGTCACCCTTAGGAACTTACGTGGAGAACCTTAGTGCTTATATATGTCACAGTCCAACTGATGTTTACGAGTTGCTCAATGCTGGTAGGAAGAGGTTGGTGTTTGCTGAGACAAGGATGAACCGACTCTCAAGCAGGTATGGTGCTTGATAAAACGTGTAAGTCAGTTCCATTTGTTCGTATCATTGTCAGCAGGCAGTTTTTACTTGTCAACTGTAGTTTATTTGTTGTGATATCTATGTAGACCATTTATTCACGTTTCCAGGTCGCACGCAGTCTGTCAACTCTCAATACAACGTCAATCGTCCACACATGGTAACCATGGCAATTATTCATTTTCCTGTTACTAAGAAACCTGTTTAGATGACAATTCACCAGTTGAGAGTAGTTCACCACGTGACAACTCGTCCGGTGACGTCATACCATTCCCAAACCTCTCGAAGCGTCACAGTATCTCTGTTTCCCAACCAACAAAACGATCACCCAAACAAAAGTTGAGCGTCTCTTTGAAACGCGCTCGACCCAACAGTCACGTGTCAAACTTCTCACTGGAAAGCCTCCGTGAGGGAGAGACACACAATATGCTCTCCACTTCCTTTCGCTCGTGCAAGGGTCTCGACTCTCCGCCGACACTGTTCACGGGAAGCCGACTTCAGATTCGTCGGTGTTCGCGCCCGGAAACTCCCGACCCCTGTCAATACGAAAACACGCTCTCTTGCGGCTCAGTGCTCGGTGCGGACGAGAGCGTAGACAGCGTGCTCGAGGATATGGATTGGCAGCTTGAGGTCAGCACTGCTGATATTTCGAGCGTGAGTCATAAACGTTTGTAAGGATTGACGAGATTCTACGTTTATTACGTTTCAGGTGCTGCAAAATGATGCGCATCAAGAAGCCATTCAAGCTGAGACACTAACCGTAATATCTTTTTTTTTCAAAAATCTTTTCAGTCAAGATTTTAAGAAAGCAAACATTTTAGATGCAATGCGCAGGCGAAAATACTGATTGGCATGACAACAAGATAGTTGTTCTACACGCCAAGTTAAGCATGTAAGTAAAGGAAGAATCATTTGAAACGAAAAACCTTTTCTTGAATAGTTGATGAGTTCGTCTCCACACAACAATAGGTACCCATGGAGACTGTTGCATGCCGGGACATTTTCGGATATTATAAGAGCTAGAAAGACTGTGTTTTAATTCATGAATAATTCACCGAACATCTGTCTTCAAACGTCACAACTGAAATGTAAAAAACGATGGGTAGTCATGAGATTTTTCCTTTTCGTTTCTTGGGAGGTAAATTAAAGTATTCTTGTTTTACAGTTCTTAACCGGAGTGAACTTGCATAAAGAAAGTTGTTTAAAGATGTTTTATTGTTCACGTTTGTTTAACGACGTATTGTTTTCTTGTTCAATCAAAGCACTTCTCATTTGAACGCATTTTGATTGTCAGTCGGTGACAGCGCGCGTCTATTAATGCCCAACATGCTTTTTGTTTTCTCTGCACGGAATTTCGTGCAGCGCTCTCTTTGAAGTATTGTAAAGCGGAAGTACTGTATTGCTCTGCACTGCAACGGATTCTCTATTCTATCCTGAACAAATGAATAAACGTGTAACAAGGACGATGAGTGTATTGATGTTTTGGATTTAGAGTTGATTTGGCAGGTAGCGAACGATTGAAGAAATCAAACGCCGAAGGAGAGAGGTTAACCGAGGCACAACATATTAATTCGTCACTCTTAGAGTTAGGGTAGGGAAGATTTCATTTCAACAATCTGTACTGATGCGTTTCGTCTCGCTTAGTAATGTGATTGCTGCACTCGCTGACGACAAACGAACTCATATTCCGTATAGAAATTCTGTTTTGACTCGTTTACTACAAGACAGTTTAGGGGGAAATTGTCGAACAAGTTTTGTGGTAAGGAGCTTGTTCAAGCATCGAGTTGTGGAATTACATCTAAACACGTGGTATGACGTCACTTTAGCTTTGTGTGTCGACGTCATCTGGTGATATGAACGAAAGCCGTTGCACGTTAGAGTTTGGTAAACGTTTGCTGAAAGTCAAAATGCAACCAAAAGTCAATGTGGAGGTGAACAAACCAACGTTTTTCATGTTTCTTAAAAATGCTACTTCGTTTAAACTACCTTCATTAAACACGTTTGCTTCGGCAACACCTATCTCAAAATTGGAACAGCTCTCTTCATTTCCACTTAAGATATTAGGTAGAAAAATGCTTTGCTTTAAACTTTCAGCAAAGAAAGCAATTTATTATCTATCTACCTTTGTTCGTTCGCAGGTGGACTATCGTCGCTTGTACGAAGACCTTATAGAGAGAAAGAAAGTGCAAGGTATCACGTTCTTTCCACATGGGTGGCACGTGCAGACTCATATATGTGTATTGTGCTGTAGACGAAAGGCTTACTTTTGAAAAGTCATGTTTGGAGAATGAGGTCGAGTTTCTCACGCGTGAAAATAAAAGACTGGAGCATGCGCAAAAGAGTTCCTCCGTTCAGGTTAGTTTTGGAGTTGTCCATTCCATTTGTTTATTTTGAAACCTTCACCTCATTATACAAGTTGTGCAGGCATATCAACCTCGCCGTATTCATTTTTCACACCTTAGTCAGGGTGCTTAGCTGAACTTGTTTTTCCCACCGCTTTCGGTGATCCTTCTCATTGGCACGATACAAATTTCAATATAAAAAATATATCTAAGTATATTACACAACCTGGAAGCATATAAGGTACGGATATGGTGTACTACTTACTTCGGTTCATTTTACTATTAAAATGACCTAACGGTTACTTCATTGTACAACAGTGGTTTTCTAAATCTATCAGCATTGTTTATAAGTTCCATGTGATTAGAAGCCCGTGGAACAATGGAACAAATCGACTAACACCGTGACTTGTGAATGTACTGCCGTCGCAACAAACACCTCCACCCGTCGTATGGTTGACA
Organism: Candelabrum cocksii; assembly: GCA_963930725.1. Taxonomy (NCBI): domain Eukaryota; kingdom Metazoa; phylum Cnidaria; class Hydrozoa; order Anthoathecata; family Candelabridae; genus Candelabrum; species Candelabrum cocksii. Next base: position 731,937 of record OZ005665.1, read on the forward strand.
TGGGATGTAACACTATTCAAAGTTATCTCGGTACCACGTTCAACGCTCCCGCTTCGCCATCTAGAGACGATAAATCACGAATGCACAGCCTTCTATTGGCGGAAGTGATGTCGTTGCAGTTGTTGTACAGTATGTTCGATCTGACGTCACACGAGGAGAAGCAGAGTACGTCAACGCACATTGGCGCCAAAGACGAAAGTCCTGTGTCGGTGACACCTTCTGGTTATGAGAGTAGTTCCCAGGGACACCTGGAAAGCAACGAAAACATGCATATCTTCACTGAAAGTTCAAAGTTCAGCGAGAACACCTCCTTCGAACAAACCATGCTCAATAAACTGCGAGAAACGAAACGACCTGGTAGTTTACTGGATGAAATCATGGAAACAAACATTTTGCGTCACTATGACAACCAGGTCGCTTCTAATGCCCCCGGCCGGGTTGAAATGTTGCGACAAGAAATAACTTCGCAGAAAAAGGTTGTGGACATGCAAATCGTATCGTTGGTCGGTGAACTGTTACATGAAACCAGTCTATTTAAAGATCAAGGTATGTTTTTTTTTGAGGGGGGGGGTTGACAGTTGCCATCAAATAACACTTTATTGTTTCCATCGAATTATTATATTTGGATGTTTCCGTCAGGTCCGCGAGCTTCTTTGATTACAATGATCTGCAGTTTTAAGTGTATGGTAGATGATTCTTCAATTCCAGTTGTCTGTACTCGAAGTTGTCTGTCACAGCTTTGAGCGCAATATAGAGTAGAAATGTTGTCCTACCTAACAGATCCCCTTTGTATTGTACTCTCTCTCCACCGATGGCGGAAAGTCTTGAACGATTCTGGTTGCAGTTGTTTGCATACTGACTAGATATAAGACAATAGATTTTGATGTTGTGTAACATGGCATTTACATTGTACCTTCCAACATCAACAACAACAAATCTCCCCATATTCTTCGCATTCAAATAACTCCCTACCTATATGAAGGGCAACTTTACGCACCTGCGCATACCTTTCTAGTCATTCTTCATGAGGTTCATCGCCATTTTGCCTTCACTCTTTTAAACCCTCTCCGACGCCAATGGAACTGAACTTTCGAATATTCGGCAGATTAGGAGACCTTACAGTGTTTCCTCGATTCACAATTTTTTTACTGCAGACTTAACGTTGTGTTTTTCTTTGTTAATCCGAAATGTGAATTCAATTCCCTTTGTGTTCGCACAGTATTGTTGTTTGTTTTTTAGGACTAGGATTAAAACCTTTTCTAGATGTGAATCGCCTTAATCATTCGGTGTGGTTGTCCAATTCCTTTAACCATTCTATTAATGACTTTATATGGGTGGCAAAGTTACCTCTTATAGTACGAAAGCGTTTCTTCTCACGGCAAATTAAAAAGTTACAACGCACAATTAAGGATTTTGGCCACAACTTTTCGTGTGATGATGTCAGCCATCATTGATTCCGTTGCAATATCACAATCATTGTTCGCGATCATTCATTTCTTTCTGAAGTATTATATTTGTTTTAACTGCGCATTTTTGCGGTTTCACTGAGGTCGCTTTAGTTTAAAATAAGAAGCGGGCGTGATTAAACAGCTCCGAGGAAATTGAGATGCTTTTCAAAACTATTTACTCAGTGTGTTTGAACTCGTGATTTATTTTGAAAGTTTTTCTTTTAAACTTGGACTTGTCGGAGGAAGGCAAGCAACATTGTTTTGTTTTTAAGATAAAAAAATGTGATTGGATTCTCAAGCAAATGATTTTGATGTTTAGACGGACGCGTGAGGAAACGTGACGTCTACACACAGCTTGTGACGCAATTAACGCGGGAAGGTTCGGGCGGCCAAAGCATCGAGCAACTCGAACAGATTTTGAATTTAGTGCTTGTGGATCACTCGCTCACAAGCTGTCTACTTGTTCTTTCTCATTCAAATCAAGTAAGTGACTGTGGGTGTTTATTTTAATGTTCGTGTAAACAAGTGTCAGTGTTTGGAATTTTGTTTTGAACGTAAACATGCTTTGACATCACAAGAACATGTGATCGTTTTTAAATATCTGATTTGTTCAGGAACACAGCAATAGTATGCGTCGATTGTCCAGCTTCAAAACGCAAAATCCTAAGTCTCTACTCGATTTCATTGACGTGGAGCATGAATTGTACAGCTATGAAAACGAGGCCGCGGTGTTTGCGCCCGAACATGAAGAAGAAAAAGAAGAATACTCCGCGGAACAGATGAGAGAATCTGTCGCATGTGCATTGTCAAGCGATGAGTCGGACGAAGATAGTCCATTGCCGAGGAAGAAGGGACTGCGAAGATTCCTTTGCATGCCGCGTAAATCAATGAAAAGAGCGGCGAGTAAAAAAATGAGTCGACAAAAAAAGAAAGAATTGTCGTTACTGGAGTGCGAAGATTAGAAAGGCGTGTTTTTACTGGAGTGCAAAGATTAAATGTTATTTATCCACGTGTAATTAAACTGTTCACAGGATTCTCAAAAATGAACGTCCCTGAATTTGTTTTTATGTCCGCGAAAACCCACAGAGGTGTAGTTATTTCACTTAACATTTATATCAGTATATATATCTATAATGCTTGCGTAATACAAAATGTTTTGCACGTTTTTTCTGTTAGTCACAAACAATAAAATATTTACGTTTATCCCAATAAATATGCAACCCTAATAAGATACACTAAAATACATCAAGCGGCATGAGCAATCATCTGTGCAAACAACCTCCAATTCATTTAAAACACTCACAAGCCCTCATAAACACCAAACATCCGTAAGAAAGCAAATATTTTCCTTTAAAAAGTTAATGACGTTCAACTGCTGGAAACGACGGCCCGGCAAATGGGACAAGTAGCGCTCGTCTAAAAAACGAAAAACTATTTAGCAGGCAAATTTCAGGTTTTTACTTAGAAAGTAGAATTTCTGGAATTCTTTTCGCTTATTTGATAACATTTTCAAGATGAAGGAAGAAGGTGATGACATACGGTGAGCCATTGATCGACGCAGTCAGCATGAAATTCATGTGTGCAAGGAAGAATCCGCATCTTATCTTCAACCTCGAATGCGCACATACACACAACGCAGCGTTCACTGGAAAAGGACAAAAATGAACAACATCATTCCTGATGTGCTGAGCAGAAAACTTACTCTTCAGTGAACTCCTTCACAGAGTTTCTCGTCACCGTGTAACATGGCAGAGAGTGTATGCGCTCCTTGGTAAGACCTTCCTTTTTTTCTTCGCGCCACTGCCAGTTTTCAAGTTCCTCTGCATCGAGGCTGATAATGTAAGGGATCGTGCGACGGATGGAGAGAAAGGAAGAGCGGGGGTAATCCATGGAGTAGTGGAACACCTGGGGGTATGGGTTCGAGTTGTTTCGAGAGGACTGGCGCCGATTGAAGCGTGACTCATAAGGAACATTCTAAATGACGTAAACTGTGTATTGCAGTTGACTAAATAAACAATCACCAACCTGTGCTGTGTTTCTCATCGTGAACTGTATAGGTGGAGGTCTGGGGTGAAGGTTGTCTATGTGTAGTGTGTATTCGGGATGGGCAAGTCTGCCATTTGATGCAATCTAAACGTAAGAAACACGTAATGCGAAAAGCGTTACTACTAGCATCGATCACATTACATTTCTGGGGGTGTAACTGCGTTGGGCGTGCGCAGAAAGAAACCGTTCTTGGAAAGTATTTGGTACACCCTAAAAAATCAATTACCGCATTAAATGGATAGGGAAAAGACGCTTCAACTTACATGCATGTTGTGGTACTGATGATGATATTGATGATAGCCAGCTGTTGGTTCCCAAGACGGGTGAAGGTTGGGTGGAGCAGCATAGGAGGTTGCATAGTAAGGATTAGGGTAGGTGACATTGTTACTGGTTAGATGTACATGAGATAGTTGTGCATTGGGGGATTGGGTGGGGCAATAGTGACACTGTGTAATGGGAGATTGCATCATGGAAGGGTGGGGAGCGGTGGGGTGGCAACTGCAATTCCTTCGCATTTGCACTTGTGGTACAAAATGACTAAAATAAATCAACTTTCTCAAGCTTACTTACAAAAATTACATCAAAGTGAATAATTTAAATGTTTGACGACTTAAAGAATTAAAAACTAACAATAACACAGTAATACGAGAACATTTATTTATTATAATTTATGTGACAAAAATAACCACAGTTTTAACTAAACTAGGAATTTCAACTGACCTTTGTTGAGAAGGTAGGCACATGGTTTGTCTTGTTGCACATAAGCAAGCTGGAGGGCACAGCATGTCATGTACAGGCATGCTGTTGTAGCAATATTGACATCGAACCTGCAAATATATATCACTGAATGGTTAATGCATGTACAAAAATATGATCAGTGAATCAGTAGTCGTGCTCAAATGTTCTTTCTCGTGTACGCATTCATCGTGTAGAAATACGAGATCACGAATAACGAATGTCAGAAAACTAAACTCACTCTTAGAATTATAATATTTATGTTCGGAAATAGTTTTGTAGCCAACCTTACGAATGATCGCACTGATTCATGGGGATATAAGATATTTAAGTTATGATGAACATGGCGTAAATGACATTGTCGAGATTCACATATTTCATCTCAATTTGGTATTCACCGCCTTTAAATAATAACGAGAGCATAAATATTGCGAAGATTGAAGTAAGATCCAATCAGAATATTGACTCACCTTTGAGCATGGTATCGATGAATGCAAGTAAGATGCCAATTGTGTGCGATCGGTTGGCAAACTCATCAATGTTTTTTTATTAACTTTTTCCTACTGAATAAACATCACAACGGTAAAGGAGCAATATTCAGTACAAAATTAGCTTCTGTCAAAACCATTTAATATATAGATGTCAATGTTTAAAAAATCAATAGACACTGACGAACAACCACACGAGAAAGAATATATCTCCACTAGTAATTCCCAACGTCAATGTTAAAGTATTGATTCAATCAAAAAGCCCCTTTCACCTTAGTTAAACATTGTGATTCACACAAACCAAAGAGCCTGCTATTTATGTAACAGTTTTCAACAAACCGACTGCATTCAATCGAAGGGAAGTTGAACGTAAGTTTGCATAGAAGAATCAACAAGCACAGTTGAGACACAAATATATAAACAAAAATTAACTTATTTTATTATTTGAAGTTTTCCGGAGACATGATGTGTATAATTTAGTCTGATATGTTGACATCACTGTCATTTTATCTATTAGCCAAACACAATGAGCAAAATGAGTTGACAAATGTTGTTTTTACTGAGTCGACAGGAAGAAATTGACGAAAATTAACGTGCAATTTTTATTGTCTATCAACACTGTTTTCGAATTCAGCAACACTGTTTACTAACTTCGGAAACTAGTAGCAAGTTCGTTTCAACAAAACGCGAAGTACTTGAAGAGCAGGAAATAAACAATCCAAGCAACTATCTTCCATATAATAAAACCAACACCCTATTGCAATGACGTTAATGAAATTGAGATTATTAAAATATCGTATCTGGTGATGGCATCAAATCTGATTTTAGGATTAAGTAAGGAGTGATTCACAGAAGCCCATCAATTACAAAGAATAATAGGTTTATGTTTATTACAAAAAGAACAATTTTTAATGCAAAACCGATCTATTGTTAAGAAAAAGAATTACTAAGTGAATTTAATAGGAAGATTTCATCAATTGTCAAATTGTTTTGTGAACTCAAAAAGCATTATGAATGAACACAATAACCCAAATTATTTTTACAATCCATTCAAGGAAATTATGGCACTGAACACACATTCTGGTGAGCCTAACATTCATCTTAAAGTTCAAAATACTGGCTTCCCGAATGAAAGTCGGAGAAAACAAAAACAGTTTATCTTGCTACAATTTTTAAATACAATGAAATATTATGTTGTTTTATTATCAATATGCAGAGATTTCATTTACGTTTCAATGATATTAATGTTAACGAGGTGGTCTGCAATTTAAATAGTATGCAAGTGTTATGTCTTAGTGTATTTTAACACGTTCAATTTACATCTCTTAGAAATTGAGTTAATGTTTATCGTAAGATTTTAGGGTGAAAAAGATATTAAAGTGTCAGGTAAAAACCATAGCAATAGGCAGTTCCAGTAAGACGCAATGTCAGCGTATGTTATATTTGGTTTTTAGTACAAGTATAACAAAAGCAGACAAAAAGTTGGTTACACCCTTTTATAGCATTATTTTGGCTAACCTTAAAACACAAAGTAAATGTTAAGAAAATAGTTATAGTTATAGTTTTATAGTTTTTACCTAAGAAACATAAACAAGAATATCGAGAGTAAAGTTGCGGAAATCAACAACTTGCACCCTTCTCTGAAATTCACGTACGAGAAAGAATGTGATAATGAAATTGCCTTTCTAGACATGAATATTATTCATTCTGGAAATTCTCTGAGTTTCACGTGGTTTAGAAAGAAAACGGACACTGGCTTGACAATGAATTTTCACTATCAGGGCTAATACACAGAATCTTTCAAGCGTATAGCAATTGGCAGAACTTTCACAAGAGCTTGATAAAAGGAAAGTTAATGCTAGAAAGCAACCAGTACCCAGCGTCATTTTTTGAGCCAATCATCAACAAAACCATCAGTTCAATAATCGCAAGGCGTAGCCAAGGAGAAACAAAAAATGGGGAAAAACAGAAGGGTGATGTTGAAGAGAAACCGGAAAAAATGATTTTCTTACAATTTAGGGGTAAAATATCTGAAAAGTTTGAAATCGCATTAAAGCTCCTCGCAAAATGAAATCGCATTAAAACTGCAAGCTCCCTGCAAGATCGTTTTCACATTGAAAAAGCTAAAAACTGTTCTACCATTGCTAAAGCCTAAGATCGATGTTTCTCTAAGAAGCAGAGTTGTATATAAAATTACATGTCCATGGTGTAAATCATGCTATGTCGGACAGACTATCCGACATTTACTCTGTTGCTTTAGAGAACATCGTAGATCTTTAACTCCCGTGGGGGCTCACTTCCAAACATGTAATGTTCCACTGACAATGAATGACGTGACCATCATTGCTAGTTCTTTAAGAACTGTGTCACATTTAATGACTCTCGAGGCGTTGTGTATTAATGAGTTAAAGCCATCTCCCAACACAAAGGACGAATATCGTTCTCGCGCTTTAGTCATTAAATTATAATTATCGCACAGCTCTTTTTAAGTGCTTGCCTTTTTAGTTTGTTTTGATTGTTCATAACGTAGTAGCATTGCTTTTGTTGACTGTTTGTATATTCTGATCTGTAGTATATATTTTTTTAACTGTTTTTAAACATTTTATGTTTTTAGCCTGATGATTATTTATATTTAAATCAAAATATATTGCGAATAATATTATGTTGTTGGTAACAAATTATTTAAAAAGAAAATTATGAGCCTCAAATGCCTTAACAAAAATTTTGAACTTTAAATTTGCCTACATCAACCGTAATTGCTACAAATTGACTAAAATAAATTCACACGCCTGAGGTATAGAAGATAACTTCAAGAACACAGTAAAATAGTAATAATAAAAAAAAATTGATACATGGTATAAACAAGGCATTACTTAAATGTGTGGTCAATTTTTTTTATTCTTATAAATTTTCTGAACAACACTTCTGGATTACCTTACCTCTTTGAGAATTCCTGCTGAACAATACATGGTCCAAACTCACGAATGTTTACATGGATAATGTGAGGGACACAAGATATCAAGCCGAGAGAATGTACTGACTGAACAATTCATTTGAAGCATTTGAAATAAAATAACATGAATGTAATGGCCTCCCTCATTGACATGTTTATAGCATTTGGTTGATGTTTTAGTAATTCATCCAAGACACAGACATTAAAAGACCAGATCTTCTGCTTGTGATTGTATGTTTCTCCACACAAAATCAACTTGGATCAAACTAAAATTAGAATTTGGCTGGATTATATGATCAGAATCGTCAGAAAAGGTTTGAAAAAAGAAGAATACAATGGGTTTTTTAATCCCCAGGAGACCCCAAATTTTTTCTCTTGTGTTCAATTTAAAATATGTTTCACTAAATGCTTAATCCTTGAGGCCATTACTCAGGTCAGGTCAGCAATTATATCTGCTGCTACCAATCAAGCTGTAAATTGGTACAACCTGTGTCAGCCTGTGGGGTAGCTTCGTATATGCACTTACAAGCGGCATTGGATAGGCTATCTTAGTCGAACTAATCATGACACCACCATAAATACCTACTACCACTAATGTGTATTTGTGGACTCGAAAAGAAGACTAAATGCTTAAATTAGTAATAATCTGGTGACATCAGTGTTTTTGCACACAAGTGAAGTGAATTCCTTACCAATAAGTTTCAAAATCAAATCTATTTTCACTTTTGTCCTTTTATTACAAATTAATATTATTCATTCCAAGGAGCATAAATAACAAAATTTGTGTTTGGATTATGTGGCTGGACCTTTGGGGTGTACATAACATATACCGCCAATGTCTGCATAGCATATATATCTTCTCTAATATATATATATATATAGTTCCTTAACACTACTTGGAATATCTGCTCTTAAATTTGCTCATATCCACATACAGATAATCGCAGGCTGTTGTTCCAAGAAGTTAAAACATTTAAGCTAAGCAATGTCACTAAGCAGGTCGAAATATTACAAAAATAATTAAATCGTGCAAACGACCATACACATATCTATTAAATATTAAACAAACGTTTGTATCAAGATGTCATTAAAAACAAGATGTCATTAAAAACAGCTAAGCAATGTATTTTCAGCTACGGCATTTGAATCTTTAATACATGTCGTGTGACATTACACGACCCTAGAAACAGGTGTTTCATTTGTCTAAAAATATGTTAAAGGATGGGATACAATAAATAAAGTATAATTAATAAATTCACAAAGCTATTATTATTTGCACCAAAAAATAACCAACACTTGATTTTTAGAAGAATAATTTTATTTGCTTGTGTTCGCGGATTGAGAGAACAGAGCACCAACGGAAGAGAGTGCTGATGAAACTTCTTTTTGTGTTTATGTGATAGGAAGAAAAAAACCTTCTTTTTTATGATAAAGCCGCGTTACGATAAGCGTTTTGGAAATAAACCGGAAATAACCGCATTAATCGAAATTTTATATATTACATCGTGCGCTTTAGTGCATACACTGCATACCGTTTGTAGTGATAATTCAGCGTTTTGGGTTTCGCATCGCGACTTCGCATTTTGTTAAGCTTGCTATATTGGCGGAACAATAGTAAGTTTGTGTTTTTTAACATTTGTGCCAATTATGCTATTCCTAAAAAAGCTATTCACTGGACTCCCAATATATTCAGAAAAGGCATTAACAGCTTGTGTACCTTTTACCTCCTGTTTGACCAGTTGCTTAAGACAGTTGCAAAAAAGAAATACAATTGAATTCTGTTGGTATGTACTGTTGCATAAATTACTACTTAAAATTTTTTTTGTTACTCTCTACAATAGAGATGATTAGTGCATTTTGCACAGGGTGACGTACAGCTAGTGTTAAATTATTATGCCATATAGTTGTGTAAGGAGAAATGAGGAAAAACAACCCCAAACTCAGTGCGCTCCAATGAGCTGCAGTCTTCTCATTTTTGCGCATGTACGTACACCAACCTTGGCGTAGAAACGTTTGCGTACGTGTTTCTTTTGTGTACACCAGATGTTTTTAATTTTTATGCAAGGGGAATAAGATTTTTTTTGGTTTTATTAGACATAAACCTTTTTGCGTTTTCTTCATAACGTTTTTTTAAACCTCCAAATACATTGTATTTCTAAATTTGAATGCTTCAACCCTTAAGTACTGTTTGCATTAGATTCTTTCTGCACCAAATCAAATATTCTTTACTCATTTTTAAAATATCTATGATTCGAAGTGTGCAAAATGTACAATGACGAACCTGAATTCAAAATTTTCCATATGCCAAGCGAAACATATTTCTATGACATACACATTTAGAAAAAAAAACAAACTTGGTTCAGTCGTAAAAATCTGAGCATGCTGTGTCTACATCCTAACCCCCTAGTGACCTGGAGTGTCAAAGAAGCCATCATATCACAGTAACCATTTGGAACTATGCCACAGGTTACTCATCCCTAAAGGGACCAGTCACTAAACTAAAGTGTAGATCCTAGACAATACATAACTACTTTTTCACTGCGGAAGAGGGCGGACCAATGCTGAAATGCCAAAAAGCAATCAGCATATTGGAGAGAAGCTCATTTGTTGTTAAAGTTAATATTAACTTTAACAACAAATGATCATTCTACTTATAGAAAAATCTCCAAAAATAAATTGAAAGGGAAACAAAGAACTCAACTGAGTGATTAACGTTTTAATTATACAACGTATGTCATAATAATTTCTCTGTTCGTGATATGCTGAGACGAACTCAATTGTATTGAAGCCAGTATGATTGATCAAAGTTATTGATTATCATTTTTCTCATTTTGTTTCTACATTTAACTACTCGAGCTCCCAATTGAATTGGTGGAGACTTGGTGGGGAAGTCATACTTATTACCATCAACAACTGTTAACAAGTTTAATTTAGTTCACAAAATTGATGGTCTGCAATATTGAACAAAAATAATTTATTACAGTTCTCTATGAAAAACTTATCTAGAAAAATCTTACCTAAAATAAATAAAATAATGGCAAAAATATCTAACTCCTGCAAATTGGGAATTCCAGCACTATCGCTGCGAGCGAAAACTTATAGTGATACTACTTGAGATTATTTCTTACACTAATATATGATCAATAAAAATTCTGAGAAAGACAGAGGAGCACCTTTTGGCAAAAGGGAGGGTTGGTAGATTTGTAACTTGTTGACAGTCTATTTGTCAGCTTGTAATTGGTATAACCTGACCTGGGTGGAGGGATATAAGCTTTGTTTAAATTCATTCCTCCATTGGAAGAATAAGTTAATTAGTAAAAAATTATTATATAAAATAGAAAGAAAGAACTTCACATACATATAGTCATTAAACATTGAGTGAGAAATTGCAGTTTACATTTGTGTCTGTAAGTATGCTTTGTTTCAGCCAGCGCTCTAGCTCTAACCATTAGTTTTTAGAATAGAAAGTATAACCTAGCCCTTCTAAGATTAGATTATCAAATTTTAATAGTAGAATCATTTTTCTAACCTTTTATTGCAGCATATCGCGTATTTTTTAAAAAATCGTTGTGCAAAAAAACAAATTTTTACACCATTAGCCATAATTCACAGCCATGAGCTTTTGTTTCGGTTTTAAAACGATTGAATAGAAGGGGGCCGTCGTTGTGCGGTCCGACGCGGTTTTAAAACAATTTTGAAAGAAATACTTCGGAACCTCTTTTCTGCATGACAAATTTTCTAATTAGAGCAATACTCCCAAGAAATCTTCCCTGAATGATAGTATTTTAGATATATGAAGTATGATAATTTTCCGAGCTTATTTTCTATCGCTTGTACTTTTATTTATATTTTTGCAAGTTTTCAAGCTTAGTTTCATTTTTCCGATAATAAAACATGCCTAAATATTTTTTACTGGTACCATTTTAGAAGATTTTTAGTTGTGGCAGGATTGATGATCATGGAATAATGAACTGTGGTTAATATGGCCTCAACGTAAAGGTTTGGTTATCCACCTTAAATATACAACTTATTTTTGAAGTTAGTGCAAGAAAAAACGCGAGTAATTGTTTTTTAGTGGTCGAAGTGTTGATATCAACGATGCGTCGATATAGAGTGAGAGAGAAGGTTTTGCTATTCGTGTTTCAAAATGTGATGAAAGCTCTGTTGTTATAGAGCTTTACGGTTAAACAACTTATCAACTTAGGTGGTTGAGGGAAAGAGGAGATGATCTTTATCTAAAGCCACGATGTTGGAGGAAATGATCTGATAACAAATCTTTTTGAGCACAGTTGTAGTCTAATCTGGAGTCGAAAGGAGCCAAACAACGAAATTGCGAAACTATTGAAACAGCTTCATTACGCGACCAATCAACTGTTCAATAAGTTTGTGACAAAACTAATAAAAGCAGTTGTTTGATGACAACATCTTTCACTTGTTTAAACAGATCATCGCGTGTATTGACGAAAAATGAGTGTGACTAATTTGTAATAAAAATAGAATGACATTTTAAAGTCTACACATCCATGAAACTCCGTGTAAATCACGCCTCTCTTCTCGCGCGTCTCTTCTCACGCAACTAAAATTAAATGTTATGCCGCCGTTATGATAAGTTTATGAACATGACGACAATTAGTTGCAGGGCTCGTGCCATAGGGCAACCTTTTTGCAATTTTCACAAATTTTGACTATTGTCCGTCATAATATTTATGTACTCAGAATAATAGAATAACATACACGTACCCCCTCATTTCCCCTCATGCAAAGTTTTCACTTTTATTCGGAATGATTGTAAATACAGAAACAAAGTAAATATTTTAATCACGCAAATATATTCCTATTATTACCGCACTATGGGTCTGAATGGATTTTTTCATTACGATGCTGTTTGTAGATTTTTTACAATGACATGGCAATCAATCGAAGAATCAAGGAAAAAGGGTATCAGGAAAAAATCCCCTCATGATCCCCCCCCCCCCCCCCCCCTGAAAAAAATCAGTCTACTAGTCCGGTTAAATTAACGCTGAATATATAGGCGAAACCAAATGACGAGTACAGACTGGAGTGAAATACCACACTGGTAGAGATAAAGATTCACAACATGTACTAAAATACTCGATTGAAACAGGACATACCGTTATAACATTAGATGATTTTACAATTAAGGAAAAAGACAAGAATTACACGAGGCAATTTTAATAAAGATTTTAAACTGGATATCCATGGACGCTTTACCGATATCTACAACCTACCATTTCAGCGGCGTTTACACTGTAAAAGTTGTAACAACAGGACACGAGGAATTAAGATGAACTGTTGTGTTGAGTTCTGGCGCAAGGTGATGAACACAAGGCTTTCAGGAGTAAATTATTAATTCTAAGAAATTGAAGAAAGTTCTAAAAGGAACATATCCACCAAGAATGATAATAGAGGGATCTAAAGGAGTTGATGAAGTTGTTTTGAGCTTTTCAAAATCTTGAAGCAGATGTGAAGTATATCGAGAGTGGGATCATCCTCAGTACTTCAATTCTTAGATGATAATATGTCTTTTAAAGACCGGTGCAAAGATATTTAGATCAATTGAATGAATCGAAGTATGCGAATTCGGGGAACAGCACTTACTTTAGGTGGGCAATTGGTTACTTGTCTAAAGCTTCAATTTTTTTATTGTAGTTGTTCAAAACAAGGCCTTAAAGGCCACTTGTGTGTAAAGAGCTACAAATACGTTAATTAGCTTGAAAAACAGTTTATTTCCTCAAATTATTTGCGGAATACCTGAGGCCTCTTGTTATGGAAGTTGAATCGTCAGTCAGTCCATTTATTAACAAATATCGTATTAGAAACATGTCCGTCACATGGTTGTGAATGACCTTTTTAACTGTGACTATTACAAACACACAAAGACAGGTTGATATGGTTTTTATTTATCAGATGTAACGAGTGCCAGACCAGGATCCAAGGAAGGGGCCGGGCCCTATATTCTGACAACTGATGTTGATAAAGGGTATTCTTCAAATGATCCATGATGAGATATGTGGTACGCGTCAGCAAATAATTCGATCGACTTCAAATTAATAAAAATTTTACCCCGGCATATTCCATTGTTTTTTCTTTTCAAGATGGGAGAAAATTCCTTTGAGACTCACCGATAATCCGGTAATTAGCCACGAGTTACAATAGTGAACCCTCAAATAATGTGTGATTCAGGTGCTTAGAAATTAGGCACGAGTCACAACAGTGAACTCTCAATAATGTGTGATTCAGGTGCTTAGAAATTAGGCACGAGTCACAACAGTGAACCCTCAATAATGTGTGTTTCAGGTGCTTAGAAATTAGGCACGAGTCACAACAGTGAACCCTCAATAATGTGTGATTCAGGTGCTTAGAAATTAGGCACGAGTCACAACAGTGAACCCTCAATAATGTGTGATTCAGGTGCTTAGAAATTAGGCACGAGTCACAACAGTGAACCCTCAATAATGTGTGTTTCAGGTGCTTAGAAATTAGGCACGAGTCACAACAGTGAACTCTCAATAATGTGTGTTTCAAGTGCTTAGAAATTAGCCACGAGTCACAACAGTGAACCCTCAATAATGTGTGATTCAGGTGCTTAGAAATTAGCCACAAGTCACAACAGTGAACTCGCAATAATGTGTTTCAGGTGCTTAGAAATTAGCCACGAGTCACAACAGTGAACCCTCAATAATGTGTGTTTCAGGTGCTTAGAAATTAGCCACGAGTCACAACAGTGAACTCTCAATAATGTGTGTTTCAAGTGCTTAAAAATTAGCCACGAGTCACAACAGTGAACCCTCAATAATGTGTGTTTCAGGTGCTTAGAAATTAGCCACGAGTCACAACAGTGAACCCTCAATAATGTGTGTTTCAGGTGCTTAGAAATTAGCCACAAGTCACAACAGTGAACTCGCAATGTGTTTCAGGTGCTTAGAAATTAGCCACGAGTCGCAACAGTGAATCCTCAATGTGTGTTTTAGGTGCTTAATAATTGTATATATGAGCTTCCAAATTTGAGAGGCCCACTCTGACCCCCTGTCCCCCCCTATTTCTAAATCCTGGATACCTGAGTACTATTTGCACATGGACTTATTATATAAAAAAACAACAAAAAAACGCGTACAACCTTTGTACGAAAATAAACTTTTAAAAACGTACGCTGTAGTTATGGGTGTTGTCAGGGAATATCCAATCAAGTGCTGATATTTCTATTAATTTTAATATCCTTCATTAGTGTCTAAAATATAACTTCAATGTTAAATAGTTGTTCCGGGTAGTTAAACATTTGCGACCGTTAGAAGCTAACACTCGTTCGGCATTTCCTGACCATGTTCACTAGTTACCGCTACGAGTAATAAGGGATAACATTAATGCCACAGACAATGACGCTCTTTTCAAATATATTTTTTTCATTCATCGTCACTTTCATCTTCTTCCGTCTCATAGACACTTTCCCCAGAATCCTCCTTGTTTTCGTCTTCACTTGAATAATCCCAGTGTGCACCAGGATCGAACTCTTTCGCTTCCGTAACAGTGACCTACGAGAAACGAGTCGATGACAAATAATCATGCTTGTAGACACACGTACCTTGAACAATTTTGAAACGTCGAAGTCAACATAAGCGTCAGAGCGTACAACCACATTGTATTGGTAGTTTCCAGGTCTTTCTGGAGCGGTGAATTTCAGTTGAATCTGAAAAGTTCAAATTAATAATAATCTTTATACAACACGAAAACATGTAAAAATATCTTCACCTCTTCCTGCTGTTTGAGGTTGGTGACTTGTAGAGGAGGCGTGAGTAGGGTATTAGTCTTCTTCGACATGATGTATGCCCACCAATATTCGTGCTTCTCCTGTAAAAAGTTCAAAACAAACACCTTTTATGGAACAATGAACGACGAATTAAACGTTCTTTCGTCAATCACTGCCTTAAAATATACGGAATTCGAAAAATGACTGCCAATAAAAAAGATCTACGAGTGGCTATTTAACAACTTCCGCGGACGTACCATGGGGAAGTACGGGCAATGAACTATATGACTTTCTTTCGATTTCATTTCCAATAATTTCTCCGGTTGTATAAGTTCATCGTCCTTTATGTTCGACCATTCGTCATCGTTTGTCGTTGCTCCATCCACGTCGTCATTTTGTTTATCTGACTCGTCACCAGACTCCTCGTCTACATCTTCCACCCTGCGCAATAACGGACAACTCGATAAATCCTTGGATAGGGTTACCTCGTATATTTAATCGCTATTCAACTAATGTCTCTTGTAAACATCTATCGCAATTAAGAGTTGATTGTAGAAACAATTCAGTTAGCTTGCTTTCTTGAAGGGTTTAGTAAAGTGCGGGTGTTACGAAAGTTGAAATTTCAAAGACGTCCGGCATAGCAACAACTTCCAAATAAACAACCTCACCCATTAAACTCGTAATCAGAATCCCCTGTATTATCTTCGTTCTTCTTTTTCACTTTTTTGCTTTGTTCCTCTTTTTCCTGAGGAAGAAAATGAAGGTCGCTTAAAAACTGTAGAATTTACTGGTTTCACGATTTCAACTATAGATGGCGGCAAATATAAACTAGTGTAATCCCGGTAACTCGAACACCGGATAACTCAAACTCGCGTTAACTCGAATTGTTTTACAATCCCCTTCCCTAATACTTTCTCATAAAATAACTCGATAACTCGAACATTCGTTAACTCGAACCACTTTCATGATCCAATTGGTGGTTCGAGTTATCGGGAGTGTGCTGTATTTATATGTAGCCATACAACAATATGTTTCTTATTTTAACAATATTTCGCACAGCATATTATTATCGCTATCTTACTGGATTATTTTCATTTTGCTGTTTTAATTCATCCACTTTTTTATTCTGTTTTTTACTCGTTTGTTGTTTTTTCGCGGGCTTTTTACTTCCTTTGCCTTTCTTCACCTTACGTTGCCAACCCTTGACAGGTTTCGGTGAACCCTAAAGAAACACTGAGGAAAGTGACGAGAAAACCATAACGAGACAACAGCAAAAATGGAGACCTTCACAAACATATTAACTCTCATGATCATACATAGCAACATTTGAGATGAGGAGCAAATCATGATCTTACATAGCAACATTTGAGATGAGGAGCAAATCATGATCTTACATAGCAACATTTGAGATGAGGAGCAAATCATGATCTTACATTCAATCCCTCCTCTTCGGTTTTATTAACATCCATCGGAAGTTCAGATGCAGTCTCATCTTCAAATAACTCCTTGAAATAAAGAACATGGACCTCACACGAACACGCAAACTTCTTATACTTACCCCTAATGATGTTCTAGTAAGTGTAACCACAGCCGTAACTAAGGAACCCGAGGTCACCAGATGCATGTCTTCGTCATCTATCACTATGGAGACAGAACGTTTTCAGCGAAATGTTACACAATCGATAATGCTAGCAAATTACCAATTCAGCAAAATTATTGACAACAATACTGGTAAGAGAGAAATACGTAATAACCAGAGTACCAACCCAACATTGTAGCCAAGAGAGAGACTTAAACGAAAATGGAGGCTGTTATTGAAAGAAAATAGAATTATTGTTAAAAAGTGCAACCAGAAACGATTCTGTCCGTCAACGAGTCTTCTATTCTCAGTCATTTTGTTCGAATGGATGTTTACCAACTATACCCTACCTTCCTACTTGGCATGTTTTTTACCTTTAACTTTGACATCAAGTTGCAGACGTGGGAAAGAGTTACAAACATTGATGACATCCTGGTACTGGTCATCCGACAACGTCCTCAGTAACATCCTGATAGAATGAACGTCTTAATTAAACAGGTACGCAAATCAATACAATATAACCTGGAACGTTTTAATGAACTTGTGTTTCATTTAAACAAAAAAGGCATCAAACTATGAGCATTAAAAGATGTGAATTTTACCTTCTCTCATCGTTTTTCATGCCAACGAACTCGCAAATGTTCTTCACACTTCGCTATGACAAATTCAAAGAAATAGCGATAAAATCACATGCAACGAAACGCTCGATTACCTTTTTAGTGTTAAAATGGCGCAGTTGATCAGCAGAAATGTGTGGCAACATTAAAAACGCAGACTTTGAGTCCCATACCCCCTGAACAACCATTTGACTTAACTTCATTAGGTTCTCAACAGTCTCCAATCGCGGAGGTTTCAGAACTGAACAAAAAAAAAATCTCGAATCAACAACAAGAAATGAGAGCAATGAATATTACCTCTTCCACTTTTCCCCAACGCTATTAACTGACTCACTACGTTTATCATCTCTTTGATAAGGTAAGGACATTTCTTTAAAATCAACTCCAAATCTAAATACAATCAACAGCTATAACTTCCAACAAGTTGAAGTGTGGAGAGAGAACCAACTGTATCCATGTTATCACCTTTAACTAGAGTTTCTGGCGGCAGAGCGATACGCGAGAAGTGTGCGTGCAACAATGCTCGCGCTTTAACACTGTACAAGCAACATAATGGCCGCTCTTTATTTTTCTCGTTTAAATGAGGTAGCTCGCGCATCAACTATAAACGAAAGTAATCCTATCAAACAGAAACAATTTGTTGTTTGAATAGCAAAAAACATGACATCTAACAGCTAATGCTTATCAATCCTAACAGACACTCACCATGGGCAGCTCAACGTTATCGCTGGGTCGCTCTTGTACATCTTTATTGTGACCTTTCTCAAACTCCATTGAAGCTGCTAAGATCATTATGACCCCTGAATAACAAGAAAGATTTCATTCAAAACTACAATTCATGTTGCAGTATTTGACCGCCTCACGTTTTATTGACATGTTTGGTGTGCGATGAAAGAAGTACCAGTACAGTTGATCAGTGTCCATCAAAACCTCATCAGCGTTGTATTGTATTGAACGATACCACCAAGCACCCTGAGAAAAAGTATTTGTGCCAAAATTGAAAACGTGCACGAAGCTTCAAACGTGTATTATGTGGACTGAGGGTTATACATTGTAAGAAATCAATCAATAAAAGCAGACACTCACCACCACGATCGGCAGAATAACAATGAAGGCTATAAGATATACGGCTAACACCCACATAGAATTCTTTTTGTCCACAATCCAAGATGGCAGAGCGATACCAAACTGTGTAGCTAACAAACAAGCAATATTTTACAACTGTGCATGGAAATTAAAGCTAGTACCTCCTGGTCCATCAGGGTTCCCGTATTTATCCCAATTTTCCTTTGCTTCAGCATCTGTTAAACTAAAATGTAAACAAAAATGATCAAAATAGAAAACTTCTGCAGAAAGCCATTGAGACATTATGATGTTGGCTTGCAAGCATTGATCAACTACTGATACCACTAACTCAAGGTAGCGCTGGCATTTAAGAGATATGTTCAAAGATACTTTTGCGAAAAAACACTGCTTACAAAACTGAAACTACATCCTGAAATTGTCCTAAATAGGTATGGCTGGTTAGTCATAAGTGAATAACCAAGCAAAATAAAGTCTTAAAAGACAAATTGCATTTTCATTAGAATTTTGAATCTATCAATCTATCAACCTAAAGGAATTTTAATGAACTTTTGAATTTCAAAACACTGCAACCTTTAACAATCCCCTCACTTACGCTTGGTAAGCTTTAGAAACTTTCATGAATTCAATTTCATCTCCCCCTCTGTCTGGATGAAGCTCCAAACTCAACTTGTGATATTGCTTTTTCACCTCCTTGGCAGTTGCACCCTGTGAATTCAAAAAAGTGAGGAGTGAAAAAGAAATGTTTGAGTCATCTTAATATCTTGTAAGTGTTATGAAGTGTTATGGCCTCATCATGGATTGATACTTAAAATAGTTAAACAGTATTCTATAGATACTATTTAAACACTGAACAATAATGATAATGATTTGACTTCAAAACATATCTCAATCGATCAATATTCATTACAATCCACGTTTCATAATAGAACAATTAATTATCAACATTTGTCTTGCCATTATAGACATCCTTTCAACACCTCTTTTTATGAATTCCATAAACCACCATTGAGTTGGTTTTTAATTATTCAATGGTTTGCAAAAATATTACAACTGGATGGCCTTATTAACAGCAGAGAGAAATAGTACTATGTTAACTCACACAACTTTATATTTCGTAGCAACTATACATGAGGACATGGATACTTATGTGGGCAAGATCAAAATTAAAGTTACTTGATCTTCATCAAATCTATCACTTACTGGTTCCAACTTGAGCACATCATACGGGTTATATTCACTGTATTCCTTTTCGAACTGAGCTACTTTCACAATACCTCCTACGAGAACAGCCCACAGTATTATAATGACAGCTCGTCTGAAATAAACACAAGTTCACGACCAGTTCATTTAAAGTTCACATTTCTTACGTAATCAGTTTTGTTGTTTTTTGGCGTGGCTCTTTTTCTGTGAGCAGACTGTGTTTCGCAGTGCATGGTGGGCAATAGCATGCTTTGCGCTTGTCATCCTCTGCAAGAAAATATCACTGCTCACAACAAAACCACTGCAGAATTAAAACACACACAAATTAAAACTAAAACTTCATTTTGTACTCGCATCTTTGAATAAATCTTTTCAATATTAAAAATAAAATAAAATTAATTAGTAAATTAAAAATGGAGAGAAAATCAATTTAAAAACATTGATTCTCTTTCAGTCTGAAATACTTGTAATATTCTGAAAACATTTCTCTTTGTCCATGTATACTTCGGTTGTATACCTCATTCTGTTAGTGGAGTAACTCGCAGTATTATTTTGAGCTTGATTATGTTGAGTCAGCCAATTATTCCCTTTCCAATCATTTGTCTTCACATACGACACATACAACTGTCAACCAGATGTCAATTCATAATGACATCATCTGTCCAAAAACAAGCAATATGCCTTCCTTAATAATAGGTTTCACCTTTCCTTCTAAAACTCAGGGCTTCCTTCCTGTTTTTTAAGTTTGCTCATTTATAGGCCTGAGATGCTGTTTAATCGACTCAGCATATTCCATAGCTGTTAAACTTCAAATGGAAGCCAGCCACATTTATCTTGAGAGCTGTTAAGCTGTTTCTCTGCGCATTCTATCATTTTTTTGTTTTGATTCAGCAGCTACATCCATAAATGTTTTGACATATTGTAAATGGACCTGGATATGTTTGATTCTGTGAAAACTCGAGATCAACTAATGATCATGCCTCTAATTTCAGATTCAGTTTGCAAAACAAACAATGTTTCTTTGTAAATAAATCACTATCAAGAACCATCTTTCTTGAGGCAGCTTTGATAATTTTCTTCCCTCGAATTACAACTTCGTTGAAGAAACCAACACTCATTTCTTCCCAATGTTGTGCATTTAAACCTTGTTTCTGTCTATTTCTTTCAATGTAGATACCTTTAAGACGGATCCAGTGTCATCATTGGCATATACCAAAACCGAAGATGGTGCCTTTTTCACATGCAAAAACCTTTCGGACTTATCGGTGGCAACAATTAAGAAGGTCATACAATTTGAAAGTTAAAACACTGTTAAAATGAAACTATATGAAGCGGAGTTGAGATCATGGTGGAGACATGATTATAAAAATACATTTTGCAATAGAAGGAAGAACATTCTAAAGCAGTAGAGAGTACATGGTGTGATATGTCTGTTTCTGCAAATTTATAATTAAAAGCTACCTATTTGATAACTCTGAAGATTGAATATGGTGCATTGTCAAAAAAAAAGAAAGATTGCAAACTTAAAAATGATTTGGTAGAGCAGCAATAAAGGAACATGATTTTTTTCTTTGGTTCATTTCCCTGACTGTTCAAGGGGACAAAAAAGCTTTCCAGTTATTTCTTAAGTAAATGGACCTTCAATATTTCAACCATTTAGAATTATCGTCCAAACGAGAACCAGCATATTTATAATATGTAAATATACTGTTCATATTTTTAAATTTTTGCCATCATCATTTTGGCAGGCTTTGTGTAAGAGCAATCCGTTGGCAGACTTTGTGTAAGAGCAATCCGTTGGCAGGCTTTGTGTAAGAGCAATCCGTTGGCAGGCTTTGTGTAAGAGCAATCCGCTTTTTTGGCCATTACTATTCACTTCAGACCTATTAGCATCATTTTAACAGGTACCTACATAGATTTGAAAATATATCCAAAGTACGTGAAATTTAAGCCTGCAATATTGACATTTACATTAAGATTAGATTATTTTATCTCTCTCAATATGACTCTAAATATGACTATGTGGCTCTTTATGCACATCTGAATACAACGTTGGTAACTAGTGTTAATGACTCCTATTGACTGTTTTAGTTTACAACATATAAATAGATATTGTCGTTGGGGCTTTTGTGTTACAACTAAAGTACAGCGTTGTGTGTGTGGTTGCTATTGCGTTACAAAACTATTGGAGTTAAATTGTGGTGTTGTGTTATAAGTGCGTTGGTAATAGCTGTTGCGTTGTGACATTGAGTGTTACAGTTGGTTGGTGTTGTATCGCGATCTACAAACGGTTAGTAGTTAATATTGACATTTAACAACTAGCGTGGGTTAAATCATCCACTACAATAAACCGTGATTAAACCTACACAATTGTGCATCATCTTATGAAAACACACAAGCCTAATGCATTCATGATGGATGATAATGAAATAATCGTAAAAAAATATAACAATAATAAAAGATAAAAAAATATTGTTAAGGTAAAAATATCTTTTACAACACACCTTTTTTCTTTGTTTGGTCTGGGAAGAGATAGTAGGTTGCAGGAACCAAGACCATGGCGAAAAACGATAGAAGAAAGTAGTAAAATGTTGTCCCTTTGTCATCATACTCGAATTGCATAGGCATAGTGGCAGATTAAATTTATGTAAAAATGTAGAATAATTTTTTTCTCTAAATAAGAAAATCTTTACTTCATAATATGTAACAACTTTTGTCAAAAAAATAAATTGAAAATAAATACGATCGATTGGTATATAAAATAAATGGTTCTCATAAAATCAATCAAAAAAGAAAAACAAGGTTCTTTTGTGGACCATCAGACATAAGTCCTGCTTTTGTGGAAAATATGCTAATTTAATTTATGTGGTAATTAATTAATATGAATGAAAGATCAATTTCAAGTCGGACATCATGAACACTGACACACAGAATTAGCACATATTTTTATGGCAAATATATCATACTTAAAAACAATATGCAAACTATATATATACAACGATACACAAAAACAATGAATGAATAAAGCCATTACAAGCCCAATAATGAGAAATGGTGCTTTTGAATGCTTATTCAACATCAACCAGTAATCAAGATGTGCACCAATATATCTTATCACAGCTATCCCTGAACAACAACCTAATGATGCTTCTTCTTCGGCTGTTGCCACCATAATCAATAAACCTCAGTTCAGATATTGTTTCTGTGATCTTGACCAACACTCAAGAAATATGTGTCAAACAAAAATTTCATTCTGTAACTGATGCTACCAATAGAACGACTAGGAAGGATTAAACCAATCTATCAGACATCTAACAAACACACAAATACAAGGTCAATCAAAGCTTGGTCTGTAGTTGCAGTCCCTTACATCTTAGAAAGAAGGTTGTGTGCCATTACCGCAGCTATGATTTAAGTATATAGAAAATAAGTTGCACATGGTAATAATTGATACAAGTTTCATTGTTAAAGAAATTAGATGTCTGAATGCAACAGTTTGTTATCCAAGATAGAAGTAAATAGATTTAGGTCTTCAGACCAAACAGTAGCAAAATGAAAGCAATTCTACTAAAAAAACAGTTTTTATATATGTTCCGTACGAATGCGTAACTGACGTCCGGTTGATCAACCAGATGGCCGGATGTTTAACCGGTACGCGATAAAACAAAATACATACGTATGCAAAACGTACATACTTGAAGTTAGAATTTTTAAACGTGTGATGGAAAAGCCAGAGAAGTCTGACGAGAGCTTTCTTTGCTACCTCGAATCTACGTTTCCTCCCAACGCAAAAAGAAGTGCTGTGATCAGAAAGGCCATGGAAAAGAGAATAGTCAACCATCTGAAAGGCTTAGAACATGGCAACAAAGCCTTTCACCATTTCATCAAGAAAAGCTGCTTCCAGCTCCTTGATCTTCCTTCGATGGGGATTAGGGATGCGCTAGTGGTGAAGCTGAATCAAGAGAAGCAGGTACGTACCTACGCGGTGTAGTTGACTGTACTATATGTACTGGAGTACATGTTTTAACCAGCCCTGTCTAGCCTTTATAGTCAGGGAGCTAGTGAGCAAAAAAATGAGTTTCAAAACGTTTTTGGGGACCAATTTTTAAGCATGGAATAACGTTTATTATTTGTTTGTAATCATAAATTCACTTGTCGGCCACTTTAAATTAAAACACTACTGACTAGTGGTTGTTTAACCGGACCGCCACAGTAGCAAATCAAGCATCGGGACTGCCAGTTGAACAACCAGACATCCCGTTGATTAACCATCATCCGGTTGATCAACCGGATCGGTTTCGCATCCGTACGAAACATATATATACATATTCAAAACTCAAATATTCAATACTCAACCCTAACCCTACCAGTCAATGCAGGAAAACCAAGGAAAAATGATAGAAGAAGATGAAGAGAGGTGACATTGACAAAAACAATATAGAAACAATGGAATATGAAACAACAGATATGAGATATTGCTCATAGTCATTTATCTCAAATATAAAAAGATTTGAAAAAGTATATATATAATGACTAATCGTGACTTTAGTGAGTAGGTACTAAATCACAAATGACATATGGTTGAAATGAAATGTGAAACTTCTGCTATCATTCTGTTTTTACTACTTTTTTAATATGGCGACTGTCGACAGGGTGGCTAACAAACCTTAATTCTAAATTCCAGAAAAATTCCACGTTATTCCAGAACACATGACCAACAAGATCAGGTAAATTAATGATAAACATACATGAAAAGAAAGATTTCTTTACGTACTTCAACTTGGTTGGTAAGTTCTAAAAGCAGATACCATTTTTAGGCATTTACAAACTCAAATAGAAGGTTTGAAAAAGTAACTTAATATTTTTTACTTAATTGAGTCATTTTAATATTTTGGCTAAAAACACTAAAACTAATCTGTTTCATCGGGATGATGCGTTAGGCACTTCAACTTAATTGATTGAATAGAATTGTAGACCTATCATTTCACTGTAAATACTTCCTTTTGTAAACTGTTACGATATGTAACTTCAGAACTTGGAAGCCATTATTGTATTTACGTGTCTTTAACTTATAGCAAATAGATTTTGAACTCAAAACTTGTTTTCTACGGAAAATGCTATTGGCCATAAGCGATTGCGCCCTACGTCATAAGACACGTGACTAACACTATCTCCGTTATTATTAATTTAGTTTTTACACGATTTTAGTTACTTCGCGTTATAAACAAAACTTAAACACAGGTTTATAAGGTTTATTAGTAAAAATAGATGTTCTACAAAAGAAAGGTATATATTTTTAAACTTAACATTATTTATGCTCATTTTGCACTTGAACACACATGTTCGTTATTGAATAATGTTTATGTTTTTAAAATTTAGTTTGTGGTTTTAATTTAAAAATATTTTGAGGTTAAGTTAAGGTGATCAGTAATCATAATCATAATCAAGCCTGGTTTCTGAACAGTGCAGACGTGTTGGCAACAACACAGTGTTGTTGTTTTCTCTGAGTTTTTCCGTACGGTTGGAACAGTAAGTCAATCTATTTGTAACTACATTGGAACGCTCATAGTTGCATATCATACTTCAATACATAAACTGACTTATAAAAACATATTCTCTCTTCTCGACGGGTCGTCAGCTTTATCATCTTGACTTTTTCTTGGTTTGCTGGGGATTTTCGGGAGATTGGGTATTAACCCCAGTGGACTGCCCCATATTCTGAAGAAATAGGGCTTGATTGTGGAACCCCTTTTCTGTTTATTGCCTACTGTACTGGATTACTTAGTTGAAAATCTCATTTCATTTCACAAACCGTTCATTTTTCCTCTTACAAAACGTTCGTCAATTATCTGCTCCAATTAGTTAAATTCTTCTACGTCAATTAATTTCTCATTTCTGTTTGTTTGAACCGCCTCAGCATTTAAACATTAATATCATATCCGTTTTAAAAAATTATAAAAACCTGGTTTCTACCATTTCATATTGTTCAGCATACTTACTATTATTAATATTATATATGATAAAATACCGAATCAAAACATTGACTACACAGTATGTCCAGGACATAAACATCGTAAATGCGGCACAAAGATCCACGAGAATGAGAACTCTATGTATTGTGATATATGTGATTTCTGGTTCCATGCTACATGTCAAGAATTAGATCCTAATGCATTCAACGCCATTGCTAAATACAACCTCTTCTGGATCTGCGATATATGTAAAGAACGATGTTTGCAACAAAGATACGAAACACCAATTCTGGATAGGTTTGAAACATTAGGCAATAAAATTGACACGCTTAATATTAAAATAGACAGCCGCGAAGAAACCATTATAACTTATGCAGAGGCTGCAAAATCATATACGGAAGCTGGTGAAAAAACTGTCGTCCCCTCTACCAAACCAGATTCAGGCAATCAAGCAGACATTAACGAAATTGTCAGGAAAGCCATCATTAGCAACAATGACCACAACAATAGAATCAACAACATTGTTATTCATGATTTACCCGAGGACAACGCCTCCTCAGATTAGCAAAAATGCATGAATCTGCTGAATAATGATTGCGAGACGGAAGTCGAACCAAATCACATCTCGAATATCCTCCGTTTAGGAAAAGCCGGAAACGCACACAACAAACCGAGACCCATTCTCGTAAGTTTCAGTAACAATAGTATTAAACAATCTGTCATGAAAAACATTTATCGCTTTAAAGAAAATAAAATAAAAATTTATATTAACCACGACAGATCACCGGAAGAAAGGAGGCTATATCGAGAAGTGAAAAGACAACAACAAGAAGAAATCACGCGCGACAATTCGGGGGACTTCATATACAAGATCACGGGCCCGAGATCAAACCCGTATCTTGTCAAACTTCCCAAAGAATCTCCCAAAAACCCAAATGGATCAACGTACAATCAGACAAAAGTACCAAAATAAAACCAAATCTTTTAGTATTATATACGAACATTGACTCCATGCTAAATAAACGTCATGAGCTAGCAAAATTGATATCTATATATAAGCCCCATGTAATCGCACTCACTGAAACACTTCCGAAAAACAAACGCTTCCCTATACAAGATGAAGAACTCTTGTTACCAAATTATCAACTTTTTACAAATCACGCTTTTGCCAATTGTCATAGAGGTGTAGCGATGTATATTATTGATTCTCTACAGTCTTCACTATGGAGCACCAATTCCAATTACCAAGAATCAATAAGTTGTACAATAAAAACCAAATACAACAACCTTCTCATCACTACATATTATCGCTCACCGAACAGTAGCATTGATAACAATTGTCTTTTTAATAGGCACATGCTGAATGGCGCGAGTGAATTCAACGAGTTATTATACATAGGAGACTTCAATTACCCAAACATTGATTGGAAAGATGTTAATAATCCAATTCCTCATTCTTGTCATGCCACTTCCTTTGTTGAAAACATATGAGATTCTTTTCTCCATCAGCATATATTTCATCCAACACATCATCGCCAAAATCAGAACTCTTCCACAATAGACCTCGTTTTCTCGTCTGAATAGTACATGGTTAACTCGATCAAACATCTTGCCCCAATTAGTAAGAGCCATCACAATGTTCTTCTTTTCACGCTAGTCACTTCATCTCAAAGCACACAAAATTATACAGGTATACGGTACAGAATATTACCGATGACATTGACTTATCACCTGAGAACATCAAAAAATATTTACACATACTTAAACCGTTCAAGTCACTTGGACCAGACAATATCAATCCACGAGTACTGAAGGAAACTGAGAACGCGTCTTCTAAGCATTTATCTACCATCTATAATGTTGTCTTCAAAACTAGTACGCTACCACAAATTTGGAAAGACGCTAATATTGTTCCCTTATTTAAAAAAGGAGATAGAACATCTCTAACAAACTACCGACCAATTAGCCTTACCTGCATCGCTGTCAAAACGTTTGAGAATAATTATAAAAGATCGCATTCTAAAACATCTTCTAGTAAATGATTTACTTACACTTTTGCAACACGGTTTTCGACCCGGTCACTCGTGCGTTACAAATCTTTTGAACGTTGTAAACGCGTGGACAACCGCTATTGATCAAGGAACTGCGGTCGACTGTATTTACCTTGACTTTGCTAAAGCTTTCGATAAGGTTCCGCATAAACGCCTTTTGTTGAAATTGAGAGCATACGGAATAAATGGGAAAATCCTTTCATGGATAGAAAACTTTTTAACCGAACGTAGACAGCGCGTTGTTGTAAATGGTATTAAATCGGACTGGTTGCCTGTCAGAAGTAGTGTCCCCCAGGGATCTGTTTTAGCAGCGCTTTTATTTATTGTATACATCAACAATCTACCATCCGTAATTAATTCTATTGCCGCTCTTTTCGCTGATGATACTAAAATATATCGTTTGTTATCTTCTCCGATCTCGCATTTTGAACTTCAAGCTGACATCGACAACTTAGTAAAATGGGCAAAAACTTGGGAAATGTCGTTTAACATTGAAAAGTGCACAGTACTACATTTTGGTAATAATAACAAGCAACATCACTACACAATGCACGATCCTTCTACATCGAACGATATTCGTATCAAAGCATCAACGTGTGAACGCGACCTCGGAGTACGAGTGGACAAGGAGCTAAAATTCTCGGAGCATACGACAACGCAAGTAAACAAAGCGAACCGGTTAGTCGGGCTGATTCGACGAACATTTGTCAGCCTTGATGGTCCCTCCTTCAAGCGACTCTTCTGCACGTTAGTCCGTCCTCATTTAGAGTATTGCGCCTCGATAACTAATCCCCGACTCCTCCGCGACAAGCACCAGTTGGAAAATACTTTGAGACGTGGGTCGAAAATGATCCTCACTCTTCGTAACCTTCCATACCACGAACGTCTTATTAAACTCAATATGCCAAGCATGAGATATAGATTACAACGTGGTGATCTAATAGAGGTCTATAAATGGTTACACGGTAAATACAAATGTGCGTTGATGTTCAAGATAGGGAGTCGAATGTACACACGTGGTCACGAGTACAAGTTGACAAAACAGTACTGTCGATTAGAAATGCGAAAATCGTTTTTCACGATGAGGGTGATCGACAAATGGAACTCCCTGCCGCGAGAAGTTGTGAATGCGTCGTCACTAAACGTTTTTAAAAATCGCTTAGATGTATTTCTGAAAAATGAGATGTTTTTATACGACTAGTTCTTTTTAACTTTTTAATTGTTTAATAATAAATATAACTACATAAAAAATCACAATATATTTGTCACTTATTTATAACTTTTGTGTTTTTAAATATGTCGCAATCTTTAAGGATTTTTTTTTTTTATCTT
This sequence comes from Candelabrum cocksii, assembly GCA_963930725.1. Lineage (NCBI taxonomy): Eukaryota > Metazoa > Cnidaria > Hydrozoa > Anthoathecata > Candelabridae > Candelabrum > Candelabrum cocksii. The sequence continues at coordinate 761,209 of OZ005665.1, forward strand.
ATCGATCTTATTCTGTTTCAATCTTTCTTTATGCCTATTACTCTTTTGTAAAACCTTAACATATATAATAATAATTAGATTTTAGTTTGTGTTGTTTTTTGTATCATGTTTGTAATACTTGTTAAATTTATTTGTTTCTTTCTAGACATAACTGATCATTTAAACATTTAAAACAGCTCTACTCCATGTCTTTTCTAATTGACAACGAAGAGACATTTGATGTTCTCAATGAACAAATGAGAGAACGCATTAAGGTAGCAGAAGATAACTACTTTTGATCACGGTTTGATGTTTTATCAGAAGCCACCATTGGCAAAGAAATATAAATCTTCATCTTTCGCTCAACTTCCAAAGCCAAAGAAAAAGTTATCAGGTCGCATTGAATTGGCATTGGTGCTGAAAACAAGAAAAAGTATTCAACCATTGAAGTTGAAGTTCATCAACCTTCATCAAGTTCTAAAATCGAGACAGAAGTTGTGTCTGAGCCTCCAGATGATGAAACACAGTGCTGGATGGATTCCTGCTTTTTTAAAGCCACAAGTCTGATTCTCAGACACTCTAAAACGGTTTTTTTTAAAGCCACAAAATATTAAAACATTACATGGCTCAATAATAATAAAAAATACTCCTGGTTTTTCCCAGGAACTGTGATTATGGGATCTTTCTGAATTTTTTAGATATAAGAGTTAACGGTAGAAGTAGATATTTGTGTACGGTAATAGTTTACGGTATAGTTCAGTTTTCCTTAATTCTGAAAATAACTTCTAAGATTTAACATCAACTTGATGTACTAAATATCATAAATTTTGGTCAAATTATATACTCTCCCCTGCCTAATTGTAGGGAGGGTAGAATAGCTGGGGTGGGTGGAGACAAAGGCAAAACATCATAGACTGGGAGGGTTATAATAGTTGGGAGGGTTAGAGAAATCTTTATATTACCGTAGGTTGGGAGGGTGGTCAATAGTTGGGAGAGGTGGAGGTAATATAATTTGAGTTAAACTTTGTTCCATGTGCATAGGACTTCAAGAGAATTTGATCGAATGTCTGGAATCAAGTTGAACGTTTTATTAAGATTTATTGATGTTTTTATGAAATGTTTTTGAGACGGAAACGTATCAGAACTTTTTGAATAGACTGACAGACAAACTTATTGTCAATAATTTTCAGTTGTGTTAAAAGATTGATTTATCCTTTTCATAATTGTGCTCAATTTCTATAGTTTGTGGTGTCAATTGTTTGAGTTTTGACTTTTGAAGAAAACATTATTGATTGGGAGGGTCATAATTAATTGAAATCGAGGAGATTTTTTCCCAAAATCGGAGATTTACTCTCCCCTACAATTAGGAAGGGAAGAGTACTAGCTAGCCTGATTTACGCAAAGTTAAACCCGCGAAAACTTAAAAAATCTTTAAAGTGACCTATTTCAGTACAGGTTTAGCGGCATTTTATCTGACATTTCCACTGAAAAATGTCATCTGGAGCCATTATCCCTTCCATCGGCCGCAACAAGTATTTGATTTTGTTCCTGTCTCAGATGTTGAAGTCCTTAAATATCTGAGGAACTTAAAACGTAAATGCGCAACTGGTTTAGACAACATTCCAAGTTGTTTTTTAAAAGATATAGCATTTGTCATCGCTAAACCGTTAACACACGTCATTAATGTATCTCTATCCTCTGGTAGACTACCAAATGACCTGAAAAATGCCCGTGTCAACCCAGTTTTCAAATCAGGAAAACGACAATCGTTTGATAATTACCGACCGATTAGCATCTTACCAATCCTATCGAAAATCTTCGAAAAATGTGTATACAAACAGCTGTCTGATCATCTTGAGCGACACAACCTTCTTTCCGACCATCAATATGGTTTTCCTTCTCGTCGATCAACTGAAATCGCTGCGACACACTTAACTGATCATTTACGTTTTGCCATGGACAGTGGTAAATACACCGGTGCAATCTACATCGATCTCCATAAAGCGTTTGACACCATCAGCCATTCAAAGCTAGTCAACACTCTTCAGAAGTCTGGTGTTTCGGGAAATTCTCTCTCTTGGTTTACCGATTATCTTTTTTGTCGCTACCAGCAAGTCTCATTTCAAGGAACCCTTTCAACTCCACAACCAATATTCTGTGGTGTTCCCCAGGGTTCCATCCTGGGTCCCCTACTCTTTATCACATATTTCAACGATATCACAAGCGTAATTAACTCTTCTCACATACTGATGTATGCTGATGACACAGTCATTTTCAGTTTACACAAGGATATTGAAACTATTGAAATAAACTTACGTCAAGATTTCAATGCACTCTCCACATGGCTGTACGAAAACGAGCTTATAATAAACCCTAAAAAGGGTAAAACAGAAATCATGATCTTTGGCACGCAGCCAAAGTTGAAAAAGCTTGATGAGCATCCAATTTCCATCATGCACAATGAAATTGCTATTAACATAACACAAACATACAAATACCTTGGAATTTACCTGACACCCTCATTGAATATGTCATTTCATATCATGGAAACCATCAAGAAGGCATCGACAAGACTCCGACTTCTCAAGAAAACTCGTGGATTTTTGGACGTAAAAACAGCAAAACTTATCTACCAATCCCTCGTCTTACCAATTTTTACATACAGTTCACTCAGTATCTATGGTACTACACCCAAATATCTGAAGGAACGCATCTCAGCAATTGAAAATCGTGCTGAACGTGTAGTTGGCTGTCCGGTTCCAAAGCGTGAGGAGGTTCTTGAAAAGAAAATTTGTTCATTCGTTCATCATTGTTTATACGGCAATAATGTTTACAACGTGTTTAATGACTATTTTGAATTCAAGAGCACCACAGTGAATACAAGAAGCAATGGAAATAAGCTTTTAATTCCAAAAATAAAGCTTGAGGCGGCTAGAGCCACTTTTAAATATCAAGGGGTGAAATTATTTAATTCACTACCTCTTGAGGCAAGAACTGAAGCTAATTTCAATAATTTTAAAAAGTTTTTTTAAATATAATTTATCTTAATTTTGCTTTCATTTACGTTCAACTACTACTTCCTACTTCAACTGTTCTTTTATTAATTAATTTTTAACTTTTTTTTTTTTTTTTTTTTTTAACTTATACTCCGTTTTATATATTTATTTGTAACAATTTTAACATTTTTAATCTTTATTTTAACAGGACAACCGTGATAACAGTGTAATTATATATCTACTGAGAGTTCTTTCCTGTATAAATTTCGTTAATAATAATAATAATAATCACTGCAAGCTACTCATCCATAGTAAACATCTCATCGCTGATGTTAAGTGAATAAAGAACTGGTTGTAGCGGATATCGCCCTTCATCTAGATCACCATCAACAACTGGTTCCCTGCCAAGTAACTCTTTAAAGTGTAGATACCACTTGTCGATTCTATCCTTTGTATTGCTTTCCTTGATGATGCCTTTCTTTGCTGTCTTTCTACCAGTAATTTGTTTGATGAGTTTCCAGCTCTCGCCGTGACTAGATCTCACATCTGCCCGCTCAACACTTCTAATTGCACTTGCTAGTTCTTCCTCTGTAACTGTGTTGTATGTCTCCAGTAGTTTCCCTTTTTCAATTTGCAGTTTCTCCCTATTACTTTTAGTTAATCTTTTATTATACACATCTGTAGCAGTTTACACTCTCTTTCTGGCTTTCTCAATTCGAGGATCAGAAGGTGTTGCTTTTTTTTCTTACGCTTTTTGACTGGTAGGTACTGCTTTGCTGCTTCCTCTATAGCTTTTATAAGATGAGCATATGTCTCTGTAAGGCTTTCATCTTCCTGGCATAGTTCCTGGTATCTGTTGTGCACCGAAATACTGTACAGGTTGCTGATATTGTTGTCCTTTAACATACTCCAGTCGTAATTGGGTTTGTGTGGTAGTGCTCTACCCATCCTCAGACTGAGTTTGATTTTTGCTGTAAGGATTCTATGGTCTGAGCCTATGCTACTGAAGCTGTTATAGGCTTCACAATCCTTCAATGAGTTCCTCCATTTCTTATTTACAAGAATGAAGTCTACTTGAGATTTATGCCCAGACATGTCTGATATGAACGTCCAAAGCTTTCCCTGCTTCTTTTGAAAGCTAGTGTTGGCTACTATGAGGTTATTTTCTTGAACATTGTTTTTCATTTTATTGCCGTTCTTATTCGTTTTCTCATGAAAGGTGAACCTTCCAGCTTCCTTACACAGGTGAGCATTGAAGTCTCCCACGATCAGGAGAAGATTGTGTTTTGGCACCCCTGATATGGCAGCGCTCAGATTGTCATAATGCTTTTCCGATTCATTGCTTCCTTCCACAGGTGAGTAGTGAACGATAATAGTGACTACTGGATTACCATTGAAGTGGGCAATGATGATTCTTTCGTTCCAAGGAATAATTTCGGATAGTGCACTTTCTATGGATTTGTCTATCATCAGTCCTACACTCCCAGCTGCCGCATTGTTTGAGTTTCGCCATGCCGAAGATGTTACTAGGAGGTGGCTGTCAATGTTTGTGTAGAGTACTGAATCTTCGTGTACAATTTTATGATCAACAATCAACATTCCGCTTACTCACATTTCATTCCGCGTTTACATGAAAATTTTTCATCCCAGCAAACCGGGACAGCTCGTCTCCATATAAACAGCCCCTGGATTAACAGCAGGATGTTTAATCCAGGGCTGTTTATATGGAGACGAGCTGTCCCGGTTTGCCGGGATGAAAAATTTTCATGTAAACGCCGAATGAAATGTGAGTAAGCGGAATGTTTAATCCAGGGCTGTTTATATGGAGACGAGCTGTCCCGGTTTGCCGGGATGAAAATTTTTCATGTAAACGCGGAATGAAATGTGAGTAAGCAGAATGTTTAATTCAAGCTAGATCCAGCAGCACCAAGTAAATATTCTTTGGTTTTTGAACAAAGGTTGGAGAATGTATTTGCTGATCGTGTTTCAATTGGTAGGGAATTAAAGCAGCTGTATGCGAGGTCTTGAAATGTACCTTTGATGTGCGGGGGGGGGGGGGGGGTTCTACTGCTGCATTGTTGTTGTTGCACGGCACTCGTCTATTTTCATTCATTAAAATCTTTAATGAACAAGCTATCGATAAGCCGTTGTGTTGATGGATTTATACACAAGTTTTGACAAATTAAATGTGCGCGGTGTTGTTTTCTGAAGCCGTTCAAAGTATCTTTATGAACCTGATGGTGTTCGATGTACTGCATTAACTGGTTTAAGGTATTGAAAAATTGCTGGTAGTATTGAAACTGGACGATAGTCAGATGCATCTAACAGATGGTTAGTTTTGTTAATTGGAACTACACGAGCAGTTTCCCAGCAACTTGGAAAAGTGCAGTAGCGTAGTCAATAGGGGGGGGGGGGGCAGGGGGCGACCGCCCCTCAAGAAATATCAAACACGAAAAAGGTCCACTTTAGACTAAACTTTTTTTAAAAAAGTAATATTAGTTACTAAGCTACCTTAGAGGGAAGATATTTTCGCGGTTGACAGATCTAAAAACTGCGAATTTCGCGAAATTTATTTTCGCGGTGGGCAGAGTATAGGTGAATATTTAGTACGATATAATTGACGTAAAAAGTCTAGATCTAAATTTAATCTTCAAACAAATCAGAGGCATTTCTAAGAACTTTGCCTGTATCCTCGATTGGAGGAAAACATCCAGTTCACTTATCTGCCAAAGTCGAATTATTGTCAAGAGAGAAGAAGGGCTGGAGACGAGTTTGCGAATTGTCGAATGCTCCGATTACTCAAACATTCAATAACTCGAACCATTTTCTTGGTCCCTTGTAGGTTAGAGTTATCGGGAGTGCACGGTATTTTCTTATATTTTTAATTGTACAGCTCTTTACATGTTAAGCGACACTAAAAAAACGAGAGAAAAATTGAAATTCGTGGAAAAACCTGTCGCGGATAAGACAATTTTCATTAAGTTTCGCGGAATTTAATTTCGCGATTTGGGGTCAAAATCGCGAGAATAAATTCCGCGAAAATTTCTTCCCTTAAGATAGTCTATGATGTCTTCTTTACTGGTCAAATATTGACATGTGTTATCATTGATTTGACATATGTCCCATTTTGATCAACTAAAGTTTTTATTGCAACAATTTTTCTACTTTGCAGCATTCGAACTGCTTTCTCTTGTTGTCCTGCATTTCCATAATCCTTAGAGAAAAAAACGGTTTTAAAAAAAAAGGAAAAAGGTTTTTTCTATAGACTATGGTACTTCCTTGCATTTCCTCGTCGTTAGTCCATTATGATGTTGGTGGTGGAATACTTAACGGAGTTAGACTGCATTGAAATTTAAACTGCCTTTCTGCTTTTGGCACAAGTTTTTTAACAAGCTTTGAATATCGAATGTGCTTTTGAATTCTATTTTGTAGTTGCTCAGTATTACCACTGACTGATTGTCCTATACCTTGAAGCCATTCTATACATTCTTGTTTTGATGTCAATTTGTCAATTCAATTTATTTACCAAAATATCATTTACATAAAAAAAACCAACAAAAACACAACAACAACGAAGACCTTTATTACAAAAGGAGATCTGGTTTGATATTTTGGTAGGAGTTACTCAATAGCCTAAGGCTGAACAAGTAGTAACCCCATAATAAAACAAAATAAATAATATTCAGAATATAAGAAGAAAATACTTAATAATGTATATATATAAAATAATATATAACTATGAACAGTTAATACACCATTAAAGTTGTCCCTCGTTCGCGAGAGTCACCTTTACTAATCGAAGAAATTGTTTTCTGTTCAGATCAAAAATAGAATGATAATCTTTGTATTTAATTTGAAATAGTTTGAAATATCACTAACAGATTTACAGGTAGACATTATTTTTCTGTGCTTGTGTTTTGATTTGTTTGCGAGTGTTTAGATAGAAATGATACCATTATTAATTTTTTTCCCGACAAGAATCATAGGCTGACACTGCAAATATATATTGAAGCTTTTCAGACGTTCGCAGTTCCATCACTTTTACTACCAACATGTATATTTTCGTCCGTCAGATTCGATTACGTCAAATCGGTAAAGAAGGCTATACGCTCGCCGTTCTTCAGCAATCGTAACTATGTGGCACTTTCCTGTAAGTCTCCCAACAAATAGTATCTTTTAATTAAACAGGAGGTCAATACAAAACAATATCATCAAAAATTTGAAAATGTAAAACCCTAAATGTAAATTATTTATTGCAAAGTTGATAGATATTGAGAATTGTATAGTTGGAGAAATTTGATTTTGAACTCAAAAAAACTCCAAGTCCAAGAAGAGAGTCATTTTTACCTCACCTAATCATAGCGGTTAAAAATTACTTAATAAAATTGTTTTTTCAATCGTCATCACTTTATTGTATGTTCATTCCTCCCATCTGGAGAGCCAAGTCATCAGGTTGTGCACATAACAGCTTCAAAGCAGCCGTGTTAGGTTGATCTACGCCATCTAATATTTCACTGATTATAGTAACGACCTGTATCATACATTCATATTGGTCAACGTTCACGCCGCCCCCTTCAACCGTGTCTTTGATAGTTATGGTTGTGCTTATTTGTACTAACTCTCTAAAATTATTTCGAAATACATACATCGTGCTAGGTAGTGAGCAGTTTCTCACTCCACCTACAGGAACAACTTCTTCAATCTTGCTCTTGACGATATAATGAGGGTAGAAATGATCGTACTTGCTGCAATACTTTTGCTGCTCTTGCTCGTTTACTTGTAGACCAACGTTTCCAAATGCAAGCTCAGTATGGAAGTTAGTTACATCGTCTAAATTTCGATCGTAATGTTTTTTCTCGTCCCAAACTCTTGGATTCATGTCAGCTGAATGAGCCATACACATACGCGCGCTTATTCCAACCCTTTTCGATAGAGTGTAAATACTTACGAAGTGGTGTTGATTTTCCTGAGCGCTTTTCACACGGTCTATCCACGAACGTCTTTGATATCGTAATACAAGACGCCGTTGATTCCTTAATTCTGCAACTGCATTCGATACTGCTGCAAATGTTGTGTCAATGTTTTGAAAAAAATGATCCATCACTCGATTTGTTTATGAAAAAACTAATTCAAAACAATAACCACTTTAAACGACATAAGTAGCTAATATAACGGTTTTTTATTAAAATGCTTCGACGTTTTTCACACTCGTTTTTCGGATAATACGCCTGACTAAAGTTTTTCAAAGCCTGATTAAAAGCTTTTTCAATACCCTATTAGGGACTTTAAGCATGAACAACGATAACGCCAACGCTAGCAGTTAAGTTATCGCTTCCGTTCATCAGCTTGTGCGTCATTAATCATTATCACAAGAAACGTTAGTGGTATCATGTGCTTAGAACACAAGTAAACAAAGTTTGGTTTTAGTGGGAAACTCATTCCTAGGGTTATTTCTTTGTTAAGTCATTTCAAGAACGTTCTAAAACTTCCAAATGTGCCAAATGCCTTATTCACAGCATACGACCTTGGATCTATAGATGATGTAGGATATGCTTTGCTGTACGATGTAAACACTTCGAAAAATTCTGACATTCAAGGCATATCCAGTGCTTGCTTCGTCACTCAAAGCGATAATCTTTTCTGCTGTCCATATCTCAGTATTCCATTTAAAATCAGGTAGGTACTCCATTATTCCCTCGCCATCGAGATTGTTAGCGTGGTCATAGTTGGTAAATATGCTTAGATAGATCATATTTTTCACCCATGTACTTGTTGTTTGACTGTGCAAACCGCTTTCGACTCATAACAACACCACCTCGTATACCTTCTTCCACCATTTCAAAGATACTTTGATCAGTAAACAGCTCAAGTTCAACTTTGGTAAACTTACAGCCTGCATCCCAAGTTAGCCCTGGATCACTATTGTAATGACATGGGTCTAGCCCATAAATGTCCAGACTAAGCTGTCTAAAGCCATCAAATATATCACTGAGCATCATATAGGTCATTATCATCTCCAATGTTTTTATGTGTATAATCATCATCATTACATTTTTCGAGTTGCAGTTTGCTGTAGTGGTCTTTTTGTGGTGGAGGAGTCGTCTCTTCAAATCGTTTCCAGCTGTCAACATACTCATATGGATACACATTTTTGCAAATCAACAACTGAAATTGCTCGTCCGCATTTGACTCTTGTCTCTCTTCAAAAATATAGCTTGCTACTGAAGGAAACCTCTTCAACAGCCCTTCTTTATCCAATTGTTTGGCTTTGATCTTTTCACATTTCTTACACCGCATTTGAGCGTTGTATGGCACATCAATTTCCACCAAATTAAACTCAGTTTGATTACAACAACAAAAACTACAAACGCCAGTTATATATGAGATTGGACACTTCCTGCCATAATCCTAATGGTATTGATGAACAGCCACGGCAACCCAATTGATCTCTTTTGGCACAATACCAATAAATACGTTTCTAGTCCTGCTTTTTCTTCTGGTAAATGAATCCATTAAACACAGCATTTCGGCCACCTGTTTTCGTTGAAAAAAATGTTATTTCATTAGCCATCATCAGAATATAAAGAAAAATTTACAATTCTCGTTTATATAAATTAAAAAAAAAATGCTGAGTTAATCCAAATGTAGGACCGAATGTAGGTAACATGTGTGAAGTGGGTTGTGGAAAAAATATGTAGGAATGTAGGTAACATGTGTAGAGTGGGTTGTGGAAAGAATATGTAGGAGGTAATGTAGGTAACATGTTTAGAGTGGGTTGTGGAAAGAATAGGTAGGGAATGTAGGTAACATGTGTAGAGTGGGTTGTGGAAAGAATATGTAGGGAATGTAGGTAACATGTGTAGAGTGGGTTGTGGAAAGAATATCTACTCAACTATCATGGCGGCTTACCGTACGGACGTGTTTTGTGTTGCTCTCATGCTTATGTTCGTTTTCTTGTGTATGTTGATAAAGAAACCAAGTTTTTGTACATCTGATGTTATTAGTTTTACCCTTAACTGGAACTGGTAATAATAATGCTGAATCCTATGGTTTTTCGTCATTGTATACTACAGAGAAAAAAGTATTTGTAAAATTTCGAAGACGTAATCTGTTATGTCTACTTTTATTGGCTTGTGGTGACATTGAAAGCTGTAATACTTTCAAGAAAAAAGACTTTACGATTTTGCACCAAAATGTTTGTGGATTAAAAAATAAAAAAAAACATGTAAAGAATTTTCTCATATGTAATAACATTAAGATTTTTGGAGTTACAGAAACTTTACTCTCGCACACACTTCCAAACTCGTTTTCAAATATCCGGGGGTATTCCTTCGAAAGAAGAGCTAGAACTAATGCACTTGGTGGTGGAGTTGGAATTTATATTAAACAAGGAATAGATTACTTGAGGAGATATGACCTTGAGAATGACGAAATTGAAGCCATCTATATTGAAATAAAACAATCTAATGCAAAAACGTTCATTATTGGCATTGTTTACCGCCCCCCGGATACATCGAAACCATCTCGACAACTATCGCCCAATTACGGTCCTTCCTGTGTGCTCGAAAATCCTTAAACGCTGTGTTCATATGCAACTAACAAAACATCTAGAGGAACATAGGTTACTATCGGAAAATCAATTTGGGTTCAGAAAAGGGAGGAGTACCGAAATTGCTGCAACCCTCTTTCTGGATATTATTCGAAAGAACATGGACTCTGGAAAGCTGACAGATGCGATTTTTATCGACTTGTCCAAAGCGTTTGATTCACTTAGCCATAGCCAAATAATTTCAAACTTAAATAATTATGGAATCCACGACACGGAGAAAGAGTTCTTTTTCAACTATTTATTCAATAGAAAACAACAAGTCTACTTTCAAAATTCAAAATCAACCTTTGAAACAGTATGTTGCGGTGTACCTTAAGGGTCCATTCTCGGACCTTTGTTATTTCTGCTCAGCTTTAACGATGTCGGTGATGTACTACACAATTGCGATATAATCATGTATGCGGATGATACTGTTATCTACACGTCTGCCAAAAACGAAATGGATCTGAAAACCAAACTATCTAATGATTTCCACAGAGTAGCCGTGTGACTAGAAAACAACGAGCTCGTGATTAACATGAAACCTTGAAAAACGGAAAGCATGATTTTTGGTACGCCGCAAAAGATCAAAAACGTGAATCCAAAGATCACGTATCTTTACTACACAGTCCCTACCACATCATCTTACAAGTACCTAGGAGTGGAGCTTGATCAATCCCTCAGTTTAACGAGCCACTGCAATTCCGTATATAAAAAACCAATTGTGTTGAACATTCCAATATAGCTGGAGAAACATCCAGAAAATGGGAATTTATAGACTAGAATTGACTTCATATTAGAAGCGATTAAATCTTCAAATCCTCCGGGCCTCGCCGACTCAGCGAATGAGTAGCATTCCGATGTGGCAAAGAACGGGTGTTGGTGGTTGGAGGGAGTGGCGCCCGCTTCAACAGTTACACCCAACGTCTTACGCCAAGGAAAAGGGAATAAACACCCTTGTTTACGCCCGTTGCCAACATTAGGGTTAATTCGCAAAACTTTACTTTACTATCACTGAAAACGACGACGATGAGGAACGCCATAAATGCTACCCTCGAAGGAGCAACTCATGGCGTAAATTTCAAACTAAAATGTTAATAAAACCAATACCCCACATAAAAGTCCATGTTTTTTTTCTGTGTACAGGAAGGTTTTCATTTTGGGAAAAAGATGCAAAGATTTTTCTCTTCCAAAAATCTATTTTAGAATACATTTATTAGCATTCCCAAAAATATTTCCTTACCAAGATCTCAATAATTCATTAGAAGACGTCTCGACGGGGATGCAAATGTTAAGTCACTTAATTATGTCGTTTGGGGAAAAAATGTAAAAAAGTCCCAGGCCATTTTGTAAATTTTATTACCATTATTTTATTAATTTAATTTTTGTCAATAAAAATGTACAATGATCGGTTTGTTAGTATATAAATATGTAAAATGTTACAATAAAGAAATTGTAGCTAAAATCGTATAAAGTACAGTGTAGGAAATTATTGGCGTGGTTTAAAGAAGGACTTGCTGACAAGTCAGTAAATCCTTTTCATAAAACCCACTGTTGTTTATCAGCTGTAGCAATTTATGTTATTATACAATATGTAATATATATAATTCTGCGTCAACTAGGTATTATCTATCGATGTAAAAAAAATTAGTTATATTTTAATAAAATGGATTTCTTTGTTGAAGATTTGAAAGCGATTATATTATTTGCGTTCTTTAGTGGCTCTTCAAAGTTATTTCAAATGAGAGGTCCTCTATGTAATATGGAAAATTCACATTTCTTCTTTTTAAATGATATACTGTTAAAATTAAATAATTCGTGTCGTGAGATCTAAGGTTTTATTTGTCGTTTTCAAAAAGTGAAGAACAATTTATGGAAATGAAATCAACAGAAGACGCAGAGCAATCCAAGCCAATTCGTCATGATGAGCCGGATTCATTGCTTCTTTTTCAAAATGTCTTCAGAACATTTAATTGATAGGGTAATGTGCCACACATTTTTGCCATTTTGTCTGGTATCTTGAAGAAAAAACATCATTCCCATCATTGCAACCTTTGTAGAAATCAGACAACCAGTTACACGAAGATTCGAAAGAATTTGTTTGATTCCTCTCATTGCTTCGTCAGTTATCAAAATTTGCCTACATCGCCGAGAGCGTTGGTGATGCATCCAGTCCATTCGAATTCCTGAAATTTTCTGTTTAAATTTGCATTCGGCATATTTTCTTTCGGCCTACTTGCGAGCATACTTCTTTTTTTATCTTTTCAAGAATAGTTTTTGCGTTTTGTACTAGTTATTTTAAAAAGCTTGGCTTTTTCTGATTATGCCTTACCGAGGCGTTTAAAACTTTAAGTGGTGGTAGGCCAAAATTTCTCTTGGCGGAATAAAGATCAGCGTAAAATGGGGCAGATAAGGTATTTAAAAATGTGAGCGCCCTACTTATATTTCAATTTATGATCTAGTGTAGTCATAGTGTATACATAGTGTATGACCCGGGGAAAAATCGTAGCTTAACAAATTTGGTATGAAAAGAAGCGAAATTTCACGTACTTTAACGTATCCAAAATCCTCTTTAATCCGTTTTGTGTAATTTTTTTAGAAAAGATCAAGTACCGCAAAGCTTCGATTAAACGCCCGGGCGCTTATTTAATATTTTAGCTTTTAGGAAGGACGCTTAATCGAGGGGGCGCTTATTCGAGGAGGGGCGCTTAATCGAAGCCTTACGGTATTTTCTTATGACGATTTTGCGCGTTGACATGTAATCGTGTAAACAATCATGAAATCATGAAAGTTGTTACGTCATAGAATCATTGATCTCCATATTTTGTTCAGGACCTTTCCTAGCTAAAGATTTGAATCGGTTGAAGTACAAAAAGTACACCATTTTTTTAGAATCTAGTTAACTATGCTTTTTTGCTGTCAAATTCTACTCGAATTGGTACCATTTCCGTCTACAAATTCCATCAGATTACAAGCTGAAGATACTCTATTAAAATTCTATAAAGTCTTATAAGGTTTTAAAATTTCAGCTACTGTTTCTTCCATTTCTTATAATCCTAGCTGCTATAGTTTGTTAATGAATTCATTTCTATATGTTTAAAAAAATTTTAAAAAAAAGCACAGACTTTCACATTTAATTTTGAATATTTGTTGTTTTTCTTTCACTTTTTAATTTAAGATTGTCAAGTTTTATTTTATCTTGTCACATTTTTCACAAAGTAAGTTTACAAAATTGTTTTTTGTAATAATGGTTGACAAAACATGTTACAGTATTAATTTAGTCAAAGTTGATTATAAGAAACTGATACAGTATATTTTCTGTTGGACTACCGGAAATTTTATTTTTGCAATTTCAACTTTGTTGTTAACAATTTCAGTTCATCTGAATATGTTTGCGTTTATTCACTACTTAATTCCTCTTTGCCACTGATATATCTACCATTTTTAATGTGGTTAAGTCTAGAAATATACATTCTTTTATATATAAATAAAGAAATAAAAGTGTTTATGACATATCTTTCTTGAAAAGATTTTACTTTTATAACTATTCATTAGATCAAGGGGTTATACATTTTAGATATCCCCAAGCAAATTTTAATTTTTTAACCTCTCCCTCCTGTCTGATTCCATCTAAAATCATTCATTCCATAAATTCTGGATGTGACATCTGAAGGAAATAAACTGCAATATCTGCTGACTAAGAACAGCTAACATGAAAAGATTATCCATGTATCAAAAACAACATTGTTCATTTCCCTTACTTCGTTTAGTAGATATTGCAGATCTTGTGATGTTCTGTACGTGACATTCCAAAAACAGTTCGGAAATAAAGTGTTTGATTCAAGAACAGTTTAGGAGCATTCAAAGAACATCGCTGATTAGAAAAACTTTACAAATAAACATTTTAAAGTTTACGGGACTTAAACTTGTATTGGTTCCTACATCGTGTTATTTCCAGAACCCCAAACTTTTGAACTATTCTATCTTCGAGAGTTTGGATTTGTCATGGGGTTTTAATACATAAACAAAGTCATTGATAACGTTACTTAGGTCAATGGCTGAAATTCCATTTATCTCTTTCTTGACTCAAACTAAGCCATTAAATGATCCTTATTATATTACAGCAATTCAATCATTGAAGTAATGGTGTGCAAGTTTTACATCAATACAACCATGTACCTTATTATATTACAGCAATTCAATCATTGAAATAATGGTGTGCAAGTTTTACATCAATACAACCATGTACCTTATTATATTACAGCAATTCAATCATTTAAATAATGGTGTGCAAGTTTTACATCAATACAACCATGTACCTTATTTAATCTTTATTTTACTTAGGAGCCAGGTGTGATCATTTGTGTGAAATAACCTCACTGAACAGTGGTTTGTTGTTTCTATAAAATTAACTTTATGTTCACAGTGCCATCCATATAACTTATAAATATGACAGCAATTCGATCGTTATCACAAATGTTGTTTGGAGTGCGTAACATTGTTTTTTTACGTTTGAATGTAATGAAAATTCATCTGCCAGTTGTAAATATGTGCACAGCTGAAAATCCAAAAAGTGAAGAAGGTACGAGTGAAGAGAACGAAAAGGACATAAAAAAACAACTATCTGAAAAGGTTATACTTCTTACAAATGCACAAAAGGAATTGGCAGATTTCAAAGATAAATATGTGCGCTCATTAGCTGAGAGCGAAAATATCAGGCGACGTGGCGTTAAAATGGTGTCCGAAGCCAAGCTGTTTGCGATACAAAGTTTTTCAAAAGACTTATTAGAAGTTGCGGATGTTCTTGAAAAAGCAACTGAGAGCGTGCCCGAAAAGCAGATAGCGGAAAACGAACATTTGAAAAGCTTGTTTGATGGGCTCGTTATGACAGATGTTCAACTCCAGAAAGTCTTCGCAAAGCACGGGCTGGAGAAAATCAACCCGTTGAATGAGAAATTTGATCCAAATATCCACGAAGCATTGTTTCAAATGGAGGTGGCTGATAAAGAGCCAGGTGTAGTGACAGTTGTGCAAAAAACCGGATATGTGTTGCATGGTCGTCCAGTACGTGCTGCTCTTGTTGGAGTGACTAAATAGAAAAATGGATGAAAGTTTACACAAATATATACAGAAAAGCAAATAACACTCTTGTTCTTTATATTGGTGTAATACAGACACATTTTCATTCTGTTTGCATTTTATTTGTTGCATCCATCAACCATTTTAGGAATTTCCAGGTCTTATTTCAAGTTTTCTTTTTAGTATTTTCAAAATAATCTCTGCGTTTTAAAACTCTATTTTCTATTTTGAACTTTTAGTGAAGTGAGAAAATGTCTGAAGAAGCGAGCCTTGAGAAAATGTCTGAAGAAGCGAGCCTTCTAATCCAAAACTTCTTAAGTGACTTGAAGCAAAGACAGATAGTTGGTTCATCTGACACGGCCATTCACATGGTATTGTTACTGAGAAAGCTGGTGGGTAGTACTGGTTGGAGGAATGTCCATGAACTTATTGCTTTGATAAAAGAAGTAGCCACGCAGATCAGTGAAAGAATAGGAGATAGCACAGCAAACAACATGATCTACAGAGTACTGAAGTTAGTGAGAGAAGAATGCACTGGATCTCCAGGGAATGAAAGTGAAGGTATCTACACATACATATTGCTTTCGTCGAAGGTCTTATCAACTCAATTTTTATCTTTTTCTACTTCTTTTTTCATAGACCACGGTTTTACTTCTATTTTTTGGTCAACTTTATATTTTATTTTAACTTTCTCCAAGTCTACTTCGTCATACTAATTTCTTTTCTAATGAGAGGACGCATATTGATAGCAGTGTTTATTTTTATATATTATAAACTACTGAAATGTATTATCCTCTATAAAGATCGAAATAATAATAATAATCATTCTCCTTTACTTTTTGCTAGCCCAAAATGTGTTTTTGATTCCGTATATTATACTGTTAGTTTCGGACGGTGATTCCCTTCAAACAATTATGTTCCAGAGTAGTAGAGAGGATTCCTTTTCATCTCACTCATCCGACATTAAACATTTGAAGTCTGTGATCATCGATTCAATAAACGAAGTGCTGAGCGAGTTGGAGACGTGCAGGGATAACATTTCTATGCAAGCACTTGAGCACATCCATTCAAACGAAATCATAATGACGTACGGGAAGTCGCGGACCGTGGAAAAGTTCTTAAAGAATGCGGCCAGAAAGAGAAAGTTCACTGTTATCGTTGCCGAGTGTGCCCCATATTGCGAAGGACAGGAGCTCGCGAAGACGCTCTCCGATAGCAATATTGAAACCACGGTCATCACAGATTCAGCTGTCTTCGCCATTATGTCTCGCGTGAATAAGGTCATTATTGGAACGCACGCTGTAATGGCAGACGGCGGGTTGAAAGCAACAAGTGGAGTGCACGCGATAGCACTGGCTGCAAAACATCATTCTGTTCCGCTCATTGTGTGCACTGGACTCTTCAAACTTTCTCCACAGTTCGTTTGCACTTACGATCAAGATATCGTCAATCAATTTCTATCTCCCAGTGACGTTCTAAAGCTCAAAGATGGAAAAACAATGTCAAACGTTCACGTTGTCAACCCCCTGTTCGACTATATAGAGGCCGATTTGGTTACCATGTTTATTACAGATGTCGGGGGGAGTGTCCCGTCTTACATGTATCGACTGCTAGTGGAGATGTACCAGAAACAAGATACTAACATTAACATAATAACATAAAATATATATTTAATTTTGTTAAATTATTTACTATTTTATTATAAAGAATTAGTAACCATGTATTTTTTCAAATTTTATCTCATCAAAAACTTGAACCCGATGGAATATTTCAAGCAGTTTGCTATTCCACTGCGTACTGTTGCCATATCCGGACATTTCCAAGGGACTTAATTTGAAAATAAGAACTGAATTTTATGTCTTTCGCTTGCACAATAACATCCAAAAGAATAAAAAATTCTTAGAACCCTTATACGGGAAAGTAAAAAAATTGCAAAGATTCTACGAAGGAATGTGTGTTTCATAAGCATCTTCCATCAGATGACAGTTGTTGAGATTTCACACGCCTACCTCGCGAGGGAGATAACCACTCCTGTGAGCATGCTTCGTGTCCAAAGAACAAACAAATATACATGTACACCGTGAGATCTGCTTGCGTCAGCATTTTACTATTGTTACAAATATAAGCTCTTGACTACAATATTCGCGATGGTCAATAAACTGCTTTTAAGTCAACTACCTTAAGGACATAAATTAATGCTGGTAAAAAAGAATGCGTCGTAAAAGTTCGCGGATTAGGCCTAAAATCGCAAAATTAAATGTCGCAAACGTGTGTGGTGAAGTTAGGAAATTCAGAATTCATTAACCAAAAGAAACTCTGAACATAACGAAAATTAGAAAAACATCTTCCACCAACGGATATATATTTTGGGCAAAACTAAATACAGGTTCCAAGTCAGACACATGGCCACAATGGGGAATGTTTTTGCCGAAGAAACAAAATCTTCTGAAATAAATACCAAGTAACGTCTTCATTTGATATTTATCTGTCAAATAAGCTGAAAGATATAAGTTCAAAGTTTAGTGTACATTTCTAGGAAAATTTGTGTAACAAAGGAAAAGAGCTGGTTATATTTCTTTATTGGATGTCCATAAATGGATACTTGAATTGATCGAAAAATAACATGAATCTGAAAATGAAACGGCGAAATAAAAATATATAAGTACATATACAATAGCCAACATTCAAATATTAATGACAAAAAATCATCTTTTGTAATGAGATTTTGCCCTGTACGAAACGTTTTCAAGAGCTTTTGCTTGAGTGAAATTTGGTGTTTGAAGAAACACAGTGGACGTCTATATGCGTAGATTACAAATTAAATATTGAATTGTTTTGAGAAAACAAAATGCCATTAAGGGATATAAAAAATAGGCAAGTTTTTGTTTTAGTTATTAGTTGTTGTTTTTTTAAGTTTAAATTATATTTTCTAGAATAAGTTGATTTTTTAAAAAGTTGATGGTATTCAAGTGTGTATTTAACTAAAACATATACTTGCCTGTTTTTGACACCCTTTCTTTTTTTGTTTTTCAAAATAGTCGTTAACTTTCTGTAATTATATACAAACGAATAATGACAGGTTTTTTTAAAATAGTGTTTTTTAATTATTGTAATTGTAACGTAAGCTTTCACGTAAAAGATAAGATTTTTTCAACTGCGTTTTACATTCCTAGCACTTTCAAACATTTGATGGTTAATCGCAAACACTTATCATAGAATGTTTTATGGTACTATTCCTGCACGACGTACATTCGAACATAAACTTTCTTTAGTTTGTTAGTATGATGATTCATGAACACTTTCCACTTCTAATTCTATCAATTTCTATAGAAAGTTTATGCCCGTAAACACTAAAAAGAATATTCAAAATGCAACGGCATCACATTTCATGGTTTTCTTCGCTGCTAACTCAAACACAGGATTTGTTTGTTTGTGGAATTCAAATAAAATTGGCGATGGTGTATTCATCTAATCATCAAAAAGATTGACTGGTTTCTGCACTTGACTGATTTCTCAGAAAGCTCTAACATTGATCTCGAAAGACTTTAGAATAATCAACATGTTACAATATCAAAACCTGTAGGAAAGTTCTCAGACGTTTTGGAATCACCGGACGTATCTGGTATATCCATAGTCTTGGGATATATTTAAGCGTCATATTTCTTTTCTCGAATCTCGACAATAATCACTTTAGCAGCAGTCATGGGTATCCTTTCATCAACTTTTTATTCATCTTTGCATTTCTTCCTTCCACAATTCGTTAACGTAAAAATCTATCATATTTTGAAAACCCGCAATATTTGACTTCCCATCAACTTTTGTAAAGTGCAATTCATTCCCATATCTCTCCTGCACTATGAGAACAGAAAAACCTTTCAAACCAAAATGTAAATCTAAAGTGAAAGAGTTTTGTATTTTTCATCGTGGTCCGCATTTATGGAATAATATTATTCTGGGGGAGAGTACTCTTACAAATGCAGAAAGTTTTGATGTTTTTAAGAAAATATTGAGAACCTTTTTGATTTCTCAAAATGCTGAACAAAACCTTTGAAGCATTAACATTTGTTTGATCTTTTATATGTTTTTAGGTTTTTGAATTGAAATTTCGCTTTCTCTGACAATCGTATTATCTTTTCTCGGCATTTGCTTTTGTATACACGCGTATTTGATATTAGCTAGCTGCTGATAAATTTGTATTTTGTTGATTAAACTATGATTGTAACAATAAAAGACGGTTCTCGACGATAAGACCAATCAAACGGTCTTCTACGCGTACGCGCCGCGCTTGTATGTATAAATTTATATATGGTTTTGCAATTTTTGCTACAGATCCAAATAACTTGCTTAAAATATTCTAATTATACAGTTTATCGCCAATAAACATCGAATCGCCGTACCTAAACATCGATAAAGATGTATGCGATATATTCGGGTCTGACGATGATCAAGACGTACAAGGTATAGGAAATGTTGATGAAAGCAAAATGTTGTTGCAAAAGTTGCAAAGTAGATTTTAACCACGTTGTAACAGAAATTCCTCTTGTTAATAAGAACGCCAAGAAAGCTAACATAAACGATATTCGCGATCAATTAAACAATTTGCGTAGTTTATCATTTCTAATGGGATTCGTTAATGAAGTTCGCATTAAACTTTCTGAGTTGACCATGTTTGTAGAAAGCAAACTACCAAAAGAGAAAGGTTTAAAATTAACACCACGGTCTGCGCTGACTGATCTAAAAGATATTTCAGACAATTGCATGCTAAATGATAACGTAATTAACGCTTTCCAACGCATGTTTAAAGAAGAGTTTGGTAAAGCCAACGGTCTTCAAGATCCAGTGTTAGGCCAAGGTTTGGATTTCAATGTTATAAGAAACACCCCTTTTGTGCAAGTGCTTCACAACGGGAGTCTACACTGGATAGCCGTATCAACGTATGGATGCAAAAGTGGAGTGTTTTATATGGGTAGTCTGTTTAGTGGAAAGATAGCGGAACATACAAAACACCAACTCTGTACATTAATAAATTGCAAAGAAGAAACTGTTAAAATTCCCGCGTTACCGGTACAGCAACAGACAAATGGAGTCGATTGTGGTGTTTCGCTCTCGCATTTATTACATACTATCAGCAAAAACGCTACCAGCCGATATGTATTTCCACAGCGAAAAAGTGTGCACCCATAGACTGTTTGCACCATAACAAGATCTCCTTATTCCAACTAGATCGTACGTATTAAAAGATGTCTACCAAAAGAGGAAAAAATTGGAAAACAGATTACACGAAAAGCAAATGTGCAGTGAATGTTTCGGATGGTTTCGTCGAATGTGCGAGCGTATTCCCGCGGAGATTTTTAAACACGTAACAATGAAAAATGGTTTTGTCACCAATGCTCTAAAAAATTGGAATAAAACATTTCTTCCTAACTAAAAACATTAACGGGTATTTGAAATAAAAACAAAACAATACATAGATATGTCAAACGTTGTTATTTAGCATCCTCTTCGTATTATTGATATTATTCCCTGAGTATGAAAAACAACGAATATCGTGATCATGTGTATTGTTATATTCCGAACGTCAAAATACAACGAATATCGTGATCATGTGTATCGTTATATTCCGAACGTCAAAAAACAACGAATATCGTGATCATGTGTATCGTTATATTCCGAACGTCAAAAAACAACAAATATCGTGATCATGTGTATCGTTATATTCCGAACGTCAAAAAACAACAAATATCGTGATCATGTGTATTGTTATATTCCGAACGTCAAGAAACAACGAATATCGTGATCATGTGTATTGTTATATTCCGAACGTCAAAAAACAACGAATATCGTGATCATGTGTATTGTTATATTCCGAACGTCAAAAAACAACGAATATCGTGATCATGTGTATTGTTATATTCCGAACGTCAAAAAACAACGAATATCGTGATCATGTGTATTGTTATATTCCGAACGTCAAAATACAACGAATATCGTGATCATGTGTATTGTTATATTCCGAACGTCAAAAAACAACAAATATCGTGATCATGATTGATCATAATGGCGGCATTGCAAACGGACGTGTTTAAAATTGTTTCTGTTTTCATGATAGTTTTAATCATAAAGAAAAAATTGAGTTCTTTATCTTATGGAAAAGATTCTGTATATATTGGATTACAGTGTTATAACAGCTTATACGATGGAATTCGAGAGAGAATACTCGTTGATTCCATGTTTGTTTACAATTCTCAGAAAAGGTTTGTCTACATAAAATTTGTACGACGAAGCAAGCATTGGATTGTTAATTTATTATTACTATGTGGAGATATTGAACAATGTCCCGGACCTGTTACCATTGAAAGATTTACCAAACAACAGGGGATAAAGTTTGTACACCAAAACATCCGAGGACTTCTCAACAAAATGCCTCAACTGGAAGCGTTTGTCTCAAACACTCGAGAAAAGGTTGACGTGATAAGTTTGTCTGAAACACACATCAATACCAACGATGGCACTGACAACAACAACCTGTACGAACTTCCAGGGTATACATTCCTTAAAAAGGACAGAGACACTGGCAAAGGCGGAGGAGTCGGAATTTTTGTGAAAAATGGAATAATTTTCAAGCGAAGGGACGACTTAGAAACTTTTCACATAGAGTCTCTTTGGATCGAAATTTCTATATACAAAACAAAATCTATTTTGTACGGTTGTTATTACCGTCCTCCAGAGACTTCAAAGTTTTTATTCAAACACTTCAACGAAATTATTGAAAAGCAATTACACAACATTAACCGTCAGAAAAAAGAAACAATCATAATGGGTGATTTCAATCTTAATTACGCAAAAAACTCTACCAACTGTGACTTGAAAGCCATTTTTAACACCCTTGGCTTTAAACAAATGATAAAAGAACCAACAAGAACAACAAAAGACACTTCCACTACAATTGATCTTATTTATTCGAACCTACCGTCCAACTTGTCATCTGCTTCAGTTATCCCATTGTCCCTTAGCGACCATGATATGATCGGATGCTCAAGAAAAAAGAATCAATTCAAATATAGTCCCATAGTAATAAAATGCAGGGACTATCGTAGTTACAACCACGAAGCTATGTGCGAAGAAATAAAAAGTACAAATTGGAATGACTTATACGAGGCAACAAGCGTTAACTTTGCTGTACAAATTTTCAACTCAAAACTTTCCGAAATTTTTGAAAGGTACGCACCGTCTATTCGCAAGACTGTTAAAGGGAGACCGTGTAAATGGCTGACAACTGAAATTAAACAACTGATGAACGACCGCGATCGTCAGCTCCGAAAAGCAAAGAAAACGCGAACTGAAAACGACTGGACAGCATACAGAATGGTGCGAAATAGTTGCAGCATACAGGTCAGAAAAGCCAAATCAAACTATCAAAAGTCACTGATAACCGAACACGAGGCAAACCCACGGAAATTCTGGGACGCCATCAAACAGATTTTCCCGAACAAAGCAAAGAACATCAAAAGAACTTCGAAGGATTTGGACGAACTAAAATCAATAGTTGAGAGATTCAGCTCATTCTTTAAAACATCAGTTAACACCATCAAACAGCTAGAGTTCCCCCTAGTCAACTTTACGTGGAGATCTGTAACACTGAAGCCACCAACGTACTGTAAAAGGTTTTGCATGGGGTATGTCTCAAAGATATTTGTCGAAAGGGAATTACGAACATTAAAGAGACGAAAAGCCACGGGATTAGACAATCTCCCACCTGGACTTTTAAAAGACTGTAGCAAATACATAGCTGGCCCGATAGCAAATATAATAAACCTTTCAATAAAACTGCAACCGTACCAACCATGTGGAAAAGTGCAAGGGTTACACCCATCTTTAAATCTGGGAACACTTCATTACATTGCAACTACCGCCCAATCTCAGTCCTCCCGGTTGCCTCAAAAATCATGGAGAAAGCTGTACATAAGGAGTTGATGGACTTCCTAGAGAAAGAAAATCTTCTTAGCAACAGTCA
This sequence comes from Candelabrum cocksii, assembly GCA_963930725.1. Lineage (NCBI taxonomy): Eukaryota > Metazoa > Cnidaria > Hydrozoa > Anthoathecata > Candelabridae > Candelabrum > Candelabrum cocksii. The sequence continues at coordinate 784,865 of OZ005665.1, forward strand.
ATACGGGTTTCGCAGAAAGCGATCAACAAAAATGGCTGCAACTCTATTATGCGACAACATCCGTCGACATATCGACGCTGGTAAAATGGTCGGAGTTGTCTACCTGGATCTAACTAAAGCATTCGATACCATCGGTCATAATGTTCTGCTATCTAAACTTTCCGCCTTTGGAATTCAACGTCAAGAATTAATGTGGTTCACGGATTACTTATTCAATAGAACACAAATTGTTGACATCGATGGAATGAGATCGAATGCAGAAGCCATAACTTGCGGGGTCCCACAAGGGTCAATACTCGGACCCCTGTTATTTATTATGTTTTTCAACGACCTTGCCAAGGTATTACATCATTCAGACATTTTAACGTATGCCGACGATACTGTCATTACATTTGCGGACAGTGATGCATCGAAAATCGAAAAAGCCCTGAATGAAGATATGGAAGAAATTGGGAAGTATTGTAGGGAAAACGAACTGATTTTAAACACCAAGAAAGGAAAAACTGAGACGATGTTATTTGGCACAGGAAAAAGACTGAAAACATCAGGAAAGAATCTCGAGATAGCTTACGAAGGTTCAACAATTAACTTTGTCACAAAATACAAATACCTAGGCATAATTATAGACAGTTCACTGAAAATGTCAGAAAACTTCGATCGCAGCTACAAGAGTGCCAGCTCACGTCTCCGGCTCCTGGACCAAATGAAAAGTAACTACCTCACTACAACAGCACGTCAAAGAATCTATACAACAATGATCGTCCCCCTCCTAACATATAGCTGTCCAACTCACTCCAATTACACAAGCACTCAAATCTCCCGACTTCAACGTGTAGAAAGACGAGCCAAGCAGATCATCCCCGGACGCCAAATCCCAAAGATCGATCAACAACTTAAGCGCGAATGTATTACAATGGTCAAAAAATGCTTAAACAGAGAACTTGGTTGCAAAATTTTTAACCATTATTTCGAGCTCTGCAACCACGAAAAGAACACGAGAAATAATAAATACACTGTCAGATTACCTCCAGTGAAACTTGAGACAGCTAAACGCGGATTTTTTTTTAATGGGGCTAGTCTGTACAATTCTCTTCCATTAGACATCCGGAAGATTTCAAATACAAACAGTTTTATTAAGGAGATCTCGAAACAGTTCTCTTAGTTTTAAAGTTTTTATCGTTTTATATATATATATATATCTATAACAAGTATATACTAACAATTTTAAACATTTTTTTTTTTTTTTTTTTTTTTTTTTTTTTTTTTAAACAGGACGAGCATTAATAGCAGCTGTATTGTATATAATTATTGCACATAATTTATATAATTACTGAAGTTCAAATCCTGTATAAATATTCATAATAATAATAATAATAATGTGTATTGTTATATTCCGAACGTCAAAAAACAACGAATATCGTGATCATGTGTATTGTTATATTCCGAACGTCAAAATACAACGAATATCGTGATCATGTGTATTGTTATATTCCGAACGTCAAAAAACAACGAATATCGTGATCATGTGTATTGTTATATTCCGAACGTCAAAATACAACGAATATCGTGATCATGTGTATTGTTATATTCCGAACGTCAAAAAACAACGAATATCGTGATCATGTGTATCGTTATATTCCGAACGTCAAAAAACAACGAATATCGTGATCATGTGTATCGTTATATTCCGAACGTCAAAAAACAACGAATATCGTGATCATGTGTATTGTTATATTCCGAACGTCAAAAAACAACGAATATCGTGATCATGTGTATCGTTATATTCCGAACGTCAAAAAACAACGAATATCGTGATCATGTGTATTGTTATATTCCGAACGTCAAAAAACAACGAATATCGTGATCATGTGTATTGTTATATTCCGAACGTCAAAAAACAACGAATATCGTGATCATGTGTATCGTTATATTCCGAACGTCAAAATACAACGAATATCGTGATCATGTGTATTGTTATATTCCGAACGTCAAAAAACAACGAATATCGTGATCATGTGTATCGTTATATTCCGAACGTCAAAATACAACGAATATCGTGATCATGTGTATCGTTATATTCCGAACGTCAAAAAACAACGAATATCGTGATCATGTGTATCGTTATATTCCGAACGTCAAAAAACAACGAATATCGTGATCATGTGTATTGTTATATTCCGAACGTCAAAAAACAACAAATATCGTGATCATGTGCATCGTTATAGTCCGAACGTCAAAAAACAACGAATATCGTGATCATGTGTATTGTTATATTCCGAACGTCAAAAAACAACAAATATCGTGATCATGTGTATTGTTATATTCCGAACGTCAAAATACAACGAATATCGTGATCATGTGTATTGTTATATTCCGAACGTCAAAAAACAACGAATATCGTGATCATGTGTATCGTTATATTCCGAACGTCAAAATACGCTAAATTGCATAGTATTATCTTTATTACACTCGCAAATAGAAACCCGCGTCTGCACAATCAGTTATATAAATATGCGTAAAATATGCATAATTTATCGCGAATAGTTTCTAATTATTCTGCATAATTAGAATATTTTAAGCAAGTTATTTTGATCTTTAGCAACAACTGCCAACCGTTCGTTCAAAAAAAGGAATCCCCTTCTAACGCATGCGCAGTAGCTAAAATCAAGCATCATTCGTCGCATAAAACGGCCTCGTCATGTTTGCGTAAAGTCTCTAATGTCAATAACGTCGAAACATTTTAGAAAACGTTAGTTGTGTCGTTTACAGTGCATTACTGTTTTGATATTGGTTTTCGTAAACAAATCGGGTGATGGATCATTTTTTCAAAGCATTGACACAACATTTTCAGGAGTATCGAATGCAGTTGCAGAATTAAGGAATCAACGGCGTCTTGTATTACGATATCAAAGACGTTCGTGGATAAACCGTGTGAAAAGCGCTCAGGAAAATCAACACCACTTCGTAAGTATTTACACTCTATCGAGAAGGGTTGGAATAAGCGCGCGTATGTGTATGGCTCATTCAGCTGGCATAAATCCAAGAGTTTGGAACGAGAGAAACCATTACGATCGAAATTTAGACGATGTAACTAACTTCCATACTGAGCTTGCATTTGGAAACGTTGGTCTACAAGTAAACGAGCAAGAGCAGCAAAAGTATTGCAGCAAGTACGATCATTTCTACCCTCATTATATCGTCAAGAGCAAGATTGAAGAAGTTGTTCCTGTAGGTGGAGTGAGAAACTGCTCACTACCTAGCACGATGTATGTATTTCGAAATAATTTTAGAGAGTTAGTACAAATAAGCACAACCATAACTATCAAAGACACGGTTGAAGGGGGCGGCGTGAACGTTGACCGATATGAATGTATGATACAGGTCGTTACTATAATCAGTGAAATATTAGATGGCGTAGATCAACCTAACACGGCTGCTTTGAAGCTGTTATGTGCACAACCTGATGACTTGGCTCTCCAGATGGGAGGAATGAACATACAATAAAGTGATGACGATTGAAAAAACAATTTTATTAAGTAATTTTTAACCGCTATGATTAGGTGAGGTAAAAATGACTCTCTTCTTGGACTTGGAGTTTTTTTGAGTTCAAAATCAAATTTCTCCAACTATACAATTCTCAATATCTATCAACTTTGCAATAAATAATTTACATTTAGGGTTTTACATTTTCAAATTTTTGATGATATTGTTTTGTATTGACCTCCTGTTTAATTAAAAGATACTTTATGTTGGGAGACTTACAGGAAAGTGCCACATAGTTACGATTGCTGAAGAACGGCGAGCGTATAGCCTTCTTTACCGATTTGACGTAATCGAATCTGACGGACGGACGAAAATATGCATGTTGGTAGTAAAAGTGATGGAACTGCGAACGTCTGAAAAGCTTCAACATATATTTGCAGTGTCAGCCTATGATTCTTGTCGGGAAAAAAATTAATAATGGTATCATTTCTATCTAAACACTCGCAAACAAATCAAAACACAAGCACAGAAAAATAATGTCTACCTGTAAATCTGTTAGTGATATTTCAAACAAGAATGTATAGAATGGCTTCAAGGTATAAGACAATCAGTCAGTGGTAATACTGAGCAACTACAAAATAGAATTCAAAAGCACATTCGATATTCAAAGCTTGTTAAAAAACTTGTGCCAAAAGCAGAAAGACAGTTTAAATTTCAATGCAGTCTAACTCCGTTAAGTATTCCACCACCAACATCTTAATGGACTAACGACGAGGAAATGCAAGGAAGTACCATAGTCTATAGAAAAAACCTTTTCCCTTTTTTTCGAACGGTTCAAAGTAGAAAAATTGTTGTAGTAAAAACGTTAGTGGATCGAAATGGGACATATGTCAAATCAATGATAAAGAAGTCATATGGTGTGGAAATAAGTCTAGTTATTTTTATGGTTTAAGTAAAAATCCGTTTGATTGGTTTAAATCAATTTCATTAAACACAGTAGCTATGAATATCACCCATCCTGTAAAAATTCGTCAAACAGTTGAGACAGACACATCTAGCATGTACGTCATAACGCCCTGATTTAAACTGTGTCTGCATATAGCCAACACCACCATAACTCAGTTTTTTTGTCAAGTGAGCTGGTTATTCGTATATTTTCAGTTTTGCGGTCTGGATAGGATCGTGTGAACATATGGCTCTACAATATCCATGATCATATTAAAATGACTGATAGTTAGTCCAGTAAGGAAAAGTTGTGAAGTATGTGAAGGTTGTTAATGTTATACAATTAAGAGATTTGAATCAAAGTTTTTCTAAGTTATTTCTGAGAGCAATACAATTTTTTTGTAATATATCATTAGTATTTGCAATTTTTCATTTTCATTCCCATAGAACAATTGTCGATCGAGAGAAGATGGTCTGTAACAACAGTATCGACCTTTTTTGGTATACGACAACTATAACACAAGCAACGAAAGGATAGTTCTTTTTTCTTCTTCTCCTTGTCGACTGCATTGCATTGGTTTGTAGGTGACAATTTTGTCATGGCTCCTAACGACTTCCAATAACTTTATGTTGTTAGGGCATCAGTTGGTAACAGTGCTATAACTGCCTCTTATGTCATGTTACAACGTAAAACTGAAAGCACGTATCGCGTTTTGTTTCAAGAACTATGCAACGCTGTTGTAAATACAGGAAACAACTATCCCCAGCCAAACATAATCCATTGTAATTTTGAAATCACAGTCAACAATGCAATTTAGAGCTGTTTTCAATCAAACAATTGTTGCTGGTTGTTTTTACCACTTGACACAGGTAAGATGGTCGGCAATAAGCGAAAACCCCAAAATGCATCAATATGGCTGCAACGTTTAGACCCGACATGGCTGAATTCAACAGAATGACCCTGGTGAATGACCCACCCCTCAGTCTTCAGAAACGGGCGCCTATTCGAGTTTTCGGCAAAAACAGTAGCACGGAAACAAAGAATTTAGTGGGAAATGTGTGGTTGCATCTTCGCCTAATGCATGAATGAATACCGAGTTGACGAGTCTCCTTCGGGAGACGTTTATTGGCATGGGATACGTATTCGTGCCACATTGAAGATGGAAATAGATATTTTGTGAAAGAAAAAAAAGTGTTTCTATTAAAAAACGCCTTTTATTTATGTTTAATTTTTCTGAATTGCAAATAAGCGCCCCCCTCGTATAAGCGCCCCCCTCGAATAAGCGCCCACCCTAGAGCCTCGAAAATTAAATAAGCGCCCGGGCGCTTAATTGAGGCATTACAGTAGCTCGCCTTCATTTACTCCTTTCAACACCATTGATTCGTTTTAACACCAAGCAATATATATATTAAATTCTGTTAAGTTTTAAGTCTAAAATAATTTCGTTTAAAAACGAAGTTCTAGTAGTAGTTCTTTAGTTCTTTACTAGTAGTTCTTTAGTTAAAAACGTTTAATGCTACTAGAACTAAATACTCTATACATTCTTTTTTTAAAAGAACAATTTTATAAGAACACCAGGCTGAAAATCATGCAAAAAATTAAGAACAAATTAAGGACAACCTCAGCCTCGTAGATTCATTTTTTAAGAACAACAGGTGACAATGTGGTCATCTGAAAAAATACATAACACCTGTTAATGGTGTTTTTCGGAAACTGTGTACGAGTTATCTTTGACTTTTTCGTCTTGTCCATTTTCACTACGAATTTATGTCTATAGATTCAGTTGTACCGACCGGCCCAAAAATTATTCAATTTGAGAATATTTCGTGGAGATCCGGCTTTTCCTCTCATGTAGCCAAATTCAGCAAGCTAATCAAGAGTCTTCTTACATGCAGCAAGCCAATCAAGAGTCTTCCTACATGCAGCAAGCCAATCAAGAGTCTTCCTACATGCAGCAAGCCAATCAAGAGTCTTCCTACATGCAGCAAGCCAATCAAGAGTCTTCCTACATGCAGCAAGCCAATCAAGAGTCTTCCTACATGCAGCAAGCCAATCAAGAGTCTTCCTACATGCAGCAAGCCAATCAAGAGTCTTCCTAAATTCAGCCAGTGAGGGACACACACGCGCGGGACAATGCGGGACAGTGACAGAGCTAGACACACACGTGCGCGCATTTTCAGCATCAAATAAACAAGAAACGCATATGTTAAATAACTCTTCCGGAAAACTTGAAAGTACCTAGATTTGGCAAAAATTTACCCCTGCTATAGCTGGCTGTGCAGGGGTTTGGATCCGCCCCTGGGATATATGATTAAAAAAGTTATCTAAAAAAAAAAACAACAAAATAAACGGATTTATAAAATATAATTTTACACATGTAATCAATCCCGTGTGGTCTAGTGGTTAGGATCCGGCGCTCTCACCGCCGTGGCCGGGGTTCGATTCCCCGCACGGGAGATAGTTTTTCTGATGTTTTTTGTTCTTAGCTTTACATGTTTATTTTTTACTACCATAGCGACGGAAATTATTATTTGTCGGTTATTCCTGCCAACCACAATCTAAGTATATTTATTCATTCGAAAAGTGAAATCACGCTCGTGACGTTTATAATCCTATACTTTAATATAAAACCTCACTACCCTAGATTTTTCTTCAAAGAACAAACATAAAAAATATAGTGGTACTTTTCTGTTAATCCCCCCAAAAAAAATAATTAAAAATTCTTCAAAATCAATGTTTCTTTGTTACAAATGGTATAAATGTTTAAAATTGATATATTTATATAATTAAAATTTTAACAATTAAAAATTTTCTTTTTAACTCGCTTGTGAAGACTTTAGATGGTGGTTTAACACTATTATGGACGCCAAAAATGCCCTACACGAAATGTCTATATCGTGCCGATATAGCAATGTTAGCAATCACGTTTGTAGTGAAAGCTCTATGCAAGGACAAAAACCAACACATCAGAATCATGGGCGAATCCAGGGTGACGCATACGAAGCAAGTGCTTCACCCTAATAATAGCCAAAAATTATCTAACTTATAAATTACCCGATAAGAAAAAACTAACAGTAGATTATTATCCATTCGACAAGGGACTACCGTTATGTCAGATCTCTGGAGAGCTTATGGTGGTTTGGCAGCAGGGGGATTCAATCACTTAACAGTAAACCTTTCCATCAATTTTGTTGACCCAATACCAGGCGCACACACTCAATCCATTGAAAGATCTTGGAAATCAGCGAAAGAACGCAACAAGAGACACAATGGTACACTCCGATTTATGTTAGACTCCTTACTTTTGCGAATGGGAATGGATTTGGCGTCAACGCCATAGGCAATTAAACAAGTTTGATAAAGTTTTTGTTGATATCATTTTTAACCAAATCTTTTGTAGAATATCAAACGACAAATATAACCTTAGATCTCACGAATTATTTAATTTTAACAGTATATCATTTAAAAAGAAGAAATGTGAATTTTGCATATTACATAGAGGACCTCTCATTTGGAATAACTTTGAAGAGCCACTAAAGTAAGTAAGAGTAATAACTTTGAAGAGCCACTAAAGTAAGTAAGAGTAATAACTTTGAAGAGCCACTAAAGTAAGTAAGAGTAATAACTTTGAAGAGCCACTAAGTTTCTACAAAGAATAATACTAAACTGCAACTAGTTAAAGAATATCAGCAGCACCTACAGGTGCGGCTGCAAGGGAAGCGAACTTCTTTATTTTATTAGTTTGTTATGGCTTCATGTGCACCTTCGTCCAATCAAAGAATTATCTGTGGGCTATGTAATAAAGCAAAGAATGAAGATAAAGGGGAATTTTAGATAGGTTGTCAAGTTTGCCTAGTTAATTTCCATGTTGACTGTTGGGCAAAAGGCCTTAAAATTACTGACAGGACAAGAGAGGAAAAACATGTTACATCATTTTAAAAAAGGCTGGTCAAAACCTATGTGTGTTAAATGTTTGAATAACAAATCAATATGGCATATGGTACAAAATTGGGAAAACATAGTAAAACGTCTTGACCAAGCTGAAAATAAGCATGAAGCTCTCGAAGCTCAAATATCTGTGCAAAATAAAAGTCTGGACGATCTAATCAAATCTATGGAGGCTAACAAAGGTCACACACACACAATGCTATCAATATTCCTTCTTGGGCTGATGTTGTTGGTTCATCTTCTTCGCAGGCAAATGTACTAGTGGCTGCGGTAGACAATGAAACAAATGAACGTAAAAAACGAGAAAGTTGCATTATAATTAAGGGTATAGCAGAGTCAACATCTCAGGATCCTGCTGCTATTAAATCATCCGACTGGAATAAAGTAATTGAACTGGTGGCGACAATCAATATCGACTTAGATGAAGATGATGTAATCTATATCACAAGGGTTGGTGTTTTAAAAGAGCAAAAAGAGGGTGAAAGCAAGCCTAACCCTAGATCTATTCGTCTGAAGTTGAAGTCTACGTTAAAACGAAATAGTATTGTAAACGAGTCAGTAAAATTAAACCAGAATAAAAATACGAAGTCATATCGAATTGATCCGGACAGAACACCACAACAACGAGAAGCGCTTGATGCATTGTACACTGAAGTAAAGCGTCTGCAAGAAGTCAACCTAAAAAACGGTCGTCTCTGGGTCGTAACAGGAAAAATAGATTCCTTAATAAGAAGCATTCCAATAAGGCCACGTATAGATGTATCTGCGCAAATATACAGTCCCTTAATACTTAATAACAAGTTAGAAGAATTAAAATCCATGATATTAAACGAGAGCATTAATATGATTTTTCTAACAGAGACATGGGCAAACGAAAACTCTTTAGTAACCATACCAGGTTTCCAGATAGTGTCTAGAACTGACAAAGATACAAGTACTGGAGTGGGAGGTAGTCAAATGATATTAATGCGTGACTCAATATCAGCCATTGACAAAACCAGCAAAACTCAACCCGTTGGGTTGCAAGTAGGAAATGTGAAGTTATCGTCGGGAACAGACATCATAAACATCTACAGATCACCAACAAGTAATGATAACGCAATTTCAAATATTACTAAACTCGTGGAATTAAACGTTAATACAGACTGTATTATCATGGGTGATATTAATTTGCCAGAAGTTGATTGGCCACGTATGATTTCATGTGGTGGATATGGGGGTACAAACCTAACTAGAGCTGAAGAGTTGCCAACGGGTCTAATTGAGCATGGTTTTGAGCAAGTTGTAAGTTTCCCGACTAGGTTTGACACAAAGCTTGATACTCTGAAAGGAAGGTAAGGAAAAAAAAAATAAAAAATCGTAATTAGTTTTAGTTGTAGCAACTTCAATTTTGCATTTCTTTTAATCTGCCTTGAATTACTGATTTTTTGGCGAAGGCAGAGTTGAGTTTCTTATAAAAATACGTATATTTCATCTCAAAACCTTCATTTGACGATTCGTGGCTCCTAATCAGCCAATGCACTTAGTGGTACGCCCTGAAAATAACCCCTACGGCTACGTCACTAGATGTAATTGAGAGGTATCTTGTAATTAATCTACGGTAAATTAAAATAAGAAAGAAATTAATAGGGGAAAGGTATTTTCAATTTTTGCCTTGAGAATAATTTCTTTGATTCCATAAAAAGGCGACGTGTTGTTGAGCAGGAAGAAAGAACGCTTATATTTGTAAAAGTACGCAAAGTAAGCTTCTCATGATCAAAAGAGCGCGACTTACCTCACTTGCTACATTGTTTTATTGTTCTCAGAGAAACGTCAACCCGCTAGAGTTCATTCATTCATTTTATTTTTCTTTACGGCTTGCAATCGCTTGTCTGTATCAGTTGCTGTTGTTGGGTTAGAAGAGAGATGCATTGCTTGGCTCTTTCAGTTGCCTTCCTGCTGGGGACACTTGTCAATGGTATGTTTGTTTTTGTTACATTAAATATACCTATTTTAATTTAAATTTTTGTAGGTGCTATAAATTGGCAAAGTTTGAAGGAAGCGACAGAAGCAGCTGGCAAAGAGTAAGTGAAATTATTTAAATCATAAAGCGTTTTCAAAAATAAATTAAAATTAAAACTGTTTTTTTAGAGACAAGTTGATATTGTTTTTCATGACAAAAAGCTCCTGCAAACCATGTCGAAGTAAGCCTCTTCATAGACCTCACGAAAGAATGAAATCTTTTTCTGATTTCTAGTTTTTCTTTACAGAAATGATTTTGCCGAATTAAAAACGGCATTTAGAAATGATTTATTTATATAAAAAAAATTATTTGCAAAAATTTTCTTTAATACCTTAAAGGACAGAATTTTCGGCAGGTCATAATTTTCGGCTATTTAAGTCAAATTTTCGGCAGTTTTGCCCGGCAAATTTTGAAATATTCGACAAATTTGTCCGGTAGTTTCTTTATCAAGTTTCGAGTGTTCATCGCCAAAATATATAAGTTCTTTCTTATTCAGAAAGGAAACACTGAAGTTATAAAGAAAAAAACATTCATAATTGGAATGAAACAATATTTTCTTGATTACAATCTATTTGGATTATAGAATTTAGGCCCGCTTACAAAAACAACTTCGGAATGGAAATGTAGCTTTATCTTTGTAAAACGCCTCTGCTCAATTTCGGCAGGACAAAATTTTCGGCGCACAAAATTGCCGAAATTTTCCAGATTTTGTCGCATTTTGTCCGCTGAAAATGTTGTCCTTTAAGGTAACCTTTACTTATATAAACTTCCACTTGATCTTTCTATAAATTTTTGCGCAGTGTTTTACGCGGTGTGGCAACACATTGAGTACATTATATGGGGTTTCCCCTAACTTTACAGGGTTTCCTCTGTTTCTCGTGATAACAAACATAATATTTTTCTAGAATTGACTGAAGAACTTGAAAGCTCTTCTGAGTTTACCGAAATAAGTTCGAATTTTATATTAGCCAAAGCTGTGGTAAGTTTATATTCTCCCGCCATCTTTCTACAAGATCTTTCTTTTGTTGCTAAACAAACTTTATTCTTAATTTTTAGGACGATGAGTTGCCTAAAGATGAGAAATTTAATTTGGATGGAAAATACGTGCCTAAAATTGCCTTTATCGGTAAAACTATCTAGTTAATCATATGTAGCTATACATAAAGTTATTATGTAAATTATTGATTAATTATAACTATGAATACAGTTTTGCTGTTACTTAACATGTTTCATGGAGCTAATTTTAGCAAAATAGAATATTTAAAGACATACTTTTCAATCATATCTTCACTCTGTCAAGTTTATATGTATCTTTTAGATTCAAAAGGTGTCGTTCTTCTCAGCATTAGCAACGCTGATGCTAAGAGCCCAAAGGCCAAATACTTTTATCGTAAAGCTGAACATGGTAAATTATTGATTATATTACTTTGATTAGATTGATTTGATTAGATTCTTTTCGAAACTAAAAATGCATGGTTTTTGTTTATATTTAATTATACAAATCCATTCTGTTTTTTATGTTTAGTTATAAAGAGCATGAAAAAGGCATTGGAGTTTGAAAGTTTTGATCATGGTTAGATTTGGTTTGATTATAGTTAATGAATAATTAAATAGTTATAACATGATAATTTACATTTAGGTACGCATAATTTGTTCTGGGTAATAAACATGGCTTATATTGTGTCATGATATCTAGCACATAAAGTTGTTTACATGTTTACAGAGTTCGTTCACTCCATTGAAACAATTATATTAGTTCCTGTTATTGTAACTATATTAATTGTCTTAGGATTTGAGTAGTTATGTTTAATAGCTACATTCCTTCATGTAAAGATATCCCTAGGCAATTTATAAACATATAAATACCGGACTTATTATATGAAAGATAGTATTAAACTAGTAATGAACTTATGAGCAGTTGTTACAAGAACCCAAATCATAACATGTTGCTTCTTTGCTATTTCGCTTTAAATTATATTAACAGGAAAACTTGGTGTTTAGACAAGCTTTAACAGCATTTAAGAGTGGCAAGTTTTATATGTTATTCTTTCCCTTTCAATTTTGTGTTTTAGGAAAATTGCGTTGTAAAAAGATGGCATTTTGCATTTCTAAAAAATATATCAAATAAGTCTAGATATTTAACAAAAGATAGGTATATGTATGTTTCTCGATTAGGTTTTGGTAAAGATTATGTTTGGTATGATTGGGAAAGTGGATTGAAAGCTGCACAGGAACAGTAAGAAAATTGTGTTCTAATATAATTATTTTTAATTTCTTTTATTATAATGCTTGATCAAGTTTTATGAATATATATATATATATATATATATAAATGCTAAATTATATATATAGTATATATAGTGTTCTATTTTCTCAAGTTAATTTTTTTTTAAAGACAAAAACCAATATTGGTTGTTTTCCATCAAGATTGGTGTGGAGCCTGCCAAAGTGAGTGATTAAGGAAAGAAGCAAAATTTTCCAAAGATTTACAGTTGATGTGTCTTCATTTCAGAATTGAAACCAAAGTTTGCTGAAGCTGCTGATGTGAAGGAACTTGCACCACAATTCATCATGGTTAATACCGATGTGAGTAGGTTTTAAAATGTTTTGTTACTGAGAACTTTAATAATCCAATTTAATAAAATTGCTTCACTCGAAAAATTAACTGATATGTTTGATGAATTGATTTTATTTGTTTGTGACAGTTGGACGAGGTTGTCAAAGGAGACAAATATAAAGTCGATGGAGAGTATTACCCCAAAATTTTGTTCTTAGGTAAGGTGAAGATTGATGTCACCATTTTTTACATATACTACACATTTCATGTTACAGCATTTCGTATATTGATTGAACATAAAATACATAAAACTTGAAAATTTGAGGGTCTACAATGTTTTGGGAAAGTGTGGCCATCTATTTAGATGAACATGGTGAACATTACAAGAATGAATGGAATCATGGCACCAAACATAATCATGTATTGCACTACTACGGTGAAGGGGTGGAAAGTAAGAGAACTTGATTGTTATGATTAAACTATTATGTTCAGTGATAACTAATGATTGAAAATAAAATAACGGCATGTAGACATTTAGCAATAAATTGGTTTTATTAAACTTTTAGTTGCTTCCTCCATGCGACGTGTCCTTGCCAACCGTACACTCATTGAGCAGATTGAAGATAACGGTAACATCTTACCTTCCAACAAAACCACACAAATGTTTGAAATATTGATTTTTTTTGCCTGCATTTTTATTTTCCCTTCTTTCTTATTATATATTTTTTTCAGGTTTTGGAAAACATTTGGGATTTGTCAAATATGAAGAAGGGAAAAAGATTGCCCAGGAGCAGTGAGTTAAAAATTCTAAAGCCTTAACTTTGCTTATAATTAAAGAAAACATTGACGGATGCATGGCATTCAGTCTTTTTTAAAATGATTCGTTTCAATCAACCTATTTATGCGAAGAGAAATTTTTTTATATATTTACTGATAATTAAATTATTTTTTTTGATAACTTGTTCAAAATTTATTTATAGTAATTTTAAAATAAATATATTTTTAGAAACAAGCCGATGATGATGATCATCCATAAGTCTTACTGTGGTGCATGCAAAGGTAAATGCATTAACCCACAAATCAGATTCAACAATAAACAAATCCACTTTGTTGACAATAAACAAATCCACTTTGTAACATGTTTTTGAATTATGCTGGTATAACACATGATAGCATTCATTAATTTATAAACAATGTTTTCAGCTTTGAAACCCAAAATTCGCAGTGACAAAGGAATTGCTGAGCTTAGCGAAAAATTTGTCATGGTGAATTGCAAGGTCAGTAAATCTTAATTTGATTTCAATGTTATATTATATAAACCAAAATTCAATCAAATTAATTTGACATTTAAACCCTGAAATGTGATGGAAAGTATATATTGTTATTAACAATGAAATAGTTAGAAGTTATGATGCGTTTGTTATCTCAGGATGATGAAGAACCAACCGAAGATCAATTTGACATCGATGGAGCATACATCCCAAGAGTCTTCTTCTTAGGTATAAAATATGTTATTGAACGCTCTACCATTTTATATGTTTGTGTTATAATCAATCTCTAAATAATTTTCATATAATGATGTTTAGATAACTTTGGCCGTGTGGAAAAGACAATTTTCAATCCGGATAAAGATTACGAAAAAGCAAAATACGCTTATGGGACGGGATCGTCAAGTACATAATACTATAATTTTAAACAATAAATATATTTTTGTTTACTTTTAAATATAAAGTAATTTACGGGACGTAATGTGAGCAGGTTTTCATGGTTTTCTTTGCAGTTGTTGAGTCAATGAAAAAAGCTTTGGAAATGGATATTGGTAACAGGCAGCCCCCTGAAACTGAAGGTCAGTAACGGTTTAAAATATTTGTGTAAGTGTAATTCACGATTCAAATCATGGTTTTCAGTGCTGTGTTTGTTTGATCTGTCAGTAATTAATATGCCATTAGAAGCAGTTCATTAATTTATAAATGTTTGTCTGTAGGTATGGGGTCGCACATCAAATGGACGGGTTACGTAGATGGGCTTAGAGAGTCTAAGAAAGTGTGAGTACAACTGATACAAAACCAATGTTTTTTTGTTTTTTTTTTCAATGTTTTTAATCTTCAACTTTTGTTATTCAGACACAAAGCTGTTATGTTGGTCTTTTACAACGACTACTGTGAATTCTCCTCGTGTAAGTCCTCACAGGATCATTTCATGTAGAATATTTGCAATTAAACAATCATTTCATTTTACAACTTATCTTGCAGTCATGAAAAAACAATTCCGCGAGTCAACCGAGATTGGTGACCTATCAAAGAAGTTTGTGATGATCAGAGTTGCAGTGAGTAGATGATTGATCATCATTAATGTTTTAAAGTGGAATTCCTCAAATCGATAAATTGTTGAAGTTTAGGCAATCTTGTCTTGATTGAAATTTATAGATATTTTCAGGAAGAAGAAGGTAAAGAGCTTGGCGACAAGTTTGATGTTGATGGAACATACACTCCCAGAATATTTTTCATGGGTAATAAACTGTTCTGTATATAATTTAATACCATATAATTTAGACAATAAGTATGAAATAAGACTTAAAACGAATTGGTACCGATCTCAGATGGGTTGGATCTTGTCATTGGAAGTACTGCACTCAGTTTATTCCTCTATGAATTTGTTTATTCTAGATTTTACTAGTTAAGAACTGAGAGTGGATTTATCAACAAACAAAAAAAATATGTCGGTGACTTGTGTCAAAATGACTTTTTGCAACTGCTTTTGGTGGATCTTTTAAAATATAGAAAACATGTTTTTGTTATAAATCTTTAACTCATTCATATATTTTTCGTTTAGATCCTGACCAAAATCTTCGTGCTGATGTAAACAATACTGACACCCCATACAAACGAACCATGTTTTATTACGGCAAAACTGAAGACATTGTAAAGGGTATGAATCTCGCCCTGGAAAAGATCAACTTAACATTGGGCAGAGGTTTTGGTGAGTACATCGAATGGAAGAGATTTGATGCTGCATTGGAAAATGGCTTGGAAACAAAAATGCCAATGATGTTGATCATCCATAAAACATGGTGTAGCGCATGCACGGCCTTGAAACCAAAGATTGCGGAGTCACGTCCCATTTGGAAACTGTCTTACTATTTTAATATGGTTAATTTAGAGGTAACAACCGGTTCCTTACTTTCATCTCTTGTCATTACACTGTGTTGTTTTCTTCAGGATGAAGAAGAGCCATTAGACAATCAGTTCTTTATTGACGGAGGATACTATCCAAGAATCTATTTCTTAGGTATCAAACATTTTTAGAATTGACTTTCAAACAGTTATCACATTTTGTTGTTGACCTTTTCCACATATTTTCGCCGCATATGATTCATAGATTATGAGGGCAAAGTTCACCACGAGTTGCACAATAGAGATCCGTCATTCTTAAAGTATAAATACTCATATCAAGAGGAAGAACAGGGTGATTATTAGTTAATTGTTATTTTGAAAGACACTCATGTTTATGCTGACGGTGCATTTATGATTATCTATGCTGAGTTCTGTATGTCTTTCAAATTTTTATGTTTTTTCTTATATTTCTATAAAAAGTGACATAGAAGCTCATGTATTTTATGTGCAAGATTTCCATTTTTCAGTGATAATCGTCAGTGATTTTTGTTGAATATTTTTTATTATTAAACTTTAGTATACAACACCATGCGATTTGCCATTTCCAAATTATCGCAATATGCAATGCCAGCTGCTGATGAAGAAAGTATATCATTTAACATTTGTTTAACTTTAGTATGAAAGTTGAAAGATTTCTAACAAAGATGTTTTCTTTTATTTTGGAAAATTGACTTGCTTTCAATAGATGGTTCTGAGGGACAATATGTAATGGAATAAGTTGAGCACGTGGATTGGACTCTAGTTTAAAATCAGTAATCTAGAGCAGGCTTGACTATTTCTACTTTTACTTAGGTTTAGTGTTAATGGCAACGAATAAAAAGGTTCGATTCAAATTAGGGTCAGATTTGTGGTTTTGCAATTGATTCTATAAATGCTCCAATTAATTGGTGACTTTCTCTTGCTCTCTGGAACCTGAAAACATTTATTATTTACTTAATTTTTGTGGTTTCCAGTGTTGGCTTCCACTGGAAGCATCGAGACAAGTCATCTTTCGGTTGGTAAGCGAGTTCTTGCGGAAGCGAAGATGAACACAAAAACTATTGATGAAGCGCTCGTCGAAGCAAAGGCAACGTAAGCTCGCACTAGTCGCACATGTTGATATCCTTGAAAGCTAGCACTTCTTTTTGTTGTTGTGTGCAGCAAAGGCAACGTAAGCTCGCACTAGTCGCACATGTTGATATCCTTGAAAGCTAGCACTTCTTTTTGTTGTTGTGTGCAGCAAAGGCAACGTAAGCTCGCACTAGTCGCACATGTTGATATCCTTGAAAGCTAGCACTTATTTTTGTTGTTGTGTGCAGCAAAGGCAACGTAAGCTCGCACTAGTCGCACATGTTGATATCCTTGAAAGCTAGCACTTTTTTTTGTTGTTGTGTACTGATTAATTTTGAGAAGAAGAATGCAATTTCTTTAAAATTTCTAGTAACATTCCGATCTTCTTCCTCATCCATCGAACGACATGTCCATCCTGCAAAGGTAATATAAGATCATTTATACGCGAACCTCTAACATTTAAAGTAACTTTAAACTTGAAGAGGTTTCCACTCTTTTTTAGCCGTGCTGAAAATGATCACCCGAGATGAGGAATTCAAATCGAAGATTGGCAAATTTATTTTCGCTGACATCGAGGTAACTTCTTTTTACTGCATGTAAACCCATCGAATATCGAACTTGATTAGAATGATACCCTTTGATAATCGAGGCACTGCGGTTCCTAAGAGACTTTTATTTCGCATTTCTTCCACTGTGTTTTCATAGGATGACGTCATTTCTTTCACTGTGTTTTCATAGGATGACGTCATTTCTTCCGCTGTGTTTTCATAGGATGACGTCATTTCTTCTATTGTATTTTCATAGGATGACGTCGACGCGGAAAAAGCTGACTCTTATGACGTAGATGGTGCATATGTCCCCCGGATTTACTTCCTAGGTGAGCGAAACCATACATTACACGGTGTTTGCACACTCGTTTATAATTTTTTCTGTGAACTTTTCGCACGTTTACTCGCAGCAATTACGCGGACTTCCAACAATGCTTATTTCCTGTTGCGCGCGCGTAAAAACAATAAAAATGGCGCGTCATTAGTGAAGTAGTAATTGGGAATATTTAACGTTTAGTTTGTAAATTATTTCCTTAAATTACTTCATTGTCCTTCCGTTTTTATGGTCTCGACCCTGTGGCTCATACAAAACCTATTTTGTAGACCCTCAAGGAGCAATCTTCAAGGATATTTGGAACAAAGGAACTAACTACATGGAAAATAAGTTCTACTACTACGAGATGATTAGCAGTAAGTGGTGCTTTTGATCACGTGATGGTCGAAATTTCTTATTCATTTTATAATTGTTATTTTAGTTAACCGTGCTATGGACAAAGCGTTGGAGAGAATGGAAGGTTGGGTACCAGTGGCGCTCGATGAAAAAGAAAAATCAGAAAATGCGAAGAAAGATGAGTTGTAAACCGTATTAATTAGTTGTAGAAAGTGTCTTGAAGAAATCGTAAATTTATTACAAATCGAGATTCGCATCAATGACCTGTTAAAATATTCCGAAACTTTTAAAACAGTAAAACAGGTATACTTTAATGTCAGAAATTTTCGCGAATGTCCGCGAAATATTTCATATTTGATCATTCGCGAAAATAAGTTCCCACAAAATTGAACAGTTCTTTTCTTTTATCAGCATTGAATGAATATTTACAAACTATGTAACCAGTACTATGACAGTCTTCGCCGGTTTGGTATTTTTTTGTTACTTGGCAAAACATTGTTCTAATATCACGCGAGGCTGTTTCACGCTCTTTTTTCTTCTTTTTTGGTTTTGGTTCATTGATACTTGGCTCGACGATGTCATCAAAAACGAAAGAACCCATAATCGCACTCTCTTCTGGCTCTTTGTACAACTGGGTGACCATTTCCTCGCATCTATTTAGTAACTTTTTGTTTAACATTGTCTCAGGCATATTGTCACTTTAATCACACATGGTATGTAGCCTCAAATTCTGTACCCCTGTCCTGAAACTTTGAAGAATTAGCGAAATTTAATGCCCGCGAAATATTCCATTTTGACCGATTCGCGAAAATTTCTGACATTAAAGTAATGTTTTCCATGCGCTGGAATCATATTCAATTATTCTCCGAACAAATGGTGATAATACGACTTCCATTCAATTCGTCACCTTTTTTATTTTGTCTATAAAATTTAATTAAGGTTAAAGTAGAAAATAAAATCAAAATACTAGTTGCTTTTTAGAAGTTACATGCAGGGATTCAAATTGCTGCAAATGATCTCAAAGTTACATGCAGGGATTCAAATTGCTGCAAATGATCTCAAAGTTACATGCAGGGATTCAAATTGCTGCAAATGATCTCACATTTCATCTGAGGCCTGAAATGCCTTTACATATGTACTGCAGTGCTTTTCTTTTATGAAGATACCGTCAACTGGTATACATATTCTGGCTTCTTTTGGATAAAAACTTTTTGAAAACAACCTGATCTACTCGTTCATAATCACTTTCCGTCAGGGTTAGGGTTCATTTTTTTTATTAGAACATTGTTTCAATTGCAATAACATTTGCTTTAACCCAAGTTGAAACGGTGTTTTTGGGTACCCCAGAATACTTAGCAACATCTTTGTTAGAGAGACGTCTCCACGTCCCTCAAAGCTTAGCATTTCTCACCAAAAGTTTTGAAATTAAGCTTCCGCTTGACTGACATGTTTGTTGTACCAACGCACAGAACAAGAACTTTTTTTATAATCATAATGAACACAGATAGCCAGACATTTGAAACTCAAAATTAAAGGTTTTGTTTGTTTAAAAATGAGCGAACATGATGCATTAACCCTATAGATGTTTTGCAAATAGTTCATATAACTCCCAAATTGGCTCTCATTAATTAGGACACCAAGGAATCTTGTTGTTTTTTCATGTTTAATTTTTTACATTTATTTACCCGTAGCAACAACTATTTGGAGTAATAGAGGCTTTTGCCGGCCTGATATGCATAGGTTTTGTTTTTAAATTCTGCTCTTATAATAACGATGCTTCAAACACACAATGTATTTGCATTGCTTACGCTAAATTAGACCGCGCCGCGCTTTCAAATTATATAGACAACAAAAGTAAAACTATGGGACACATTACGAGGTAAAAGAAAAATAAACATGAGCCTGGTAAAACATTTGCTCAACTTGTTTGGAGGAAATTGAAAAGGAAATTGCACATATAACATAACTGAAGGGCATCCAGCTGTAAAACATCTGCTTCAATAAACCATCAGATGATTAAACCTACACAATTGTGGGGAATATCATCTTTTGAAAACGTGCAACCCACTCTGAGTGAAAAAGGTCACGTAAAAACGGATGATGATGATATTTCTATAAGAATCTCCATGTAGCAAATTATTTATTTCATCCTTTGAGTTGCGGTTCAATTAATGACAGCCAATGTTTTTGAACGAGTAGGCTCAATGAAATGCTTGTTAACCTAAAAATGTAATTGAACAGTTGTCTTTAAAGCCATACGTGTTTATTCACTAAAAATAAATGTTTAAAATATTTATAAGCTTATTTAACAAAGGGCGGATAAAATGTATCTTGCAAGTAGTTATTTGACCATGCTCTTAAGTTCTGGTGCACAGAACCTCAACGGCGTCATTCCCTCACAACTCAGTCCTGATCCTTTACACGATACTTGGATGCAGTCTAACGCCACCGAGCAATTAGCGAAATATGCCTGGAAGAGAAAACGCAATGGTAATGCCCATATGTTTAAAAAGCTGTAAAAACGTCAGAAGTAGCGAGATATGAGACAATTGTCTATCTAAAGCATGCTTTTTAAAACAGCTGATCAAGTTATATGTTTACAATTACTAATTACTGCACTATTACTATTAAAATTACTTACGCAAGACTCAACTATGCCGCTCACTATAATACCAAACAGAAAGATACACATCAGAGTTTTTGCAAGAGCCATTGTGTGCTCTCCTTTCTTCAAGACAACTGTTGAATTACACACCTTCTTTCGCTAAAAACAATCTTACGTCAAAGGAGTGTAAACTACATATAAATTACTCTCAAAGGTATCCCTTCTCTATTCACAGATCGCGAAGGTAATTGCTCCCTATAGGTGATAAATGATGTGCAGCAGTAAATGAACCGTTACAAAGCTTGTTTATCGATTGGCATACACAATGTATGAATGTCCACACAACTCGTTATTAATCGAGTGAATATTTACACAACTTAATTATTGGATAATCTTGTCATTATAAAACAAATGTTACATTTGGAAATCTATTAAAACAATATTTTAGTTTAAACCATCATCGTCTCTTCATACCAAATGCGCAGGTGAGGGAATGCAGTGCCTTGCTCCCTGGAGACCTTGATGGGCAGGTCGGTACATTCCTCACTTGTGCATTCGCCGTCTAAATCACATTCTTTGAAATAAATCTGAAATAATAAGAAAGAATTCCGCTATGAAATATCTTGGAATAATACAGTTTAAAAAATTTAATTTCGTGTGTATATGCGTTACTCATGTGACAGATACATGAATTAATTGCTGTGAATGGTCCAAAGGAATGAATATCGACAATTTAAGCTTTTGGTTATATTGGTTACACGTCTTCTTTAAAACCTATTTCCAAGTTGCAAGATGTTCAAACTGGAGTAAAATATAGTGCTTATTAAGGAATTAAGAATTCGTTCCAGTACTGAAAGCTTTCGAGCTACCAACGAGATTGTGTCTCCTCTCATCCTTCGTTCCAGTACTGAAAGCTTTCGAGCTACCAACGAGATTGTGTCTCCTCTCATCCTTCGTTCCAGTACTGAAAGCTTTCGAGCTACCAACGAGATTGTGTCTCCTCTCATCCTTCGTTCCAGTATTGAAAGCTTTCGAGCTACCAACGAGATTGTGTCTCCTCTCATCCTCCGTTCCAGTACTGAAAGCTTTAGAGCTACCAACGAGATTGTGTCTCCTCTCATCCTTCGTTCCAGTACTGAAAGCTTTCGAGCTACCAACGAGATTGTGTCTCCTCTCATCCTTCGTTCCAGTACTGAAAGCTTTCGAGCTACCAACGAGATTGTGTCTCCTCTCATCCTTCGTTCCAGTACTGAAAGCTTTCGAGCTACCAACGAGATTGTGTCTCCTCTCATTCTCCGTTCCAGTACTGAAAGCTTTCGAGCTACCAACGAGATTGTGTCTCCTCTCATTCTCCGTTCCAGTACTGAAAGCTTTCGAGCTACCAACGAGATTGTGTCTCCTCTCATCCTTCGTTCCAGTACTGAAAGCTTTCGAGCTACCAACGAGATTGTGTCTCCTCTCATCCTTTGAAAACCGCAGACAACTGGTCGCAAATCCCGAAAGCTAACCTATCATGACGTCATTGCAAGGGACTCAGGTATTAGATTTCAAGACCTAGCGGTGACAATGCAGGAGCAGGACAGAAACACCTGGCGGGATATTGTGGCTTCGATATCGACTGCGGTCGAAAGATGATGATGAGGATTAGGTGTTTTTAGTAGTCAGGGTTTCTTGACTTTAACAAAACAGAAAACAATTCTTTGTTTCAATTATATTTTTGTAATTTTATGTTAAATTTGTTCCATTATTAGAATTTGTTTAAATGTTGTACATTGCAGTAGATTTTTTTAATCAAACTTAAAATTTGGAATTCAAATTAAAGTTGTGTTGTAATGGATTTCCTCCTTGTTTTCAAGTTGGAGCTATAACTTACACAATATTCCCATGTAAACAACAAGAAATAACGTGAAATTTATGCTTGGGTGATTCTAAAACGCACAGACAGAACAAAAATTGTAATAACATTTAGAAGTAACAGAGAAAGGTTATAAAATAATGAAGCTCTTACCAATGTCGAGTACAATCTTTCTGTATGAATTCCCCGTCTTCTTGTTTTTAACACTCATGTAAACAAACGATTCAATGAGTAATTATAAATTTTAAAAACGCAATTGTCACGTGATAATAATGCAAAGCGTGCGGTTGTGGAAATTATGGATTGAGCGACATCTTGTTGTTGTTGAAGATTCTGCCGAAATGCAGATCTACCATCTGCAAGTTAAATCCAGGTCTACCATCTCCAAGTTAAATCCAGATCTACCATCTCCAAATTTAATCCAGGTCTACCATCTACAAGTTAAATCCAGATCTACCATCTACAAGTTAAATCCAGGTCTACCATCTCCAAGTTAAGTCCAGGTCTACCATCTCCAAGATAAATCCAGGTCAACCATCTCCAAATTTAATCCAGGTCTACCATCTCCAAGTTAAATCCAGATCTACCATAGGGCGTCATTTTCTATACTGTAATTAAGAGAGTCTACGACACTAAAACGAATGGAATTACCTTCAAAACAATGCAAGTTGAAGACAATTATTTTTAAACTCTCCTTTCTTGTTAACAAGTCGCAAGCCGTGTGCATTTCCTTGTAAAAATAATTACAGGCCAATATGACGTCATAGTGGAATGATGGTTTTTGGAAAACCCTTACCATAGACTATCATTGCGGAACGTTTAATGCTTTCTTCACTTAAAATGAACAATCGAGTTTTTTTTCTCTTAAAAGCTCTAAAACCATAAATATGCAAAAGAACACCGAAAACCCAAAATCTTTACCGCAGACGGCAATAAAAATAGGGGGAAATCGTTTTTGGGACTTAAAATATTTAACCGTTTGCTTTAGAAATTGGTAGGTCTATTAATTAGAGGATGCTGATTTCAAATCAATTACTAGAATTGAATATTTTCACCCCAACTCTTTTATTTGGGCAACGAGTATATCTTTATATAAAAACTCATGAAGGTCGAATGACACAGTTGTTCATTGTCTTAGAAGTAATGAGTGCATTTTACACTCGGTTCTTATTGCTAGTAGACATAATATTATCAGGACAAACACAACAGAGAGAGATCAGAGACACAAATGTAAACATGGTGTTGTTCGTTCATCATCTCATACTACAAAATTAATTTTAAAAAAAGCTTTTAATTGATGTCAATATGTCTCTTGATTCGCTCCACGTAGTCCGAATTCACGCATCGTTGATTCCTGGAAGATCAAAATATCGATGTAAAGATAAGATATATTTTTTATCTTTTAACAATTATAAAACAACTGAAAGTAAATTGAATTTCCGGCAATTCAGTAACTCTTGATCACCGCATTTAATTAATTCAAAGAATCTTGCTTACTTTTCGTGGATGGTATATGGACAGTATACATCACAGTATCCAGCTGTTGAGATTCGCCCATCATCCTCAAAACGGGCGTGCGATCCAGTCCATCCTTCACAACAGAGACAACGTCCCGTCTCTTTGTTACATTCGCCACCGTTCAATCCACACTTTGGGTTGCACTTTGTTACTGGAAGAGGTGCTTCCTTGCAGGTTGGATTTCTAAAAGATCAAACTAACAAGTCATGAACCAAAAATGAGATTTTTATAACGTAAAAGTAACGTTTGTGTAGTGCTTCTGTAACTTACGGTATATTTGGTCCAAGATATGGGCAGACCTTATCACACGTGCCTGTGGTGTAGTAATGATCAAGGAAGTGTCCGTAAACTGCGTTATCGCCACTCCAACCCTTGCAACATTTGCAAAGTCCATCAACACATTTGCCTCGTTTGTTACCTTCGCATAGATCTTTGTCGCAAATGGGGTGCGGGGGATGTGGAGAAACGTCATCACCAACACAAGTCTGGTTTCTTACAACATGTGTGTAATGACATGCTGTGTGACAGTCGTCTGCGAGGATTCTGTTTTTACCCCATCCTGCATTCGATGTGTCTTCTTTGTAATAAGAATGAGGGCCTGTCCAACCGTAGTTGCATAAACATTTTTTGCTTCCTTTAACGCACCATCCCCCGGGAAAACATCTTAAACATGTTGGATCGCAATCGATTCCTGCGCCAGTGCAATGTTCCATTGACGGTTTTGTGCCGTCATGATGGATTCTTTCATTGATTTTTTCCCTGATGAAATCGCGATATTCGTTTTGTAATTCCTTCAATGCTTCCTCATTAAAATTGCCGTACGCAACACCGAACAGCGCCAACGTTAAAATAAGTATCTTCATTTTTTATAAGGACTGCTTAATTCTATTCAATTCTGTTGCCGAATGTCTGACTTGTTTTCCCGTGGTTCTTATATACAGCTGTAAAGAGGGTTGGGTCTTAAACAGTAATCGAAACTACCTGTGCAGCAGTTTTCTTTCATTTAGGGCTTACATAACTGCTAATTTGACTGCTTTCTGAGATACGCAATCTAATTCATTAATAATGTCTTTTATTTAACATTACGAAACAAGGTAATTGTTGCAGTTAATTTATTTCAAAGGCGAATTCACGCTGAGAATAATTTGTTCTAATAACTCTGTTGTTTACATTTTCAACGGTTCCACAAAGATCTTTTTAAGCGCAATACATCAATTTGCATGGACGGCGATATTACAAGAGATTTCTAAAGATAAAATTTAATTTCGATAAAAGATATTATCTGTTTGAAGAGATCTTGTTTTTCTTCTGTGACTTGCAATCACGAATTCTTTTCAAACTATTCATGGGAAAAGAACTAATTACTAACTACCACACTGGTATGGTAAGTGAAACCAACCAACAATTGGTAGGTTTGCGCATGCGTCCATCTAATGAAATAGCTAACTGTTATACCATGTTCACACTATACCGGATAGCTTTTTACAACGGCATAAAAAGCTATCCGATATAATGTGAACAGATCGGTTCATGACGATGTTTCGTTTTCAAGGCGTTCGTATTATACACGTTGTTTTTTTTTTTTATAAGAAACCGGTTTATAAGAAACTCTAGTCACTTGAGCTCGGAAACCTAAGAAACTACTACAGTAGCTCACTCTATTCTAAGAAACTTGTTAATAATCTTGTCAAACATTTGTCTTTTTAAAGCAAAAGAAAAGAAAAAGCGCTATAAAACTAAAAGATAAGCACAAATCATAAAAAGTTTGTTCTTTGCGACTCAGTAAGGCAAAAATTCTGATATGATAAGAAACCCTTAAGAAACTTTTCTAGTAAATTTAGGGTAAATCTGTAAGAAACTGCCTAGAGACCCAAAAGCTTAGTTTCTTATAAAAAAAACAAAACAACGTGTACCGGATAGATCTGCTATTTTTAATCTAAAAAACTTGGAGGTTTATTTCTTTTTAGTTTTTTTAAAATAAATTTTCGTTTTTCGCACAAAATTAACTTAAAAAGTTCTTTCCCCGATTTACAAGCGTACCACATAGAATTCGTTGATACGCAACCAATGAGTTATTCCATAAATGCTTTAATGCGACTATTTTATTCATAATATCTGTGGACGCCATCTTTCATGAGATTCTAAATGCATTAAATTCCTTTCATCGATATCGTTGTGAAGCCATTTAGGTGTACAAAAAAGTTATAAAAGCTACCCGATATATAACGCATCACTTTCGAGAGCGTTGCGTCTTGATAGCTATCCGGTATAAAAATCATGACTTTCAATGGCTTTCAAAAATCATGATTTTATCGTTTTAAGTGTGAACGGAAGGCCTATCCGATACATTTTTGTGCCGTTGTGAAAAGGTATAGTTAACCAGCAAAAGAAAACTCTGATTAAACCATCAAATAAATCGGCCTCTATATAAATCATTACAGAACAAACATTATTTTTAACTAACGGAACTTTTTTCGATTTATATTGAATATTTATGGTTTTGCATAGAAACCGAGAAATTCCAAAATGTTATTAAACTTTACGTTAAATCGTTTTGCGAGTTTTCTTACGTGTTTTTCGTTTCATGTTGATTTTCGTTTTGATCATGCCATTTCTGAAACGATTTCGAGTGAAGAGACGGACGAATATTTCATTTGTTCAAAACAATTGCGTAAATTAACAATTCTGTCGAGTTTAGCCAATATCTGTCTGTAAAGCATGATTTTGCTCATGTAGTTTGGACTCCCCTAATATTTCCTAATCTCCCCTAATATTCCCTTATGATTAAATAACGATGAACAATTAGATGAGTTGCATTGTGGGATACAACGAGAACATTCCAGATTCCAAACTTTACTTTCTAGAAAGTCATCAGAAAAGACGAAAGAACAAAAGTTTGTAATCACAAGTCAGACGCAACGTTTTCTAGTTCTTATAATAAGTTTTCTGGCATAAATTCAGTTGCGCGAAGATGCAACGAGAGATTTTAAAGCACGTTTATATATTGATCGGTGGTGTTTACCTTTATTGAGATTTTATCTCGTGACAAACAAGTTCGTTGAAAGCTAATTAAGGAATATTTCATCGTAAATTGCACAAAGGCAGTTTTCCTTACAACTATTGCACGAGCACTCGGTTAATTCATTAATTATTGTGTAAGACCCAACCCCCTTTACAGCTGTATATAAGGAACCACGAAAACAAGTCAGACATTCGGCAACAGAATTGAATAGAATTAAGCAGTCCTTATAAAAGATGAAGATACTTATTTTAACGTTGGCGCTGTTCGGTGTTGCGTACGGCAATTTTAATGAGGAAGCATTGAAGGAATTACAAAACGAATATCGCGATTTCATCAGGGAAAAAATCAATGAAAGAATCCATCATGACGGCACAAAACCGTCAATGGAACATTGCACTGGCGCAGGAATTGATTGCGAACCAACATGTTTAAGATGTTTTCCCGGAGGATGGTGCGTTAAAAATAGCGATAAATGTTTATGCAACTACGGTTGGACAGGCCCTTATTCTTATTACAAAGAAGACACATCGAATGCAGGATGGGGTAAAAACAGAATTCTTGCAGACGACTGTCACACAGCATGTCATTACACACATGTTGTAAGAAACCAGACTTGTGTTGGTGATGACGTTTCTCCACATCCCCCGCACCCCATTTGCGACAAAGATCTATGCGAAGGTAACAAACGAGGCAAATGTGTTGATGGACTTTGCAAATGTTGCAAGGGTTGGAGTGGCGATAACGCAGTTTACGGACACTTCCCTGATCATTACTACACCACAGGCACGTGTGATAAGGTCTGCCCATATCTTGGACCAAATATACCGTAAGTTACAGAAGCACTACACAAACGTTACTTTTACGTTATAAAAATCTCATTTTTGGTTCATGACTTGTTAGTTTGATCTTTTAGAAATCCAACCTGCAAGGAAGCACCTCTTCCAGTAACAAAGTGCAACCC
Source organism: Candelabrum cocksii (assembly GCA_963930725.1). Taxonomy (NCBI): domain Eukaryota; kingdom Metazoa; phylum Cnidaria; class Hydrozoa; order Anthoathecata; family Candelabridae; genus Candelabrum; species Candelabrum cocksii. Next base: position 813,203 of record OZ005665.1, read on the forward strand.
AAAGTGTGGATTGAACGGTGGCGAATGTAACAAAGAGACGGGACGTTGTCTCTGTTGTGAAGGATGGACTGGATCGCACGCCCGTTTTGAGGATGATGGGCGAATCTCAACAGCTGGTTACTGTGACGTATACTGTCCATATACCATCCACGAAAAGTATGCAAGATTCTTTGAATTAATTAAATGCGGTGATCAAGAGTTACTAAATTGCCGGAAATTTAATTTACTTTCAGTTGTTTTATAATTGTTAAAAGATAAAAAATATATCTTATTTTTACATCGATATTTTGATCTTCCAGGAATCAGCGATGCGTGAATCCGGACTACGTGGAGCGAATCAAGAACAACATCATTTGAAACTGTTTGTTTTTTTTTAATTAATTTTGTAATATGAGAAGATAAAACGAACAACACCATGTTTACATTTGTGTCTCTGATCTCTCACATCATTATGTATATTTTTGCGACTTGTTAACAAGAACGGTTTGAAGTGCGCAGATTTGAAAGTACGTGGTTCATTTGCTTAGAATACTAATGGAGCTTTCATAAAAGCTTTGCTAAGAACATTTGGTGCCATTCGGAAACGAAAATCATGACTTCCAACAGAATGTATATTATCCACACATACACATATATATTATATCGATTTGTTTTTCTACTATAAACTCTAAAAGCTTTCAAATGCGCGTGTACGCGCACAAAAGAAATGCGCGTGTACGCGCGCGAGATATTCAAAATGACTGAATGATAAAGTATGAAATTCTCTATAAACTGTCGAGTTTCGAAATATCCCTCAAAATACGTAAAAAATAATTCGAATGTGATCTAATGTACATTTATATATATATTATTAAATCATGTAAAATATTTCTATGTACAATATATCATAAAATTATTGAAGAATCAGCCAAACAAGAAAGAAAGATGCTCCGATTTTGCGTCAGTAGATGTTACCAGTGTAGGTTATCAAGTCAAATGTTGAGCGAGACAAACACGTGTAATTCAGTTAGTAGTGCCTAGCTCTCTGTAAAAAACGCATGTTAGTAGAGAAGATTAATATCTCAAAAACATAAAACAGTTTTCAGTATACTTTGCAACTGCAAGAAAACCATTTTCGAGATAGCAATGTAAAACTTAAAGCAATTCCCTAAGGGACATTCCTCAAACGAGAAGCTCGACCTAAACCTCGTTTTCATTTAATAACTTGCTAGTGGCCCACTATCATGTAAAAGTTAATATTTAAATAGGTAGTCAAGGTTGGATGCACGCACGCATGCGTAACGAGTGAATGAACTTATTTATCCAAACCACAAAGATTTCTAGGAAAATAGCATTGTTTTACCGCATGTTTGCATTTAGGGACAAAGTGTGCGAAAGACGCACAAATGAGAGTGCTGTTAAACATCATCGGAAAGTTTGAAAGTGCATTGAACGGCAAACAAGTCCACAAAAGAACGCGAACATTCTTTACAATATCAACTACGTTTACCTTCTCCTATAGGAATTAAAACCATTGGGTGTCCATTGAACGCCAGTCGCGTTTTTTAAAATCAAATGTACAAACAGATGCAATTTCAAATAGATCTCTAAACTAATTCTTTTCGACGACGATGCAAATTTGTGAAGAGTTTTACAATATTTACAACACCATCGTCGTATTTGTTGACTTCTTTACCGAAAAAAAGGATAGTTAATAGCTATCAGACGTATCCTCGCATAATGGTGAATTGGAACAGAGCAATGGCTACAAACGATGAACATATCTTTAGTCAATGAATAAGTGGCACCTGTATTTAACAAGCCTCTTTGTACGGATGATACATTCTTCGCACGCGTTCTATTTGAGATTTGAGTTTGGTAACTTCAGAGTTAACTGCGAGGTAAAAGAGAGTGCAAAAAGGACAATAGCTAGTAATACAAGCAGTATTGTGAACAGAGATGTATGACTGATAAATATTGCAAGTACTGCGAATAAATGAGTTAAGAGTTTACTTGCTGTTTCGTTATTTAATTGGTCCCTAGGGAATTTAAAGTTAATTGTTTAAAAGTACATTAGCTTCTTTCTCCATAACGACGAAGTAAAAGACAAGTTTTTTTTTAAAAGTAATTTTATATTTATGTATACTTGCGTTTCAATAAATAAATACAATGTATGTTAAAATGTATTTCATTTTACACGGGGCGCACTTCAACAAAATGAAAAGTTTTGAAAAATTACAAAAAAGAGAATATCCATCTTTTGCAGTTAAAAAGAATTTCTTAGTTCAGAACATTCAACTTCGAATGAGCGCGCTACCCCTTGCTCACAAAAAAAACACGTACAAAATTTAATATCGCAAATAGAAAAATAAAAGTCTGTGTTGATCGTTAAGTTACCGTGGTTACGCGACTTAGTTGTTGATTTGATTGGTCGGTTATGGTTTTAGTACGTTAGGTGTGTAAACGAATGTGTTAAAAAGTATTTAGTTGAATAGGGTGTGAAAAATACGCGTGAAAAAAAAAAAAATTTATATACGTTCTAAAAAAATAAATTCATCGATAATAAGGTAATTGTTATAAGACTGTGCGTATATATAAAAAACGGTTATAAATATTTTGACAAATTGTCTGATGAGCGACATTATGTGGACTCGCAATGAATGAGCCACAAAGAGTTTAAACGTGAAGTTTTGAAAACAATTTGTCAAGATTTATTTACGTGGTTTAAATAAATTTATAGTCAGACGGTGGTAGCCGACTTTTCTTAAAAGCGAATTTAGAAGTCTTCTGTTTTACCTTTTGCTCAGCAGGGAGCTCGTGTCGAGATTGACAAAATCAAGAAACGAGGGCGTGTTTCTGTTCGAGTCTAATGTATACACGCTCTGCAGAGCGGCCGAGACTAAACATGATCATGACAAAAGTTTAATATCAACCACAAGTTGGAACAGTCTCAAATATTCTCTCGCCATCTTCAACATGGCGCATTTTAAATTAAAAGTTAGAAAAGTTAAAAAACTTCATGAATTTTTTAGTTTAAACTTCCACAAGCTTCTTGGTGATTAGTTAAGGTTAGCTATAGAAATGTGTTAAATATGGTCAATTGTTTAAAATTTAGTGTGTTAGTTTTAATTTTGCAATATATATACATTGTACAAAACGAGTAAAAGGCTAAACAATAACAAAAAACTGTCCATCATAACAATATTGATGGCGAGCAGGGGTCTGGTAAGGAGGTGGGCGTAAGAGGTATAGGGTTCATGGTTATGTCGCAAACGCGAAAGTACATGCTGTCAAACATCTCACCTGAAGCGCTACGTAATGCTGGAAATGCTGACGTGTTTGCGGTTACTAGTGGTGGACTAGGAAAGTTGAGGAGGCCATTGTTAACAGAGGCGGCTGCAGAAAAAATGAACAGTAGATGTATAAAAACAATAGAATTGCAAGAATAATGAATGTCAAGTCCTGAACAAATAAACATTATATAAATATATATCTCACGAAATGATCTAAATGTTACATAAACAAAGGGATGCATAGTTGAAAGAGGATTTTGTGTACTGTTAATTATTTTTTTTAACAAGGCAACCAGAACGCTCATTAAGCATTCTTCATTATGAAGACCTCGACCTGGAGTTTTAGTGTATTTAATTGCTCCGATTTGTGCTACGGTTATTTTTGATGAAATATGGCGTTGTTTATTTATAACCGGTCACTAAACAACTTTGTGATAGCATGGTCTCAAACCCAGAACCTTTCGGCTAAGAGCCGAACGCCATTGCCATTGCGCTAAAGTGGCCAAAAAAGTACCCTACGTGTTAAATGACAATCTCATCGGTTGAAAACACTCATATCAATAACAACGTACAAGCACTCACTTGAATAATTACTTTATCAAAAACTCCTAACGAAAATCACTTATTTAACCTGTGTTGTTTCCATTGAAGTTATTTTGGCCGTCTCCTGACGGGGCTCGATAAGTGCCATTTAAAATAGCCAAGTCTTGCAGCTGCTTCTTCTTGATATCATCTTCACCGTCTTTCTGAATGTATACAGAGAATGAAATCAAATACGAAAATCATCATTTGTAACAAGATTCATATCAATGACTTACTAAAGTATTCAACGGTGCATCATTTCGCTGACGATACAAACTTATTATACATTAATAGATCAATTAAACAATATGTAAAAAATAATAATTTTGATTTGAGAGGTTGAACGACTGGCTAAACGTAAACCTTATTGCCTTGAACACTGAATTTATAATTTTTAGGAGACCAAAAACAACGTTTGACGACGAAATTAAAATTGTGTTAAATGGCAAACGATTGTATAAATCTTGTTTTATAAAATATTTGGGGGTATTAATAGACGGAAACCTGTCATGGAAAATTCACATCAATGAAATTTGTATAAAACTGAACAGAGCAAACAGTATGCTCGCTAAAGTTAGATTTTTTGTTAATGAATCAATTCTAAAAGATTTGTATTTTGCAATATTTTCTTCTCACTTGTGTTACTGCTGTCAGATTTGGAGTCAAAGAGGAAGTATTGGTTTTAATAAAATATTGTCAATTCAACGCTCTGCGGTTAGAATAATAAATTTTCAACCTTTTCGCTCTGATACACCTGATTCTTTACAACTTCATATCAAAATTTCAATATAATATTTATTTCCGATTCACTAAAATAATATGTTTGCGAATGAGGGACATCTTTAATGGGGTGTTAACTGTATGTAGTTTTTTTTTTATATATATTATTAAAGTATTTTCTTCTTATATTTTCAAATATTATTTAATTTGTTTTATTATGGGGTTACTACGTTGTTCAGCCTTAGGCTATTGAGTAACTCCCGCCAAAATATCTAAAACCAAATTTCCTTTTGTAATAAAGGTCTTTGTTGTTGTTGTGTTTTTGTATTGAGTTTCCGCTGTATTTACATATAGTTTATTTTATAATTGTAATAGATATTTTGGTAAAAAAGTGATTGATTGGTAACTTACTGGCGGCGTTAGAAGGAAATTGACTTCCTCTACAGACTTCTGGAGTTTCAAACGAGCTCTCTCATCAGTGTCTTCCACCATAATCAACACATGTAGATCGTCGTCAAGATGCTCATAATTCGGCTGACCTCTTTTCTCATCCTCAACCTTCTTGTCCTTCATTGAACCACGACCACGCACAAGCAATTTGCATCCTGTTTCCTGTTCAACTTGACGCAATGTTAATCCACGAGGACCAATAATACGACCAACAAAGTTGAACTATGTACAAATTTACAGATAGTATATATACAGTATACACCAAAAAATAAACATTGAAATTCAGGTATAGTTGTAAATGATCTACACACTTTTTTTGCATAAACAACAAAATGATAAAATTTGGAGAATAAATTAACAACAGACTCAGGTGAAGAGAATGGAACTTCAATCACGTTAAGACAAAGCTTCTTCTTTATCTAATTTAAACACTTTCTTTCTTTCTGCCTCTCAAAAATTTGTCTCGCTAAAATTGTTATTATACGGTTGTAAGGTACAAAAAATTTTTAGCTAACTTTATTTATTTTTATTTTATTACTGTAGATAAAATTTTACCTGTTTTTAATAGAATTTTATTAAAATATTTTATACTTTTGTCATAATCCTTTTCATTTACTGCAAAACATGGTGGGAGGGAATGGGTGGTGACACGTGTAATAGGATTACCAGCAGAAAACATTTCTTACCTTTGGATATTCTTTGACCTTTGCATAAACCTTTTCCGTTAATTTTACAACATTGCCCACAGGTTTAGGGAGAGACATTAAAAAGTTTGATGGACAGAATATGTCATTTCTGACTCGATTAATTTCTAAAATTTAAAGAAAGAATAATTTATATATTAGTTGAATACATATATAAATATACAATATTGCAAAATAAAAATGTTTTGTTGTCTGAACAGCTTGGATTTATAAATGCTTTTTAACACCACAACTATAAAAAAATAGTTCTGGAAGGGGGTATAAATATTGCAAGAAACTAGCGGTAAAAGAAGACAGCTTGTGAAGAAAGAATAAAATAAAACAACCGATTGAGTTTCTATACAACTCTGCGGAAATAAGTTCTGAATGATATTGTTTCGAATTTGTGAGAAAAAAATTCAATATTCCAATCTAAACAGCGACAATAACACATATTATAAACATAAGCTATGATTGTGATTTCTCTCAAAACCATTTTGAATTATTGCTGCTGTCATGGTAAATTACATAATCATCATTCTTTCTTGAAGTTAAACCGTATTAAAATTAATACCTTCATCAAGAAGCCTTTCGGAATGCAGAAATATTTTCGGCATCTTTGAAACAGTCGTTTTATCCTGCAAAAGCTGGTTTAGGTACTCGGAGGCACTAAGTTCATCATGTACCATTTTGTGTTTAGTGGTTTGATAAGGTACAGGTGATACTGATTTGAAAATCTTTGCTCGCTTGGAAAAAGCTTCCAAGTTTTCTTGCGCTCTAATAAAACAAAAAATTACTTGTTTAGACGACTTTTTCCAAGCACGAATCTTTAACTTTCAAAAACACCAACGACGGGGGTTGAAAAAGCACCAGAAACAATCAAATTAATCCCAAGAGAGGTTACTACCGATTAGTCAACGGTTAAATAACAAATCTTTCCAGCAAACCAGGTCCGTCAGAGAACAATACAAATTAAAATTTTGATTGATTTAAAAAGCTATTCACTCCCTGGTGGCATCTTTTCAACTCCCTGGACTTACTGTTTTCACATCACATCGAGGCTTAGGTAAACATTTCGACCTCATGTTTTCACAACAACGTGAAAGCAACATTGTTATTTTAGTTGTCTTTTTTATTCAAAGGCGAAACGTCATTGGTAAACATAGCACTTATTTTGATAACGATTTAGCGGCGAGAAAAGAACACATCCGGATTTGAAGTTACGAGAGAAAAATGCACTTTTTTGAAAGTGTCAGAAAACATACATTTATATCAGTAATAATTTACTTTCCTATTTGTCTGTAAGATTTTTTTTATTAATTAACTAAATGTAACTTATGTTAAACGATATTTTCCAAAGCATGTTGGTTACCCATGGCCATTTTTAACAGTCGATCGTTTAAGTTTCTCGAAGAAAACCTATTCTGAAAATCATTAAAAGACATTCAAATACTGAATATATTATTTGCTTTCTTAACAACAAAAGCGTTTTTCTAAATAACAAAAGGGGAGAGTCGGTAATCTAGCGTTTTAAAAATCAAAAGAACAAAACTACATATGTGGCGAAGTAAATTAAAATGTAGTTTTTTTTATATCTCACCCGTTTTTAATCGCATCAAAACAGACATTATTTCGCATCCATTCGTCTAGGTTGCACATAAGAGCTTCGTCAAACCCTCTCTCTCTGTTGGTGCAAGGGAAACGTGACAAGTTGGTAGACGCCACAACATTTGCTAAATTCTGCATTCTGTTCAGGCGCGCAGCTTCGATCGTAATGTTCTTCTTTTTATAATTAGGTATTTTTGTTTCGGATTCGATTGCAAAATGTGACAACTGGTGAAGTAGACCGTATGCGCGCGCTATATTCTGTACTTTCAGGTCACCTCTTTCTTTAGCGGGCTTCCAGTACAATGTTAACTTTTCAGGGAAAGTAGACTTTTAATTTCCCAAAATAAACTCATGCTATGTGTACCGAATGTAGTTTTTATATGAATATTTTTTTTTTATTGTTTTTCGAAAGATATTACATCTCAATCATAAGCATGATTTTGTTCTTTCGAAACTAACGAAAATCAGCGATACATCAAACTTGAACAAATAGGTTTCAGTACGAAGCTTCAAAGCATTCAGTCAGGTATCAGTGGAAAATTCTGCAATGGTTACAAAATTTGAAAACGTGTAAGTGTTGAATATGGCTCTCGGAAAAATGTTTGCGTAAAATTGCATGAAGTTTTCCAGGCCGTAAAATTGTTGCTAGAAATGATAATTTAATGGCTGAAATCTGATGCTACAAAACGAATTAAAAATATATATATTGCCCCCAACTCATAAAATTGCACAACATTAAGTAATTGAACAATCCAGTCCTTGCCGCGAACTTGTGGTGCGGCTGTTACATGAAACCTCTCTCCATATTCCGCACTGACACGAGACACGTTTCATGTGGTTTTGCAATGTGTCTAGTGTACGTGGCGTAGACCCTAACCCTAAGATTTATATTGTGCATCGTTCCCCAGTTTGAAAGGTTTATTGCAGTGCATCGGTATACCGAGGTTATAACCTCCACACAATCTTTGAAATTTTTACAGAATTTAAGAGATTTTCCATGTAATCAAAGGAGTTTCCAATGGTTTGGAACAAAGGAACATATTCCGGATGATTTACAAGCTCATTGTACATAGTCGCTTTTCCTTGAAACGCACTGGTGTTGTCACAACCTTAAATATAAACTCGATTTGATTAAGTTTAGTAACAAAGTATTTCGCATACGCTGATATTTCCACTAAAATTCCTGTCAATCAGATGTAACTAAGGTCTTCATAATAATGCTTGATTAGCGTTCTGAAAGCCTCGTTACAAACAAATTAATAACACAACAATGCCCTGTTATGCTCGACATGAAACTGGGTGCATGATATGTATTGGCATTTTGAATGCTATCTATATAACTTTAATAAGCATTTTTATGGCAATTACCATCAGTCTATTTTCCAATTGTGTGTACTGTGATTATTTCTCATACAATATGGTGAATGCTTTCTCGGCAACTATGGGATATAATATTCTCTCGGTTTTTGTTAAATGGTAGATTCAACTGTTTCCTCCTCCTACAGCTTATGAATAGAGTGGTCATATGAATTATACTACCAGTCTTACTTTATATACAGTGAGTGGGACCAAGGAGATATGAACTGAAGAATTAATAAAGCGAGCTTCAATAGAGTGGTTGCACAAACTAAGACGAACTTGTAGTGAGAGTAAAGAAATCTTGACAGATAGTAAAAACAGATCAAGCAGATTGACAATCAACATCAGGTAACTTAGGCAACCAAAGCAAGCATGATGGAATCCATAGAAGACGAGGAAGTCTTATCATTGGGCAACATTATCAAGAATAAATGTAAAGCTAATTCATAAAAAAAATACGTTTTGTCGTCATTCTGCAAAATACAAAGATAAGTAAAATATTGTAGTAAGCAGTACAGTATAACAAACCATCATTCAACCTTCTCCATGTATCCATAAGCAAGTACCTCTATAACCAATAAGGATAAACATTATAAGAATAAACATAAAATTGATTGACAAAGATTTTTGGGGTCTTGTTATTTTTAGGGCCATGTAGGGTTATTTTACGTTGCATGTGACAAATACTTTCTACAATACGATAAAATCTTGACTTTGTTAGAAACATGTCTGAATGGTAGAATTGATTAAGAAATATCTATCAGAAATATCACGATAGGGAATGGAGAGGTGAGAGATACTAGACACCTCACCATTAGTGAATTGGAAAAGAATGCACAATTGTCCGCTTTATTTATAAAAAAACACACACAAAGGCTGATTTCCACTTGCCGCAAATTTTCCGCGGAACGGAAAACATTCTGAGCATACGTACTTCATTTGTTTACATCACGAGATTGGAAGTACGCATGCTCAGAAGGTTTTCCGTTCCGCGGAAAATTTGCGGCAAGTGGAAATCAGTCTTAACACAATTATTCTTTTCCATAGAAGTAACGAGTGAATTTGCACGTGTATCATCAAATGATTAAACCCACATAATTGTGGTGTAATATCATCTGTTGAAAGCCCGTCCAACTCATGCTAGCGTTAAACGATGATGATATATTGAGACAGAAAGTTATTCCCGTCTCATAACTACCCTGATAATAATACAGCTTCGAATACTCTGGTAAAATATACATCTATACAAAAAAATAACTGAACTGTATAAAGAACTTTCGGACGATATTAACATCAAAACAATAACAATCATTCTCTCCCTCGCGTTGAAATATTCCTAGAATAATGTTTCAAATGAACAAAGCTGAAATCAGTTCCGTGGTTGAGTTATCAAGGTCTCCAGGACACATCGTTTAACCCCTGGAACTGTCGTTTGAGCTGTGCAGAGTCTGACCATGCAGAGTTGAAATAGTCATAGCCATCGTCTTCATCAAGCTTCTACGAAGGAACAAGTTATAAAGGAGATAACAACTTCACGCTTGGACGGAATACTGCGTGAAGCCCGAAACAGGTATTAAAGGACATTGAAACAATATATTTCGGCTGTTGTAGTAAAATGAGCCCATATTAAAATGTTATGACACAAAAGGCGGACACAACTCTTTCCCGCACTTTTCGTTTAAGTAAGATTGTCCGTTATTAAAACTTTTCGTACATTTCTAAACTCAATATGACATGAAACGAATATCGGAATGAACCACAGACGTAACGAATCATAACGAAGCAAAAATTACAGCAAAACAGCGAACCTTCAGCTCTTCTTGTCTGCGATGATAATGTGCCATCATGGCTTTTTGTTGCTCTTCGTTAATAGCAGGTTCACGAGATGGAGCTGACCTCCCACTCTGCAAAGATGTGAAAGGAGAAACAATGAATTTATTTCTTGTAAACATGCTGTACTTTATCTCTTTACCTTTTGTATATTAACATTTAATACATTATTACCGTATTTTCAACATTATAACAACAAAAACATCGTAAGTTTTCAAACCTTATTTAATTTCACGAGGATTTTCGTCTTTTCATTCGTCCCAACATATTTCTCTAACATTTCATTGGGTTGCATCTCTTTCCCAGCCCACCATAGTGACGTCTCTTCAGGATCCAGAACTTCTTTGGAAGCCTGGAAAAGAAGTAGTGTTCAGACAGCCATGACTAAAAATCAACTCGACTTGGCACCTGTGTCCCACTTAAGTCCTCTGTCCCTTCCAGTTCCATTTTTATTGGGTCATGAGGTGGTAGTCCCATCGGGTACACTATCATTATCGAACCTCGCATCTTATCCAACGCGTCCTGCACGTCGTCCCACACCAAACATTTGCCAACTTGCACCAAATTCTAACAATGCAAGCCTCACACGAAAATCAGCGACATCAACCATTAATATAAAGTCAAAATACCTTAGACACTTGTTCTTTAGCTTCATAGCGGGTTCGCTTGATAACATCCGCCATTTTAGAATTGGGAGCATTGCCAGTTCGTCGTCCTATGGGATCCTTGTTAAGCACATTACCACCCTGTGGACGGCAGGTTTTTGACCATCTGTCTTCCAGTTTCAGTTCAGTAATTTGTTCTTCTGTTAACCCTTGAAAGTTTTCTGGAAGCATGATGCCGTGGTTCTCCAACTGTTCAAGTTCTATAGAGAAAACTGAGGTGTTTAATAACAGCGTGAACGCCAATGAATACATGAGTTGATGTATATTTGGGAATGAAAACATACCATAGTAAAGTCGTTCGATCTTCAGTCTCCCATTGAAGATCTTTACCAGTTCTTTAACCAGTGTGCCAACTGTTTCTTTTACCGTTGTTTCGAAAAGAAACTGGCTCTCATCAGCTTTCTTTACATGGAGCTTCACCATGCTTTAAACATTAGCTTGTAGACGAACAATGAATATTAATACGTCACGGTAAAGTGCAGACATCGAAAACGAGGTTGAAGAACAAAAACTAACTTCTTTCATGCAATATATTTCTAAACTAAACTTTCAGAAATGCGAATAAAACTATGGCTCATACAAAATGAAAAACATTCGTCAAAAATTGGAAAACGTAAGAAAATATATAAATGCAATAAATCTTATATAAATCTTTGAAAAATTTTAAATTTTTTTAAATTTCATCCGAAAGATATAAATTTCATATCAGTTAGATGCACAATTACCGCAGATAATCGAAAAACACTAATCCTAAGATTGAATTAATGACAACGAGTTTACAACCCCATCTGAACCCACGGTATTTATGTACTGTAGATCATAACTCAAAACCATGCCCTCAACCGACCCAGCATGCATCTTGTATTGCAGTACTCTACCGTATGTCTTCAAATCCCAAACAACCAAATATCCATTTTGCGTTGACACGATCAATAGATCATCCTTGATGATTAAATATGTGAGAGTGTGCCAACCATAGATATCTTTTGTGTTGACAACCTTGTTCAGTTTAAAGCTCTCTCCATCATAGATTCTGCACGTGCGATCATCAGAACAGGTGACAAGAATATTTTGTTTGGTCGAAAGAACCTTCCAACCAACGGAAGTCACAGCTGCAGAGTGACCAGTTAAAGTATGGAGAATTTTGCCTGGTTGAGGTAAACAAAAACATAACTTGAAGAAACCATCAGAATTAATATTCATCTTAATATTTGTGCAAAATTTTTAAAATTTATCAGTTTAAAGCAGATGAGCAAGTCAATTTTAATGTAAGAAAGAATTCCCAGTTTCTTACCAGTAGGAGCATCAGCAATAACTGCAGTTTGATCTTCTGATGTGGTCACGATCATTGTGTCTTCAGGACTCCACGCAAGGCCCCAAATCTCCATAAATCTCTGTGTGCCATCAGGCAAATGCTTGGGAAAGTGTTGCACACAAGCGTATATTCTCTCAATTACCACCGTTCCCCTAGCTATGCTAATCGCGAAGACATACAAGTATCCTTTGGTTGTGCCAACAGCCAACGTTTTCTCAACAGAATCGAGCTTCATTGCGATGACCCCCCCTTCAAAATGATACATAAGAGACCCATGGATGCTGTGAGACATCTCCCATAAATACAGTTGGCTGTTCAGACAACCAGTCATAACGAAATCCTGGAACCAAATCAACGACCGAACGCTTGAAGGAACGTGAAATCGTTTGACAGGAGTTGCTTGCTGATGATTCCAAACACACACATTTCCTGTGAAATCTCCAGTTGCAACCACGCCATCTTCACTAACACAAATGCCGCAACCCGTGAGGCTCAGAAACTTGAGATCCAGAGATTTGGCGATGCTACTTTGATATTCTGATAGGGTTATGTAATGTAGAGACATGATGCCACCCAACCAATACGAAATTGAAGACGCAGGTGACAGGCTCATGTGGACAATTGAATCAACAGGAGCTCCTTAAAGAAAATCCGAAGCATATGGAACAAACTCATGTGAGAACTTTGACATACTAAAAATACGAATTATGAGTAATACATCACAATTAAATATACCCTAAAAGTTACGTAAATGTAAGTTAAGTCAAATTTCATCATTCCTTTCTCTATGATAAATACAATATATTGTACACACCACTGACTTGTCTGATAAGGATGCCTTGCTGCGTCCACCATGTCATCACACCAGTATCATAAGATACAACAACCAACTCCATGTCGTTCCATTGACAAACCTGAGATGTACCTTGCACCATGAATGTACTCAACAACTTAAGCGTTTGAGTATCAAATATACGAAACGTTCCTTTGTTGAAACCCACTGCAATAACTCCATTAACGATCTCACTACTGCACATGCATGTGACCTCATCATTAGGTGAAATTTTCACAAAAACTTCAAGTGATCCATCCATTTTGAAAGTGTAGAAAGAACTGTCAGTTGTTGTTTGATACACACTTATTATCGAAGGAACTGAAGTGACTGGGAACAAACAGATACTGAAATATGAGTCAGCAGCATTGTTGTTGAGTTCGTAAAACCACAGTGGGACAATAGATTTATGTTGCTGATATTTACTGACAACATCGTCGTAAGCGAACACTGAAATTCGAGTTGTTAGCCCCAGACAGCATGCCGCAAAAAACTGTCCATCAGTCGACCAGGAACCGTAAACAACGTGTTTAAGTTCCGATTGAAATTGGACCAACATTTCAAATGCATCATTCCACAGTTTAACTTCGCCTGAATAGCTAACACTCAACACTCGCTGATTCAAACTCTTTACTAAAACAACAATCAGATCATTGTGTGCTTGAAAAAACTTTGTGCGTGTCTTTTTCTCGATGTCCCAGTTTACAATAGAGCAGCCTAACGGAGCTATGTAAACAGAGCTTTGAACGGATGAGTATCCACAATGCTGACGTACAGACGCCACACCCCAGGAATCGTTCACTTCAAAAGCATACACTTCGTTGTTTTGCTTCGATGAGCAAACTCTCCCAAGGCACAACGAAACAAGAGAGAAGAGACTACGCAAGTACCGTAATGCGGATAGCCATGCTTTACACAAATCTTTCGCAACATTATTTAGCAACATTCGTAACATTTCTTGATTTAAAAAAGACACATACAGTCGTAGAAAGAGAGCACAAAAATGTGAACTGAAAATCAAACATGCAACATACTAACATTATTTTAATGTTTAAAATGGTAAAAACTTTAAGAAAATTAAGAGAAATAACTGAAAATAGTTCATCCTTATCAGTCAAATAAAAATTATCGAACAGTTTTCAATAAGCATTGACTGCTGGTCACGTTAGGTGAGAACCACTTGTTACAGTTTTTAAAAGTAAAAATATTTGTCACAGTTAAATAACATAAAAAAAATATCAAACATTTTATAAATAATAAATAAACAAACACATGCATGTAGTCTCACCCACACAGAACACAAACACATGCATGTAGTAAGATGCCTCACCCACACAGAACACAAACACATGCATGTAGTCTCACCCACACAGAACACAAACACATGCATGTAGTAAGATGCCTCACCCACACAGAACACAAACACATGCATGTAGTCTCACCCACACAGAACACAAACACATGCATGTAGTAAGATGCCTCACCCACACAGAACACAAACACATGCATGTAGTAAGATGCCTCACCCACACAGAACACAAACACATGCATGTAGTAAGTTATGTGATTCAATATCCTGGTATTGTCATTAAAAAGAAAACAAAAAAATTCCAATGTGTAACAATAACCCTATTCAGCATGGGCTTTTTTAAATATGGGTAAAATATTCAATAAAAAAATAAAAATAATATGTAAAAATATACGTATGGTACATTCACTTCGGGGCAACTTTGTCCATCTTTTGAACGGCTGAATGTTTCTAGAGTAAGAAAATATTTTGATACTTACCAAGGAAATGAGTCGATAAACGGTGATGGTACTTTGTATCGCCTTCTCGATGAGAGGTGGAATAATAAAAAAAAAACAAGTAAAATAAAGAGTACAACAGAAAAATCATTGAATCCCATCCAATGAGACCTTTTAGCACTGGATCAATCACCTGTATCCCGGAAATAAGGAAGAATTGCAAGTAATAGCACAAAGGATGGAAAGCTTGTAACAAAAAAGATACAACTCAAATATTCTAGGAGAAAGAATGTACAATAGAGCAGAAAAACTTGCTAACTTTAAAAAATGCTATAAGAGCACAAAGGAAAACAAATGAGCTAACATTGACCTCATTTAGAAAGGTCATTCAAAACATGACTAAAGATGTACAAGATATTAAGAATATATCTATAATAGTTATAACATAATAATAATAATAATAATAATAATAATAATTCATATTTTAAGTGGATAACCCAGAAAACCCAGACCACAAAAAAGTGCTCTAGTTGTTTCCACTGGGGCCCACTGTTGGAAAGTACATTTTCGTAACTTATTATTCGACCGTTAGTCTACCAAAGTTCCCTCACAAGGCTTTGGTTAACCCGTGGTAAGTTTTTCAGGCACTTCCCAAAGGTGCCGCGCGCTCAAGTAATTCTCGTTTTTAACAATTTTATTTTTTTTTGTCTCTAACGAGAATCGAACCTGGGCCATTGCGGCCAGAAACATAAGTTTCGACCACTAGACCACGCTTGGTTAACCCGTGGTAGACCACACTAGACCACACGCGCACTAAAACCAACATAAACTACATAATTTACTAACATAAATTTTATAAAACAGTATGAACAAGAAAAGAAAATATTTTAAGCACAGATATACACTCCACAAATCATCTCTACAAATCTTACAAAAGATGTACATGTGATACGAAGAAAATTGGAAAACAAAATTCATTTGATACAAAAACAAGTTGAAAATGTTCAGCAAGATGTACAATTTTGACTGAAACAAATATCAAAGATTTGCAACAACTTGAGGAAAAGCTTAAGTTAAGAAGTTAAGCTACATGAGAAGTACAAGAAATTGAGAAACACGATTCAATGTGAAGAATTAAATTCGTACAAAAAATCAAAAACTTTAAAGGAAAAAGAAACCCAGTTTAAAAAACAATTCTGACAGAAACATGCCTTCTAGTCATGATGGCCATTAAAGAAGAGCCGGACAATGCGTATGAAATCAGCAAAGTACACAGGTGTAGATGAAGAACTAAGCCAAGCAATTACAGAAAGATACTGGCAAGAACATGACTTACAGAATAAACCTTTCACATTTAGGAAAATATGATGACAACCCTCTGATGATACACTATGACAACCCTCTGATGATACACTAACAATGTTTAACAATCCTTCCAAATTAATACTCCACTACTTAAAGTCCAATATTGATTCTATTGTGATTTTATTAACTCTGATGTACCACACTAATGTAATAGAAAAATACAAACTTTAAAGCAAAATAATTTTCATTTTCATGCTGTAATAAATATATGTAACATTTGTCATTCTATCATTTGTTGTGCGATATGCCTGTTCTTCTACACAACGAAATAGTGAAAGCATTTTACAGGGTTTGGTTGTTAACTCATTAAAGAAAACAAAAATTTGTTAACAACACAATCTGAACCTATCGTCAATACAAACTGTTGGTCATGACTCAACACCAAACCTTCTATTGATCCACAGTGCATTTTCTTCTTCATGAGACATTCAAATGTCTTCAAATCCCAAACAACCAAGTATCCATTTTGCGTTGACACGATCAATAGATCATCCTTGATGATTAAATACGTGAGAGTGTGCCAACCATAGATATCTTTTGTGTCAACAACCTTGTTCAGTTTAAAGCTCTCTCCATCATAGATTCTGCAGGTGCGATCATCAGAGCAGGTGACAAGAATATTTTGTTTGGTCGAAAGAACCTTCCAACCAACGGAAGTCACGGCTGCAGAGTGACCAGTTAAAGTGTGAAGAACATTTCCTATGGTCAAGAATATATATACCCAGTACATTCTATGACAGTAACTATCCATCGGTACATATATATATATATACCCAGTACATTCTATGACAGTAACTATCCATCGGTACATATATATATACCCAGTACATTCTATGACAGTAACTATCCATTGGTACATATATATATACCCAGTACATTCTATGACAGTAACTATCCATCGGTACATATATATATACACCCAGTACATTCTATGACAGTAACTATCCATCGGTAAATATATTGCATTTATTATCAAAAATAAAAATCAGAGAAAATCCAATATTAGAATATGTCTATAAATTTTTCATTATTTGCAACCCTATAATTCAACTAGAAATAAATGAAATTACATAAATACCAGCAAGATCAATAACCACACAGGTTTGTTCTTCTGATGTTGTAGCAATTAATTTCTCATCTGGACTCCATGTCAGACTCCATATCTCCATGTTCAGTTCTATGCCATCAACAGTTTTTGGTTGATGTTGAACCTGTTGCCAAACCAAATCCAAAGATAGGTCGTCTTTTGCACCAAAGTCAACTTTTAAAAGAGATAGGACACCTGCAGTTGTTCCAATGGCCACCATGCTATTAGTATTATTACACTTTATTGCAACAACACCGCCAAGAAAATTATATGTTTCTTTCGGTGTTTTACTAGTTTCCATCTCAATGTGATATAGTTGGCCATCCAGCAAACCCACTAACAGAACATTTTCACACCACGCTAAAGAACGAATACTATTACCAAATTTATAAAAATATTTAGGCTGTGGATCTTTGCTTGTCCAAACGAAAACCTGACCAGTGAAATCACCGGATGCTACAAGATTCGTCGCACTGATAGATAGCCCACAACCAGTGAGTTGGTGAAATTCAAGATGAAAAGATTCAGCGATTTTGTTCTCGGATAACTTAACGTAACTCAAAGACATCATGCCACCAATCCAGAAACAATCTGAAGACGATGTAGATTGTTGCAGGTGTACAATTGATCCAGTTGGTGCGCCTGCAAGTCAACAAAAACATTTAAAAAATACTTCACAACAGCAACCTAAACATAAGAGTTTATTAACGACAAAGAAAAACAATTTATATAATTCTCTAGTTTAAAATATAACTTGAAAGTCACCTAAAACATCACACAACTTGAATATTAGAGATATCTAGTATTCTGGAGTATTATTACTAACCAAGTAATTCAGACAACATTACCATCATATTCCTTGAGCAACACCCCATCTATATTCCATACACTAATGTTTCCAGATAAATATGACACTGTGACGAGATGTTCACTCATCCATGTGCAAACTTGTGGTGATCCAGTAGCTTGAATAACAGAATGAATTTCCAAGGTAAGTGCATTGTAAAAACCAAATATACCGTGTTGTAACCCGATTGCAAAAACACTGTTCTTTACTTTACTTATGCAGTGAACAGCAGAGACATGTTCTTGTAAAGGAGAAACACTAACTTTTAGCAAAAGATCACCATTATTAGAAAACTTGTGAAATTCTGTTTGTTGCTCCATTTGAAATACTGCGATGACATCATCTCCATAAAAAGTGCAAGAGTTATAACAGTTATTAGATGTCCTGTCTTTCATGTTGTGGGAAAAATCATTGTCTTTTTCATTTTGTGGAGCTTTGCAAAACCATTGAAACAAGTTTTCAGAATTTTGTTTTGCACTTGTAACATCTTCCAAGCTATATACAACTACTGTACTTTGTGAACCCTTTGATATCACAGCAAATTTTAATCCATCTTCAGACCAGGCTCCAAAAATAACATAACAGGTAGGAAATTTGAACGTTGCTAACAGTTCAAAACTCCACCCCCATATTTTGATTTCGCCGTGATAAGATGCCGACAAGAGAATGTTGTTTTTGTTTTTAAGCATAACGGTAACTAAATCACTGTGAGCTTGAAACATTGTTGTCTGCTTTTTATTTTTAATATCCCAAGTAACAAAACAACAACCTAATGGGCTCGCATATTTGAATTCATCATTGAGCGGAAACCCTGCACAACGTCTTGGAGAGGTTGCACCCCAGCAATCCTCAACAACAATCATTTCTTTTTTGCTGAAAATAAATTCTACATAACACCCATTTAAAAGTTGACAATAAAAGAGCATTGAAAGAATAAAACGTGGAAGAAAGGGTGGTGAAAGTTTCTGTTTGGATGTAGTGACAGGGAGGTTTTAGTGGCACTACGCAAGAGAAAATAAATGAGTACAATATAAAATGTATATAGGAAGAAAAAATTATTTTTTACGACCTAAAGCAAAAATTTTCCTTGATCATGAATCATGTTCTGAGGAAGCACCCAATATGAGTTTAGGGTTCACTGTTATATATATACCATGACCTTGATGATCAACTACTGAAATTCACAAGATACATACATATAAAAGAGTTTTACAGTGTAATTATCATGAATACAGACAGTCAAGCATTGTTTCTTCTTGAATAAGGTGAGCCACAAAAACTCATGAATATATGAAAAAATTAAAGCTTTCTACTAGTTCTGTATTGTCGCTGCAGTTTGCATTCACACATCCATAGATTTTCAATATTTTGCGTGTGGACAGAACTGCTCCTAAATTATTGAATGCTGATAGAAAAAGCTTTCTACTAGTTCTGCAGCTTTGTCAGCGCAGTTTGTATGCACACATCCATAGTTTTTCAAAATTTTGTGTGTGCACCTGGTCGTTGTTTAGATCAACAAAATTCATGAATTATTACTAAATGCTGATAGATTTCATTTCCAATTTGTTCAAAGTTGACATATGAAAGTTGCCGTAAGGTCAATGTGAGGAACGGCCTCCTTCGCTGTCTGGCAGGTTCAACCTGGGGTGCGTACACCTCTACCCTCCGGACTGGAGCCTTAGCCCTTGTGTACAGCGCCGCCGAGTATGCATCACCCGTGTGGTCTCGCAGCGCCCATACAAGAAAGCTAGACGTAAGCCTGAACGACACAATGCGCATCATCACCGGCTGCTTGCGCCCAACGGAGTCAATATTCCTTCCCGTCCTCACTGGAATCGTGCCACCAGACATCCGGCACGAGTCACAGGCCGCTCGCCTTACAAAAAAAGTGATGGACAATACGAGTCACCTCCTCCACAATCGGGTCTCAGCCGCAGTCACTAACGTCAACGTACAGCGCCTCAAGTCACGCCAACCTTTCTCGTGTCACACTGCCAACTTCGTCACAAACAATTATGTCCCTCCCATGACATGGAACAACCGTATTGATGCTGGCCCACCTTTCATTCGATCTGCCTGTCCCCCGCCCAGCCAGTTGTTGCCGCCCGGAGCTGACCTACCGCGTAAGCAGTGGGTGCGACTAAACCGTCTTCGCTCCGGCACTGCTCGCGTCGGTGAGTCCCTCCTGCGTTAGGACATACAAGAAGCACCCTCATGCCCATGTGGCTACCCGACCCAGACCGTGGAGCACGTGGTGACTGACTGCATCTTACTCAAGTCGCCCGGGGACCTCACAGCTCTTCGCTGTCCGAATGCCAAAACAAGATCTTGGCTCAGAGAACTGCCCATTGAACTCTGACTTTTTTCTTTTTTTGTTGATTTGTCTTTTGATATTGTTGCTGTTTATCAAACGCTTATATATATATGAAAGTTGCCAGTCACCAAAAACACTCTGTGATCAGGGGTTGTTGATATATATATATACATACAGAGCTTTGCTTGAAAGATTGCGCACAACATGAAACTTAAAGCTGAAATAAATTGTAGCTATTATTGATTTTTCCATGTTTATATTTATAAAATGATTTTTACCCAATGAATGATTAACAATTCATGTTTCTATTTGTTAACATTTACTAAAGTAATAATTCAACATTTGGAAATCTTGGTAATTCTATTTACTGTAATTCAGCTTTTTACTGGCTTTGCTGCTTCAAATAAAATTGACAAAAAAAACACACACAAATATAAGTCAAGCAAAAGGTTGAATAAACAAGATTTTTACAAGCTAGACATTTGGATAGAACAATAATGGCGGAAGGAAAAAAAATATTGCTAACGAATGTGGACAACTGCACATCACCCTCCGAAATAATGATGTAATTATTCACAAATCAAATAATATAGCTGACAAGGTTAGTTTACACTTGCAATCCCTATTTGTTTATTTAAGATTATGCGCGTGTGGTCAAAACTAATGTTTCAGGCTGCAATGGCCCAGGTTCGATTCTCGCTAGAGACAAAAAAATTGTTCAAAACAAGAATTACCTGAGTGTGTGGCACCTTTGGGAAGTGCCTGAAAAACTTACCACGGGACGGGTTAACTAAAGCCTTGTGAGAGAAATTTGGTAGACTAACGGTTGAACAATAAGTTACAAAAATGTACTTTCCAACAGTGGACCCCAGTGAAAACAACTACAGCACTTTCTCGTGGTCTTTGTTTTCTGGATTATCCACTTAAAATATTAATCATTATTATTATTATTAAGAATAATACAACTCTTTTATTTATTTAAAAAACTTTATTCGTAATCACCTGATCAGAATGATAACCCTAATCAGATACAGATTGATGTAAAAATATTCCAAACTAACCTAAAATAAAAACATTTTCTAACGGACCAAACCAAATCACTGTTCCGTCCCTCACTGTTTTTGTTCAATCAATGTTTTACAAAATAAGTAACAAATAGTTCAAAATTTTTATAAGTGGTTTATTTGGCACTAGTGCAAACCTTTACCTACATTACATCACTTTTGACTTTCTGAGTTTCGAAGCATCCTTTGACATTTGAGCACTGTTATTTGTTGCTAACCTTTTTTTTTGAAAAGATAGTGTTACGGCAGCCGAAAATTGAAATAAAATATTTATTGCTACGGCAGACTTTCTGGGCATGCGCACGCTGTTGTCACTGCTTACCTTAAAAATGATAGGGATAGATACCTTATCAGCCCAAAATTTGTTATAACTAAGACTAAGCAAGTTTTGCCCGGCAAGATAATATACAAAACAAGAATAAAAAGAATTACAAGTATTATATTGTTCTATTGTATTTTACTTTTTTTTGGTTTAAATGATTTTACGAATAGAGCGCTCACTCAAGAAAAACAAATTAGATAATATTGTAATAGAATTTTTTTCATATTATTTTTACATAATTAAAATTCTAAACATTGATTTTCATATAATATTCTTTAGGTATTTCCGAATGTTGCCTGATCGATTTGAGCATCTCTTGAGCTTAGTATGATGTCCACTAATCGAGACAAAGGACACTTCGTTTTTTGAGATCAAGCGGCAAGGATTTACAAAATACATCCTCACTATCATCCTCCACGTGTCTTGCTGGTTGGTTCTCCTTTCTATCCATACTAGCGTTCATTTTTCTGATAAGAGGCAACTTCATTTCTTCTTTAAGTGAGTCCTTTGCAGCAATAGTGCGTTTTTTACATTTTGATGCCGAAAGATGTCCAGATAGAACCACATCTATTACCAATCGATTAAAAGACTTCAGACGAATCAAGATTTAACCCGTATATACGCTCCACGTATATACGTCCCACCTCAACCAAAAACTCAAACGAAAACAGAAATACAAAAAGCGAATTGTAGATGTTGAGCACGCCTCCTTTACACCCCTTTCGGTGGATGCGGCCATGAAACATCGAAAGTGTCCATACAACTAATGCGCATGCGCATGTCATCTATCTGTTTAGTCATCTAGGTTAGCCGGACATATTATCTTTGTATTCAGTGAAAACACGAAAATAAAGTTTGTATGCCGAATAAAGTAATTTTTAAGAGCTTTACTTTTAAGCTAGGATTTATATAGTAGATATCCAGAAGAAAGGGTTTTCAGAGAAACTGATTTATTACTGAACATAACATAGTCTTCTAAGATTTAGACGAAATTTTCTGTTAACAAAAAAAGTATACAAAAGAATAATTTCTTGAAGTCAGAAAGACTAAGTCTTTACTAAGTCGCTTTGTAAGTGTTGGCTGTTTTTGCTAAAGATCAAAATAGCTTGTATAAAATATTCTAATTATGCAGAATCCTTAGAAACTATTACATTTAATTATGCCAGCTTTTCTAGCGCAAAAATATAACCCTAAATGGCAGATTATTAGACATTATTTAGTCAGTAGCACAGAACTATAACAATGCGTTAACTATGTGAGTTTATTATTGTTATAGCGCTGGGTCACCGCATATAGACAGAACCGCTTGCTTGTCAACTTCAACACAAATAACAGAGTCGAACGTCAAAATAACACATTAAAACACAGTTACCTATACAATCACCGTAACAACTCGGGTATGCTAACTGTTGTGGTTGAAGATTTCTTGCAAGACAAATACTCTAGGTACGGTGATCGTATATTACATTATTCTCGTGTCAATTTGAAACTTTTTGACATACTTAAACATTAACTATATTCACAAACGTTCTTGGAAATAAACTCAATTTTTTATTAGCTTCAATCCGAAAGAGTTAAGATATTGTTGGTTTGTAAAATAACATTATTAGCACATCGTCACTTAATTCATGATTTTGATTGCTTAGAACTAAAAGAGTATCATTCATAATCGAATTTACACAAAACGTTTTATTTTAGTTATGTTGATGATAACCAGATGATGTCGTCAAAGTACAGGTCATACGCTATTGACGCGGATGACTATCTTAAAAGTAGACTACATGCACTAATTAAACACTGTATGTTTAAGAAAAATCTCGGCGAAAAACCGATTAGTAATCTTTATTACTAGTCAGGTAGCTGCTTGCAAAAAAAATTAGAAATGAGAGGGACAAAATAAAACCTATTCCACCTGTTAGGTATGACTCCAAGGATCCCAAAAATCTTTACCGGGCGCGTCCGGTAAAAAAAAAAAAAAGTTTTGATGACGTCACAGAACAAAGTAAAACAAAATATTGATATTTTTTAAATATTAGTATACCATTCGATAGCATTTTTTGTGCTGATTTCAAAAAAGAATTATACCTTATCACGATTTTTAATATTTTTAAAGTTATTAAGGGTTTTGTATATTTTAAATTTAAAATTTTAATGACGTCACACAAAAAAAATCTAAATATTTTGTTGAAATAATTTATGTATCAATATACCATTTGATAGCTCTTTTTATGCTGATTCCAAAAAACGATTATAGTATGTGTCGGTTTTGAACGAAAAAAGAGTTATAAAGGTTTTTAATTGTAGGTTTTTTCCTTTATATTTATTTCTTACTTTGCTTAATTGTAAGAACCGAAAACTTTTTACATATATACAAAGTATTAACAAAAATATTATCACACTGGATCAACCCAACTCATCCTCGGAGGAATCGCTCTCACTGTCGCTGTCAGATGTATTATTTACGGCATTTTCACAAGATTCGCCGCAACCACATAAGTCAGTACATTCGAGGCCATGCGATCGACAAAGACATGCTTGCGTGCGGCACATTGACTTTGAACAGTTGCATAATATCAATTCGAGAACATCGGCTGGTGCGAATGGTAGAAGCATCCAATCAATGGATAAAACTCCATTTTCCATTTTCCATCCATGGTTGTCAGGGCTTGGTACATCGGGGCTGTTCACAAGAGACTTCTTTACTACGGCTGTTACGTACGAGACACGTTTACAGTGGTAGAGTAAAGCGTCTCGTGTGGGAAGGAGTTTCTGCGGTTCGGGAGCCTTACGTGACGAGCAAAATTTTTTGTAGCAAGCTTCGTTTGTGTTGCTACACTTAACGCCATACATTGCGCAAACAAACAATTCTATGCTTTCGAACAACTTTGCGTCGGACTCGTAAGAATTCCCAAATGAAGCAAAAATGGTTTGAAAGTCTTCCGAATCTCGCAAAACCTTAAATGCTTTGGCTTTTCCAATCCCGTAGAATGCACTGGTGTAGTCATTGCCAGTAAATGCATGGAGCGCGGGTATTGCACGGCAGCAATCAATACCAAGTTCACCTACGATGTTGTTGATGTTGATGATTCGTCTTCTTTTGTTTACGATGTATTTGACGAGAAGTGAAATGCCATCCAACTTTTCTTAGAAATAAAGCGCATACAGAGGTATATCGCTGTCCACCGTTTCGATACACACTGTATTCGACCCAGAATCAGAGGCATGTTTGGCACAAAGGAACACTTTTGTATCAGCTTCTTCTTGTGCTATACACTCGCAAATACAAACCCGCGTCTGCACAATCAGTTAAATAATTATGCATAAATTTCCGCATAATAGTTTGTAATTATTCTACATAATTAGAATATTTTATACAAGTTATTTTGATATTTAGCAAAAACCTGCCGGTCGTGCATCTTTGCAAGAGTGCAAAAGTTAAAAACAAATTTTGTTATTTTCGGATTCCGTAATGAATGTTAAACAAAAAGAAGCACTGGCTTGGAGGCTTGTAAAGGTTCATTTATACTAACTACTACATTATATTATGGGAAATATTTTTTGCGGCATTACATTCATTTTATCACTTTCATTAACAGCATAATCATGTAAATACAAACACAAAATACAGTGTTTATTAAATATGAGTTAAATGTGACAAAGTCCACAAAATGGCAATCTTTATCAGTTTTACTTGCGTGTTTTGCGTGTGACCAGTATTTGGTAAACACGGTATTATGTAAGTATTTAAAAGATTGTTTTTAGTGTAATAAAGCTTTTCTTGGCTGGCATTTTTTTTTAAATTCTGTAATAAAAAAGAACTACAATCTTTTATAAATGCATTTTCGTTGTATGTTCACGAGCAGCACTCAATATATAGTATTTCGACATGACAAAGTTTTTTTACTGCAGTTTTAAACAAATAAATATAAATTATAGAGACGAAAAGAAACTAAAAAATGAGCCAACTTTCGTGATTTGAATATAAGTAAAAACACATGCACATGTTTCAACAAGCATTGGAATCTACCATTTTAAAATTTTGTTTACGCACGTGACATTGCAATATATATTACGGAATCCGAAAATAACAAAATTTGTTTTCGGCTTTTGCACTCTTGCAAAGACGCGTGACCAAAACTGCCAACCGTTTTTGTAATTAACAGCCATTGTATCTTTTATAAGGAAAACAAATGAGTATATTGTTCTTAACCGGAAGTAAGCAAGAAATAATTAGGATCAAAGTAGTGCAATCGCCCCTCAAGGAGTATAGAAGTCTTTTAAGAATCACGATGTTCAGATTTGCAGCATTAAAACTGCAGTTTTATGATGCCGATGTTGAGCGTGGAGTAAAGATTGAGATAAAACTTTGGTAAAACTAAAATATAAGTACCAAAATGTTAATAGCAGTCATTGGTCAACTTATGCTAATGTTAATGCATCACTTTTAATTTTCCTTTTCGATTGTTAGCGTTTCTGGCACTAGAAACAATGTTCTTTCCTGTCTAATCTCTTATGTTGGTCACGCAAGATGCCATCATAGACCACTTTCTAATGTTATTGCTTACTGACAGTCAAAAGTTTTTAACCAATCAAATTCACACAAAAAGAGCAACTAGCCAATCAGACTAAGCGATTTTTGACTGCCATAAAATAAATTTGAAAGGGGTCTATTGATCTTCCCCGAGCTTGTGTTCCCCTCACTTGGCCTTAAATTGTGTGCGCAAGAGTCACAGGTTTTCTTGTGATATGGTCAAATCATTGTATTTTCCTTCCAGTTAGATTTCAAATTCACTGTTTAATTTCCTCATTCCTAATTCGATCTTTCCACATTACATTCTTTTTTTATATATTTCATATAAGAACCAGTAAAATTCTAGCTTTAGGCAGAGATTGTTCTTATTTTTTTATTGTTTTCAAGTGAGGCTATTCTGTTGGCTTCTGGAACACTGACCCCCTCTCTGCTTAGGTCTATCCACATGAATCTCTTACATTCCAGGTCATCAATCATATTGGGAGCTCTCTTTGATTTTATCTTTTGTTCTTCATTGCGAAAGTTGATGGCCTGTCACTTATCTGGAGTTTTCACAGAGATAGGTTTTAGGCCGCCGCCTTGGATTCAGCTCCAACAATCTTCTCCTGCATGTGAATTTGTCTTTTGAGCTACCAAAGCTTATATATACATCATTTGTACTACAAATTTAGATAGTCATTTGAAAGGGCTCTTGGCAGTTTTTTGGTCATTGCTGCTAGAAACATTTTAAACCGTGCCGTAGATCTTGTTGAAATATATAGATTTAAAGTGTATATATATATTTATAAATCTTTCTCCTGAAACTATAATTGTGAGTATATATATACAGTTTTTATTTATTTTAGCATTAATTATGTAATGGGAAATACTCTAAACAGCACTTTGCATATTCCCTCAAATATTGACTTGGTGAGGGCTGTTCAAGCTGAATATGACTTTCTCAGATTAGTTGACAAGTATCCTGCTCTATCTAGCGATCGATTGTTGCAAAATGCAGTTTATCGTTATGAAACATATTGGTTGCCATTGGTTGCAAAATTTAAGATGTGTTTACCGGCTCCATTGGATATTGAATGGGTATGGCATTGTCATATTTTGAATGTGAACGCTTACAAAGAAGATTGCATCAATCTGATTGGTAAAGTAATCGATCACAGACCAATGATGTTAGTTGAAGCTAGTAGAGAACTTTCCCGGAAACATTGGAGGTCGGAGTATAAGGATATACCATTTGATGTAGACTTTACGAATGACGAACCAACATTAATTTCAGAAGAAAAACCTAAATGCTCCTATGACATTATTGATGCAGTCAAAAAGCATAAAGAGTTCAACTACAACACATCTTTGCCTCATTTTAAAGATGCAAAATTTATAAAGAATGCGATAAAAAGATATATGATTATGTTGGTAATTAAAAAGGATAACCCTTCTACATTTTTTACCCCATCTTATGACATTGACCTAGTTTGGCGCACTCATCAGCAACATGTCAGTCTTTATGAATCTGATACCCAAGCGATGTTAGGTAATATTTTAAACCGTAATGATGTGGTAGCATATAAAACTCTGGCATCTGATTTTATTGCATCTGCTGTCCATACTAAAGAGCTGTGGCAAAAGTACAAGTTAAAGTTTGAAGTTGCTGGAACTCTTTATAGAGGCGAATCTCCTCCAGTTTCCATGGGAAGTAGATGTTTCACCAATTTTGCAAACAGGGTTAGGTTTTGAATTTATAATATATTCAATGAAAATGTTACGGGAATTGTTTTATTCCACTAGTTTATTTAATATAGTATAATTCTATATTTTATTTATTTATTTAATTACTTATTGATAATTGCATAACATAACTCATATTTCAATCATAAAATCTTATTTTGTTATAATTAAATAAAGTTTCTTTTAGATATGTCAATGTTCTCCTCGATTGATAAACATCGGTCCATTTGCTGAGGAAAAGGCCACCGTAAAAATCACCATATCAACGAGGGGTATATTACCTGTAGAGCTTTTCTCAAAACGTATCAGTTTTATCAGAGGCTACGTTGACTACGCTTTTTTAGAAGGTACTTCTTTTAGTATATATGTATAGAAGCGACCTGCATGTAATTTTCAAGTACCTTACGTGGATTTATTCTTGTGTCGATTTAATTTCGTGAATTACAGATATACTAAAAGTTTTTGCGTGATTTTAATTTCCTAAATTACAGATTAAAATTTCACGAAGTTTAATTCACCACGTGATAACGATTAACGTTACTATGTTTTTTCTCGTGTCATTTGGCCAATATTAGGTTCTTCCATTCTAACGTTTGTGTTTGTTATCGACTTTTAGCTATTAGTAAAAGTTACGTTTGCAGGTTTTTTAATTTTTTTTTCAGGAGAGGGTCACTTTCAATACAACACTGAACATAGTTGTGGTCTGGAGATCACTTGTCTGTATTCAACGACAACAAAATATTGTGGACTCATCCCATTTCCCCCAGAAGGTAAAACTGAAGGGACAAAGAACACCCAGGTATTAACTGTCCAACTGCTTTCTGATGCTCCGGAAATATTAAACTGTGTGCTAAATTTGGAATATTCGGAAAATCTCACCAATTACATATTTAAAACTACACGTGTTAGTAACGCGTTCAGAGCTGCTGATGATTTAAACAAGACTCTCCATCGCCTGCCACAGATGGTACCCAAGGTTATGTTACGGCAATCTCATTGTCAATTTCAGGACCATACGTTAAGTACGAACTATGGAAAGGAGAGTTTCACATGGCGAGTTGTACATTGCAGGAATCCACCACTCTCTGCTGTTGAAGTAATGGATAGCGATGGAAATGTTTTAGCCACTTCCCACACAATAGGTAGTGAGACCTTACCCACAAGTAAACAAGTTATTGATCAAAACACATCAATGATACACAACTCAGTCATTCATCGATCAATGCTAATAACTGGCCCTCGAGGTGACTGGGCGTTACTTCGCTCTAAGTGGAAGGCTTTTGACAGGAAACATGGAAAAGCCGGGGAAATGCATGTTCAGTTGTTCATGCTCAATGACCAGGATAAAGGATTCGTGTACCTATCTGAGATTGCGCCACATAGATACGAGTGGCTCACAAGTCAAGGAAGAGGTAGTGTTGATTTGAAGACGGGCTTCATACAATTTCCAAGCATTGTAGTTGACGCAGCTGAGTTTATTTGTGTAGCATGTTCAATAGCTGTGTCCTCTATTTTATGCAATCCTCGTCCCCCACCTCCAAGCAATGGAGAAGCATATCCAATGCCCTCCAAGTCACCTCTTGTTGATCTTAATTCAATGGTATTTTTAGTTAACGCCGGATTATATGCGACAATGCTTCCACGTTTGTACCACACCAACATAATCGATGGATATTTTTGTCAAATTCCTCTCACTTATAGTGTCTCCAACGATGATATGGTTGAACAAGATGAAGCCCTTTGTAAGAAGGTGGATAATCTCTGGAGAGGAGATGTGGTGAATGATGGACCTCCTGATCAATGTGGAGGTGCGGTGGGAAGAGATTCTCAACTCTCTGAGTAAGGATGTGTCACCATCCATTGTCGCTATTTATGGTAAATTTTATTGATTGTTGTTTGTAAATCTTCGTAAGTTTATTTTTTATATTTGCACATATTTTATTTATTGTATGATATTTCTCGTTTATATGTAATTTTACACTTTCAAATGATATTTGCTATTACTTTTGCTAAACCTCCGCAGTCAAAATGATGTTCGTGAAAAGAAAAATTACTTTCCATCAACCTTGAATATAATTTCTAAAAAACTCTATCTATTTATGATTTAAATAATTTTAAAAATACGCTGACTATATATACAGAATTTTACATTAAAAAAAAAACACGAGCTTTTATTATCAAAATGAAAATGTGTTCCTCAGTTTAACAAGCATGACTCGTATGTCGGGATCATGTACTTGATGTTAATGAAAGCATCTTCACCGCCATGCTTCTCAAACGCTTCCAGAGTTTCTTGTATCAAATCCCCGATGTTTTCCCGACGCTGTTGACTGTAGTCAATGCCGTCGCCTGAATTGAGGTTCTTGTTTTTGAAAATGTTCAAAACAGGTAGAATCTGCCTGTAGTAAGGAACCAGCGCCTCTCCGACCATTTCTCCGGATACTACCAAATGCTGCAGCACTTTCAGTGTCGTGCAGACAACTTGCAGGTCGCGCGTGTCCAACGCGTCGCGAATGGGCAAAATAAGTTGCGGAGCGACCGGTAGTATTTTGCTTCCACCATGCTCCAGCATGTCATGAACACCTTGACGAGCGAAAAACTCATACGGGTGTTCCGTTTCCCTCAAACCCTCGAAAAACATCGGTAAATAATGGTGGTAGTCGAGCTTTTCGATTTCGACTTTCCAAGCAATCTTATTTCCCTTTGTGTCGTGCTCCAACGCAATAGGTAGGTCTCCTCTGTCGTAAAACCTCCGGAATTGTGTTTGTTTTGCTGGACGTTTTTTAAATGCTCCGGCGTCTGGAGGACCCACAACCTAAAACATATTTCATTTCAAAAAGACGGATTTCCGCAACAACTTTAGAAAGAAACGGGGAAGTATTATTGGCACTTTAATCCATTTGTTTTATGTCTAAAACTGTCACTATAAGACTAAAGTTATTGGGCACGTCGACAGAGTCAGAAATTGTAAAGATCACGAAGCTAAAAGAAGTTCTTGCAACTTTAAACGATAACTAGGTAAAGATAGGGAAGGTACAGAAGCTGTTCAAAGAAAAACTGGGAATCGTATCACCCGTTACAATTGAGCACGCGCAAATGAAGGAAAGACCAAAGGTTCTTCAAACGAAGACTACTCTGAAGAAACCATGGAATTACGTAAGTCCCTTTTTCCTCGAAAGCGAAAATTAACAAAGAACGCGGGTCATACGCCAAAGTTGTTTACAATAAGCTTATTGTCGATGATTTGCGTGGAAAATAAATTACTTCATTAATATTTGATGTATGATTACATTTTATTATGGAGTTAAGTAATATATATAATAATTTTAAAAATAAGAAGAAATACAAACCTCAACATTCTTCATCCATGATTTAGTTGTGAATCCTTGGGCACAAAGAGGTTTGTTCCCGAAAGAACATGGTTTTTCCACTTGACAAGATGCCATTTCTGACAACTGTCTTTCTTCCCCAAATACTTAATGAATAAAAAACGTAAACTGTTAAATCTCTAATAGCAACAAGCAAAAAAATGACGTAATAGAACATTAATGCGCATGTCAAGAATTATATCAAAATGGCGTCTAACCCACCACAAAATTTGAAACAAATAAATTCATATTTACGATTAGCAAAAGAATATGATAAACGCGATGCAACAGTTGCTTATTTTTGTAAGTTGTCAATTAAAAATTTCCTTTTCAATAATTTGAGCTAAAATGTTTTTATTGTTATTCTTGCTAAAACGTTTTTTGGTGATTTTGAATAAAAATGCCAGAAGCTGCTTTGCTTCAAGCTGATTATAACAACACTTTAATTATTTTTTGTGATTATTTTTTGTGATTTCCAATTTTGTTTTGAACTTTACCACCGGGATTGGTTAGAAAAGTACATAAGACTTAAAACAGAAGGGCTAAAACATTGTTTTATTCGGTCTACACCAGAATGTCAAAGCATTAAATAGTTTGGCTTTCATCATTGACTTGACCTCCATTTTTCAATATTTCTACTGCTTGATTGGTTTTATTTGTTGATTCATTTGTGGTAAAGTAATATTTCAATGTTTTGCTCATTAAACAATTCACTCTGGATCAAAGCTCAAAGTCAAACAGCATGATCTTTGAAATACAAACAAATAAAATATCAAGAGTACCTTGCTAATAATACTCAACAGCATATCATGACTACACCAAAGCAAGAGACCACGCAAAGTCGGGATGCAGGTTTCCAGTTTTGAGCTTTCAAAAAGAACTTGCTAAAAGTAGTCAAGCTAACCCTAAAGTCCAAAATGAAAACAAAGGAAATATTTCCAAATATATATACATTTCACAAAAATCACACATTTTTAACTATTGGCAGTCACCCAAAAGCAAGTCACTTAAGTGCAGAGGGTTTTATATTTCATTGGATTTATTCTTTCCTCGGACACAGAACATTTCACCGAGAAACAAAGCACTTCCAGGTATGTGGCAAGATTTGACCCGGCTGAGAGTCGAACCAGGGACCTTGATTCTGTGCAAATTGTTAATAGATAAAACAAACTTTCGCTAAAAAGACCCTTTCAATTAACCACAATCATGTTGATACTATTTAGGTCGGGTTAGCTCAGTTGGTAGAGCGCTTGCAATTTTGGATTTCTGAGGTTGCGAGTTCAGATCCTCCCTGCCTCGCCGACTCGGCGAATGAGTAGCATTTCGATGCGGTAAAGTACAGGTGTTGGTGGTAGTAGTGGCGCCCGCCTCAACAGTTACACCCAACGTCCTGCGCTAACAAAAAGGGGATAGACACCCTCGTTTACGCCCGTTACCAACATTAGGGTTAATTCGGCCACTTTACTTTTACTATGTATATATACAGTACAATCAAATTACTTTACCTTTTACTATGTTGATACTGTGAAAAGTCAACAGTCTTTGTAACTTTCTCAATGCTGCTAAATAAATAGAATGTTTCTATCTGCAAGGTATTTCTATGCTTTGGTTCCACATCCCTTCTGATTCTCCAGTTATGTAACATTTTGTTATCACAGTTTTAACATGCTTTTGAATGTCAATAATAAGAATAACTCTGCCGTTAATGCTGACGCTAGGAACATGTCCCACATTTACTTTTTCTGTTTTTCTCACAACGGTCAGTAAATTTCAACAAATGGAATTTTTACAATTTCTTATTTTTATTGGGCTTGAATTCTAAAGTTATTTAGCTGTCAGGGTTGTTTCTACCTTGGGAAAAATGTTTGGTCTAAAATGAAAATGTTTTATTTGCTGTTGTTTGTCTTCATACGTTTAATTAACAATAACAAAAAACAAATTTTTAAACCATGTGTAAAACATGTTTACAGGCTTTTTTTAGGAAATGTTGAGATGGGTGAGATTTCGTCAAACTTTCGTTGACGGAAAAAAAACTATAAAAAAGAAAACTCATTTCCTTGTAATTTTTGGAAACTTCTAAAGAATGCTTCATCGTCATCAAACATTACCCACAATTCCATCTGCGTGGGTTTCTCGAATATAATCAAACTCAATAAGAAAACTTCCACAATATATTCAACCACCTGTATCATCTTTCTGTAATGTTTTTAAATTTTGTTACTCTAATGTCATTAATATATTGGATGGCACCCCCTTTGATTGCAGGTAGAATGTTCGCTGTGCAGAAAGGGATTAAGCTCGACAGCAAGACACCTGAATGCAAGACGTTCCTCTTCTCGTTAATGGATCAACTTGAATTGGTGTTGATAGCATATTAATATTATTTACTTTTGTCTTTATTTTCATGGCGGTCACATTCATTTGCCATTTTGTTGTTTTTATTGATTTGTGCTAATGTAATAAACGTCACAAAATAATCTTCAACAACGTTGTGTGTTTAGACGAAGAAAGGTCTAGCAAACCAAGAATCTGTAAGCAATGAAATAGTTGCGCAAGCTCATGTTGAGAATGTTGCCTTGCAACTCTTTGCTTGGGCTGATACAGAAGATCGAAAAGGAGTATTCAACAAGTAATGCATGTTTTAAAGTTATTGAATCTTTATTCAAATTTCAAGTGCTGTTTTTACTTTCATTTTTAATTGGAGAAATTAAGGTTTAGGTTCAGGTGAAATTAAGGTGGTGATGATTTAATATCGTGATTGTCTTATTTGTTTTGTTTTAATGAGATTAAGTATCGAGCAAATTGTTTTGTTTTAGAAACGTGACGAAAAGCTTTTTCTCGTCCAGTCTGCTGTTTGATGTTTTGTGTCAATTTGGAGAACTCAATGATGAGGTAGAGCTCTGTTTGATATATTTCGTTCATGGCTCTACATGGCTCTTGTTTTTATTCACAGTGTAAAATCAAACAGAAGTACGCCAAATGGAAAGCCACTTATTTGCATCGATGTTTGCAAACCGGTGAAACGCCACAACCCGGCCCCGAAGGTTCAGGCTTTGAGGACGAGTTTAATTCCATGAACATGCCCGCTGTTGACTCGAACCTTCCTGGATATCCGGAGGCACCCTCAAGTATGAACCCACCACCTGCAGACAAACCTGTACCTGCTCCAAGAGTGGTAAGATTGTTTTGATTTACTGGAAATTAAGGAATAAGTGAACTTGTTAACAATCAATCAAAGTGTACTTAACTATGACTGGTACGTTTCCATTTTTGCCCCGCCAAAAAACAATTCTTTTAAGATTAGACAAATGTATTTTTTTCAAAATTAAATGAATAAACTAAAAACAATATTTTACAAAAGTATAAAAAAACACTGCAATATCAACAAACATGGACAGAAAGTAATGATGCAGAAATGCAAGTTTTTGTAAACAGAAACACTTTCTTGCATCATCTCGTCATGAACTTGCTATGAAATCTCGCACACGATGAAGAATCCATCTTGTCATTGATTCAGTACCCACAACAAAGAAATACACTGTCACCGTTTACTTGTCAATCACCCTCCAATTACAGTTAAGAGCAGATAGAGATGATCGATGGAAGTGTAATCTCTGTGAATGTCGTTCAACGAAATCGAACGTTGTTGGGAGGGTTGTGATGAGCAGATAGAGATGATCGATGGAATTGTAATCTCCGAGAATGTTTTGTATGTCTTTTGGAGCAGAGAACTGCTGCAACACTACTTCCCATTATTAAAGATTACAGGTTCAACTGCTTTTTTAAAATGTTTCTAATACACATCAATTCAATTCAAGTAAATATTTTCTTTTTCATAACTACAATTTTCTTCTTTATATTAGAATGTAGCACAAAAATATAATTAAATGATAATAAAAATAATAATAATGATATTGATACGTGTTTGATTTCAAATAAAAGAAAAGTTCAGTTAATGAAAAAGTGGAATCTCGTCTCGAATCAACATCTTGTTTTCTTAATTTTTTTTTGGCTGGCAAAAATTGAAAAGTACCGGATGACTTTACCACTCGTCTTGCATAACTTAAAAAGGGTTTATAACTTGCGAGAATTAATTTTAGTCCACCCACCATTGTGATTATATTATAACTTTCTGCTTGACGTCATCACAGACATTTTATCAGGATATAAACCCATCACAATTTTGAAACTACAGTCGACTCTCTCTAATTCGAATCTCTATTATTCAAACTTTCTATAATTCGAACGAATTCTAAGTCACCGTCAATTTTCCTTAAGAAACTCTTATAATTTACTTTCTATTATTCGAATCTCTGTAATTCGAAAACCTCCATATTTCGAACAAATTTTCTGGTCCCCTCGGCAAAATCCTCTCTGTAATTCGAATTTTCTGAGTGTAAACTAACAGTTACACTTTTGAATGTTTTTTTTCAAAATTCGAATTTCTGTTTGAATGTTTTGAGTTTTTGTAAATACACGTCTTTTGTATGAAGTTTGATCATATTTTCTTGTGACTATGGTTTGATGAATTGCGTCCGATTTGTGGAAAGCCTCAGCGACGCGAGTCGTGTGTTTGACTTGACAATCTATCTATCTAACACGAAACAATAAAAAATTGAACACTTTTTCAGCAACTGTCACTTGTTCATGTATGATCGTGAAACTTAGGAAAAGAAAATAAAGAATCAAAGAAAACTTGATCATTCTTTTTTATTTTTCACCTCAATTTTTCAAAAATTCTGATTTCTCTCTTTAATTCGAAATTTCATCCTTTAAATCTGAAAATTCGAATAAGAGAGACTTTCTACTATTCGAATTTCTCTATAATTCGAACAAAATTTTTTCCCCTTGGGATTCGAATTAGAGAGAGTCAACTGTATTACAAAATTTACGAAGAAATTTTAGCTTTTATGTCCTGTGCGCAATTTTCCGTATGTTTAAAAAAGAAAATATTTTACATGAGCCACGTTAACAATCTTGGAACCGTTTGTGATTGGTTGAAATTTCCATAAATAATTATGTAAATTTATGCATATTCGTCATCATTTTGTATTTAATTTACGGTTTCCCCTTTAATTTCTTCATTTTGGAAAGAGACAGTACAAACGTTAAAAAAGGTAGTTGGTCCACAAAAACAGACCGCTTTCCCAATCTGCCACTCAAAATATTCCTGCAATGAAGTGTAAATGTGAATAGATATCAACTCGTTTAATTGTTTCATTCCAACCAGCCCTCTGCCCATCAGTCGCCACCCGCGGAATCAGTTGACGAACCTAACTACCACGGTATTGACTTCACGAAAGCTACCAAGCTGTGCAAGTACGCCGTAAGCGCCATTCAATACGAAGACGTGCCGTCAGCTATAGACAATCTCACGCAGGCTCTGAACATTCTACAAAACCGTTGAAAGCCCACTCATTTTCTCAATCAAACTCACCTTTCTATTCAGTAACTCGTACGATGTCTATTTCGAAAGATTAATTTTGCGTTAATTCTTTTCTTTTGAAATTTTGTATCTATATTAGTATTATTTTGTTGCATTTAAAATCTGGAGAATTGGAAGTTGACTCGTATTAGTTTCTTCTGAGTTGTCGTCAATGAAAGTTCTCATTTGACGCGAAAAAAAGGTATAACCCAGATTTTCTTTATTCCATGGAAGTTATATCGTAGAAAAACAATGTTTCAGATTGCTATCAAAAATACATCTTTAAATTTCGTCCGATGCGTCACTGTCTGAATCAATGTAGAGTTCATCATCTTCATCATACTCATCCATTGATGCGTCAATATCAGCAGCACTGTCTTGCAACTCTTCGTCGTATTCCCCTTCCGCTGAAACATTAGGTAACGAAGCGTAATGGAATCGGGAGGCTGTATAGGGGGAACCCATATTTTTAAGCTAAATTTATATCGTATCATAAGGTCATTAGAATTATTATTATTTTAAACCGTTAGGGTTATTTACCTGGCGAATTTCCACCAAACGATTAGACTTTTATTCCGTGTGTTTATAAACAATTCCGTTTTTAACTTACAAAATATGTTGTTCAGTAATTGCGTAACAACGTCATCACTAGTTTCCTGCGTGTCCTGCGTTTGTTCCGATTCCTCTTCGTCATCCTACACGCGGGTAAAAACAACTTTAGAAATACAGTAGTTTTGAAACTGCAATAGCCCCCCCCCCACCCCAGAAGTTTTTGAGGGTCAGAACAAATAAATTAAGAAACTTTTAAGCCTCAAAATGACCAAATTTTAAGAAACTCGAGGCTTAGCCCATTGCTTAGGTTTCTTATAACAAGAACGTGTAGTTTTGAAACTGCAATAGTTGGATCTTGGTTTAAATTGACAAAAACTTACGACATCTTCATCGCTGTCATCATAATTCTTCAGTCTTCCAATCTCATAGAACCGACAAGTGGAATCCATATCGATGTCTCCGCTCTGTGAAATACTTAATTGTAACATTCAAATGAATTCGGTAAATGGCGAGTGTGTAAACCGGCTACCCTCAATAACTATATTTCTATTTGTTACTGAGAATGTCTGATTGTTTTTAATAAGAAATCGAGCACTAATTTTTATTATCAGTCAAAACGCATTACCTTAAGGGAAGAAATTTTTGGCCCCAAATCGCGAAACTTAATGAAAATGCCTTATCCGCAAAATTCAATTTCTCTCTCGTTTTTTTAGTGTCACTTAACATGCAATTAAAAATATAAGAAAATACAGTACTAAATATTCCCCTAAATTGTACCCACCGCGAAAATAAATTCCGTGAAATTCAGATATATTACCTCATCCGCGAAAATTTATTTCCTTAAGGTAAACAATTATATTACTAAGAACTGTTTTGTGGTTGGATAGTGTACAACACACAAGACGAACAATCGAGACTAATTTACCTCGATAACTGCAACAACTTCGTCAGTACGGTCAGGATTGATATCGTAAATAATCTTTTTAACATCCACTGTCCCTAACAAAAAAATATGCAACTTTCTTAACAACCATTGAGATGAATAACGTTACGAACTATGTTGTCTGCTATGTTTGTGGACATTACATGGATGGAAACATGTTTCAAATAAAATAGTAGAAGAAGCTAAGGGAAGCGGATGGAATGAATTTTGGGATGTCCATTGTGGACCAGTAAAGGACCTGGGCCCACATGTAATTTGTGGCAGCTGTCGATCTAATCTTGAAGGTTGGTTGAGGGGTTCTGGTAGAGTTGCGCCATTTGCAATTCCGAGAGTTTGGAGTGAGCCACAAAACCTCAATGATGATTGTTACTTTTGTATGATAAATATTTCGAAGTATCGCAAGGTCTAGGGAGGAAGAGCACCTTAACCAAGTATAACTTCATCTATTGCACTTGTTCCTCACAAAAAAGGAACGGTTTTACTACCGCCTCTTCATATAAAAGTATATCATACAGGGCTCATATAAAACCCTAACCCTAGGTTTAGTGAAGCAATTTGTTAACGCTTTGGATTTTGAAGCTTTTCAAGAAATCCGTGCAATGTTTCCAACATTCTATGGAATGATTAAGACTAAAGACTAAACTAAAGAGACTAAAGGCATCGCATAAAAACAACCTGTCCGATATTTTACCAACGAACCTCGACTGAAATTAATATGTGGTCATAAAAATTGATCGTTTAGACAAACCTACCTAGAGACGAAAACTCGAATGAATCGAAAGTTCGAAAGGTTGACTCGTACGGTCCGAGCATTCCATTCCATTGTTCAATCTGCGTGGATTTGTGCTGGGAGTATTTCACTAGAGAATACCATATATATCAGTTCACCATGTTTTCACCAATTGCAATTTATGCCTAAGATTTCATGAAAACATAATTTCTTTCAGTGCGGCCATGGAACTCATGTAAAATGGAATAGAAGCATTTCTGTGAGAAATATTCATATATACAACGTTATCAGATATTTTACCCGCGTAAATGACGTCTCCATGGCTACTAAAGATGACGCGACAAAGGTCCAAAGCAGGACAGGTGTGCAAGAGATGGAAGGTACGTATGTCCCACTGTAGGCGTTGTCAAGGTAACAGGCTAGTTCAGCACGTCCGCAAAACAAGATACTTTTCGCGTATTATAATACTATTATACTTAGTGAGAATTAAAAGATACGACTTCCGAGTTGATGATGATTTCAAGACCAGACGGATGGAAGACTCCGCTCACTAAATCGTTAAACTTGTCGAACTTGTGGATGAATCTTTTGGCGCGAACGTCCCACAAACATCCATCATTCAACAGCAAGTCGTCCCCAGGCCCAAAACACGCGTAGTTCTTTGTGTAGTAACTGGCGTTGCGCTGGTCGTAGAAGGTGCGTATCATTTGTCCAGAGGTAAGATCGTACACCTGAAGCATTGGTAGTAAAAGATCGTACACCTGAAGCATTGGTAGTAAAAGATCGTACACCTGAAGCATTGGTAGTAAAAGATTGGAAATGTAAAACTAGTTCAATAATACTCTCAGGTAAGATGTAAATGAAGCATCGTAGAGCTCCTTACAATACGCCACATTTACGCGATATTCGAAGACATACATGAGCTTTCGCGCCATCCGTTCCCACAATCCTCTCTTCACTCGTACTGAACTGCAGTAAACTATCTTCCGCCATTTCCATTCTTTAAAGGAAGTAGAACGTCAATGCAATTGCATTGCATATTACAAATGGAGCATACTTGGGATTTAGAGACACTGGGTATCCTTCAGCATACTCTATCTCCCACAGTGCGCCCATGGGCGAGCCAATGGGAGAGGAGGTAGCCATGAATCGGCTGTTTCTTGTGACGTTGCACGTAGAGATGGCTCCACCATGGCAGGAATGAAGAACTCCCTCCTATAAACATGAAGTCAAACGAAACTACATGCGTCAGTATTCATTCTACACTTTGCTCTACAACACATGCTTCGGCAGTTCGACCACAACCAACCTGATCATACGGTGAGTTCATTATCTTCACATCTCCCATCTGCGTGCCTAGACACACGTAATCAGTGCTAGGCAACCAAGCGCAGCATGTAAACAAACTCTCCTGATCCTTGATGCACCAAGACGCACGAAATTTGCTGTACAAGTAACGGCGGTTGTGACGGTTGCCGTGGAGACCGCCATGTTTGGGGCGCATTTGTCTCGTGAACAAACGTTTTGTGATGTTGGGCGAGGCATAGTTGCAGTAGAGAGGTTCGGGACAGTGGTGCGGTCTAAACGAGTGGCACACATTACAAAGTTAATGCAACGAATAACACGCTATGAATCATGGGTAGACACGATGGTCTACATCTTCTAGAGGTGATTTGTGCAAGATTCACGTTTACACTTTCACACGCTTCGGAGACATCAACATTAGGTTGTCTGAAGAAGAATGCTTCTTTATTATTCAAGTTCATTACTTGCAGAAAGAAATCTGGACATGTGAACCGAATGAACTAACATCATAGTACAACTCAACTTACTTCATCAGTGAGAAAGGGGGACAGAACAAATCAACTTACTTCATCAATGAGAAAGGGGGACAGTACAACTCAACTTACTCCATCAGTGAGAAAGGGGGACAGTACAACTCAAGTTACTTCATCAGTGAGAAAGGGGGACAGTACAACTCAACTTACTCCATCAGTGAGAAAGGGGGACAGTACAACTCAACTTACTCCATCAGTGAGAAAGGGGGACAGTACAACTCAACTTACTTCATCAGTGAGAAAGGGGGACAGGTCGCCACTGGGTTTGCACATTGAGCGTGTTGCTCTCGGAGATATCCCGTCACTATGCCGTCCAATGAGGGACGCTCATTTACATATTGTTTCTAAACACCAGCCAATAAAATGCCATGTCTTTAAATTAACAACTGATATATTTATAATTTTAAATATTTTTAAGTCAAAACAAGTGATTATATACATCACACAATTAAAAAAATAATATTTAGTATTAATTTCGTATGAATGAATTTTGATAAATACATAAATTTATGAATTAGCTGCATTCCACTATACCTTATTCCCGCTTGCGGCTAACGATAAGTTTCTGCTTTGCAAAGGTGTCGAGGGTTCCTTAACAAGCTGGTTGCATTGGGACGTGTGGTTGGCCTGCAGATGGCGGGTGGGTTTCACCTCATCTTCAGGCAGTTGAGCCTCGTTTTTAAGCATCTCTGCAGATTTGTTCAAACCTGAGGATGAAAATTCCAGTTTTATTTTTCCACATATTTTTCATAGAGATATAATTGCCAGCGTTCGTTTCTGAATTTTTATTTTTTTTATATTGTTTTCTGAATTTTTGAATCTGATTTAATTACGTCAAAATGATTGTTTTTATGAATTACTGTGCAGATTTTCCATTGCATTTGCAGAGAATTATGTTTGGATCATTATTACCTTGTGTGAGTAGATGTTCATAGACAATAGATAGAAGCTCTTTCTGAGGGTAGAGAATGCGAGTTTTAGCCACCACATCCGCCTGTATGTAAAACAAAAGTGATTCACCCAATCTATATGAATGAGAAAGAAACATAGTAATAAAAGCAGAGGTCAGCATTCGCTACCTTATTGATTGCGGTGAGCATTGGCATGGAAGAAGATTGTTGCATTTGAAATGGTTTTCCGGTCACCCTCTCGATGAGGATGGTAGCTAACCTCTGTAACTTTATATGTTCGTGCATGTGTTCTGAGAGGACCGGTTCGCGCATCAACAGCTGAAAGTTGTCGTTGTGAAAGATTGGGAGTTTGCCCAACACCTGACAGATGTGATCGTTCTCTGATAAGCCACATAACGCCTGGTGGTACAAAATAATGTGTGTGGAAATGTCCAGTGAACACTTTACAAATATGCGTTCCACTACGGAGACAATGGTAACCCACCTTACACGCCAACGCACGAATAGCATCAGCTTCAGTGATTGGAACCTTTTTGTTAAGCAATGCCATAAGGATTTTAATTCCATTGTTTAAACGAACAGATGACCAAATCTTCTGCATGATGGTAACACTATCGGAATCCTTGATGAGATGAAAGAAGCACTTGAAAGGTAACATAACTACAAAACTGTATTACTGTTGAAGGGGCCATCCACACACAATTGGAGAGAACTCTTAACGCCGAGAGTTGTATGTAAACATCCTGTACCAACTCCCCTTCAGCAGCTCGCAACAATATCCTAAAACAACATGGTGCTACATTATTACATATCACCGAATCTAAATATTACCAATTGACTTGAATGTTGTCATGGTTTTCATGTTGTCATGGTTTTCACCGTAACAACAAAATTTCAAGTCAACTGATTTATATTTATTATGTTTTTAAAAAATACCTTTTACTTATTTCTAATATTTAACCCTTTGTACGAAATATTTAAATCGTTTAATATTTCAATATTTTTATATTTTCTTTGTGTTTTCTTTTAAATACAGAATTTATTGACAAAACATTAATTTGTAAAGCTTTGTGAGTTTAAATCATGACAATTGCGCAAATAAATCATGACAATAATGGCGCCTTTCACATGGTCACATGGATGCATCCACACTACATGATAAAAACTCACTTGATACCAGACTGACTCTCTGTAGATGAAACTTCAATTTGTTGACAAAAACTCAATGATATGCGAGGTGAGAATGTCATGGCAACCAAAACCTCCAGTGCTGTTACCATCACTTCATTCCTAGTAAGAATTTAGTTCTGTTGTGAAGTTCATTACAACGTTGTTCAACGCATACCTATTGTTGTAGTTCTTCCATGAAGACACCAGCGTTATTAGTTGCAGGAGTAGTGAAGCTATGTTCAAGTTCAAAGCCCTCTAAATTATTGATGGAATATCTCGAAAGTTATAACGAATAGTAAAACTCACTTTTTCAAACGCCTCCATCATTGTCGTATTGTGGGAAATGTTTTGAAGGAAATCGATGAAATCTTGAATGTCAATTGATGATGGAAACTGACTCTTAACGAAACAAGGTAACCATTTAATAACACTTTCTATTGTCGATCTTCTTCATGAATTTTTCTACTTTTAAATTTTCTTTAAATTTTCATTTTTAGAATGACTATATTACAATGAGAACGCACAATTTCTAAGAATATAAAAACCTGGTATGCAGGGGTCGGAGGTGGGGGAGTGGTTTTTTGAAGCCTTGCAATTGTGCGCTTTAAGTTGATACATTTGACAACCAGGTGAGCTGTGAAGTATTTTTTCAATGCGAGGCAAGCATTCTTGGCCATCTCACGGTCCAGAAACAAACTGTCGTCTGTGATCAACTCGGTTTCTTCCAAACGCATAATCTTCAACGTGCTGATCTGCAAAAGAAACAGAAGTGCCGATGAAAAGAATGCTGTTTTTTGTATCTATTTGGCTTTTAAAAGTTCAATTCTCATTTCAATGTGTATTAAATGCTCAAAACAAAAATATGTTCAGTGGGATTATCAAGAGGAAGATTGAGGATCTCTGATGATCAACTAGTAGTACCATGTTACAAACTTTCCTC
The DNA here is from genome assembly GCA_963930725.1 of Candelabrum cocksii. Lineage (NCBI taxonomy): Eukaryota > Metazoa > Cnidaria > Hydrozoa > Anthoathecata > Candelabridae > Candelabrum > Candelabrum cocksii. The sequence goes on from OZ005665.1 coordinate 857,394, forward strand.
AGTCCATCCATTGAATCGAAGAGAACAAGAATCGTACGAAAGGAAAACGTGATGGAAAAGAACAGTGCAGCATGGCACCGTCCTGACACATGGGCGCACTCCAGCAACCACAACAAATACTCCACCAAACGTTGGACAATCGATGGAGGTAATAAACAAATCTATCAAAAATGTGCATTTTTAATATAAATAACCTGATTGCTAAGACGTTAACCCTTAAATCAACTCAAAACATAAGCAACCTCCCTAGCAACCTCCATAGCAACCCTGCGGGCTCATGTAAAGCGAAAGAGGAATTTTTTTAAGACATATATAAGAAACTAAATCTTTGATTTATCTTTTGAAAAAGAAATGTGAACATTAGTAAATCGGAAAGAAATTTAGTTGATTTTGTAAAACAAAACTCTTAGCAATACTTAGCAACCCCAGGACTGCCTTGAAATCAATTATACGTTATATTTTGCGTCAAAAAGTTCTGTTGCAAATCAACTGCAAAGCTCATGAATTATTCAAAGGAACAATACCCTTTCCACAGCATCTTCATTATGACCGATATAATAGAGACATAGGGAAGCCATCGTAGTTACAGATGATGGTTGCGGGATTTCCAACAACTTCTGAATTCCTCCTCGTACAACAAACTCCAAGACAAATTTCTTGTGACAGAGTAAAGATGACAGATACTGGAAAGAAGATATTGAACTTTAAATATAAATATATAAATGAAATAAGAAATCTTAAAAACAATTTTTAATACTATTAAATTTTAGACTATTGTTTCTAAAACATTTAACGAAATCAAAAAGCAGCAACATATCAGTATTCAAGCATAGAAAACATGTAATTACCAACAATGCATTGCAAGCAAGACCAGCATCCTTTTGCACTTTCACGTTGATGTAATGAAAGATGAGATCAATGATGTTCAGTTCAAACGCAAACGACAAGAACTAAAACATGAAATTTAAAAAAATAAAAAGGTAACAAAGCAAAAGGGAAGTAAATTCCAGCGAGAAAAACCCATTAAGCCAAATGTGATTATCAAACTTTGTTTAAAAACTGCATTGTTGACTATTTGCAAAGGTTGGATGCTTGGAAAGCTTGCACGATGCAGTTGAACGAACAATGGTACGAGCCACAAGTCTATGGGTCACTGATTAATACCTTATTTCTCCATACAAAAAAGGAAATAAACCTCTTGATATTCCCCCATGATATGCAGGTAGGAAAGAATGATTTTTTGTTGCCTGGTAACAGAAAGCGGCTCCAAACATACAACAGGTGGGCGATATTCATAATGCTTCCATATGCGTCGTTTACGACTCGCTGAACCAGGTGCTAAAGTAATAATATTGTTTTAGATAATTACAGACAAGGAAGGCGAAGGAAGGCGAGGAGATTATTGCAACATTTGCATTCAAAATCTCACATTTTTTATTTTGTTGTCAGTCATTCATAGGAATACCAGTTATCAAGAATTCCTTAATCTCAAAAAGCATCAAATTGTTCTTGTACTTTTAACTCCATTTTGATCACCATTGCATTCAGTTTTAGAACGGTCTAATTTTCGTTTCGCTGATTTTGAAACAGGCGTACGCAATGTGTTTTTGCTAGTCAAATCATCTGTTGCTATGGCGTTTTGGTCCGGAAGCTCTGCAAGTGACTTCAATCGCTTGATCAATATGGGAACCTGAAGTGATATATTAACATATGGAACTATGAACAGTAATGTACTCTTACAACCATGTCAAGAAAAAAAAACAGAGCACATTTAATTTGAGCAGCAGTTATAATGGAATAAACAAACAAGATTTGTGACTATTTTTTTGGTACTAACCAAATCTGTGTTTTTGTCTTTAAACAAGCTTGGGCACTCTGGTATCAACATTATTTTCGATAGTAACCCTAAAAGATACAGCTTTTTTACATGATATTTTATATAATTGAAACCAACATAAAAATATAAAGAGATTTGTCTTTATTATATACCTTAAAACAAATTTTGATTCCAGGGTGCTTCTTTAAAGCTATTTTTACATCAAAAGTTTTTATTTGCAAACTTTTCATATCTATTGTTGACAAAAATGGTTGCACAAAAAATCTAAAAGAGCATTTTACAAAAGGAATGACAAAAAATCATGCGAGAAAAATCTAAAAAGCTTTTTTCACAAAACTATTAGAAAGGCAAAGTTAAGCGTTTGAAACCAAAAACTGATTGTTAAATGTTTAAATAGAAAAGTTGTCACTAGCATTTATATACAAACACAAAGAGTTGGCAAGTACACACAGTTATTCTCCATTAAGCGATGAGTGCATTCTGCACAGGTTAATAAAGTTACAAAATAATAATGATAAATAATTAATATCACTAATGATGATAAATAATTAATCACTAATTGCAATTCTATCTTTAGTAATTCAACAATTTTGCAAAAAAGACATTTTATTTAATTTATTATTAATTTTTTTTAAGAAAAGGAGTACTAATAGTAACTAGATTTTTGTTTCCCTTCAGTGAATGCACACAATCACTATCTGCGCAACCAGTCGACAAAACACCGTACTAGAATTACTTTCATCAAGTTTATAAAATGTCCCTTATTTATATAAAAAATATTGAGTGGGAAAATACTAGTTTGAATAAGTGTATCTTCGTAACCAGTTTGTTCGGTCATTTACATATATTTCAAAATAAGCCATAAATCAACGCAGTATTGATATATTTTTAATTACCACAAGCAAATGTTCGTAAAGGTTCTTTGGCATCTTTCGCCCAACGCAAAAGTTTTGCTCCTTGTGTTTCCTACATTGAGAAAAATAAATGAGAAAAATAAAGCATTTCTAATATTTATAATATATGACTTATAATTTTTAATACTCTCAGAAGAACATGTTGAGAAACAAAAGCGTACCACATCTTGCACGAGGTCTGACTCATTGAAACCATTCAAGATGTTCAGAAGGAAACGAGAGGCAGCGCAATTCAGGTCAAAATTGTTCTCGACATTAAACAGATAAGATGTGAAGACCTACGATGGTCAATAATAACAAATGTAAATAACAGAACATCGTAATAAAATTAAATACAGTCATCTTAATTATTTAGAAAGTTTACTGTGTTTGTAAATTCCTCATCCTCTTGGATAACCTTCATGAGGTGAGAGAGCACACTATTCTGATCACCGTAATCTAATGAAAACACAGAAATCTATGACAAGATGTAAATGAAATGTCTACTCTAACAACAGAAGAAAACAATCTTAGGACGTTTAGATTTTAACCAATCGTTGCAAGGTTGTGAACTATTAAAAGCAGTTGAGTTATCAACGTTCAATTGTGATTCATCTGTATAAAAGAGAATAGAATTATTTTTAAATATGTTTTGATTATTACTAATACTTCTTTCTGTGTTAATCTCAATTTATATTTATGAGATAAGTGGTAGTGAAGCAAGAGAGATGCAACAATGTTATGCAAACACTAATAATTTATACAAGCAAAAGTTGTTTACCAGTGTGTCTCTCATCAAATGGATCAAGGTCCAACGCTGCATACAACGTCAGCTCTCTTTCAAACAACACTGAGATCCTGTAAGAAAAACACAAAAAGCAAGTTTTGAAGGAAAGTTAGGTTATTGTTATTGTTGTAAGTTAGATTTGCTTTCAATTTTTTACATCAAGTTTCAATTATATTTGTGCTTTCAATAAGCATTTTATTAAAATATTGCATTGTGTAATGTAAACATACCTAATTTCGTATGGCCATCATCAAGCATGTCTCCATGCTATCATTATTTATAAATTTCAGGAAGTTGTCACAAAAAAATTTAAAATCTTTTGTTCTACTTTTACAGATTCAGTTGCAACACATGCATCAAGAGCCTAAATTTTGATATTGATAATATGATATATCCTGGTATTGCTCCTAAGTCTTCCTCCTTTTGCAAACTTTTCACTCACCTATTCAGTACTTCCAATGGACAGCCTCTGTTTCTATTTGTATCTTTCCATTCACTTAATAAAGTTCTCAACTCTGCAGTAATCTCTAATAATGCCATCTAAAATGTATCAAATGTATATACAAATTGCTTTTCTAGTTTGACAAACCATTTCCTTATACTGTATGAAAAAATTGAGGGTGAAATTAATAGACCATTTATCTGTGACGTATTTGTTGTCGCTACCAGGCTCCCGCGCGGAATTGGAGGCAAAAACAAAGTATTTATAAGCGATAATGGCAACAACATTAATGGAAGTTAATTAAGGATTAATTTAGGGTAGGTTAAAAGTAGATATAGAGTTTTCTACTACAGCTGCTGGACGTGCTGCTGCACTGTACGTTGTTCTAGTGTCCGGACATTGCAAGTCCCTATTGTCATGTTCCGGTTGCTTGATTTTACGCCACCACTCACTACGATTCCGGGCAAGTCTTGCGTAGAGTCTTTTTGTCTTTAGACCAATATTATATACATTGTTATTTTTCAATTATGGACCTGAATTTTAGAATTTCTCCCAGATTTCATCATGAACATTTCACTAGAAATCCAAAACAACAAACTTTAGCACAATGTAAGAAGTATTAAAACTGAGCCCTAGTGTGGATTCATGCAGGTGTTCATCCATTTTAATGAGATGTTCTTACTCCCAATTCCCCACCCTCGAATTCATTTGTAATCATACTCAATTGACGTCAGTTTATCTTTATTTTATTTGATGTATGTATATATTATTGGAGTTTGAATTTTATATTGTGTTATGCTGATTACATTCCCAATTGTTTGCCTAATGAGAGTGTCATTCTGGATTGCTCTACTGTATTACACAATTTTTTTTCATAAGCAACTCTCTTATAAGCAACAATACTTGAGTTCAGAAAAAAAGCAACTCGGAGTGCTGAGGTCTTAGTCAATAAAGCAACTTCTGGGAAGAAATGGCGGGTAACGTTACGAGCTGTTTTTGGTTCATTGTATATAACTGATTATTTATAATTTTGAGTGAAAACACAAGTGAAGTTATTGTTTTGGTGATATGACACCCGTGGCGATTTGCGTTGAACCAGATAGAGAAGTTGTTGACGAAGGAAACATTCTTTTTTTTTATTAAGATTTGCGGATACACTCTTTTTTTATAAGCATACGGTTGATTTGGACTGAGGCTCAGTATGCTTAAGATTTTTCCAATTTGAGCCTGAAAGTATGCTTAGTAATATGCTTATTGATGAACACTCGTTCAAACCTTTTCTTTATCAAAAAGAAAGATATGCGTTGAATTTACTTTGTGTCATTTTTATTTGTTCCTTACAGTATTCCGGACATTTGTGTTTTGAAAACATTACTGTTTTACATTTTCCGTAAATACACATTTTACTTAAGAATACAGTATTAAAATGACGAATATGCTCTGAGCTTCAAGGTGTTTAGCATTATGCTTATTTTCAGAGAATTTTGAGCTTAAGTATGCTTATAAGCGTTATGCTTATAAAAAAAGAGTGTAGTCCGTGAATTACTAGTTTTTATTCCTTTCTCCAGAAGCTTTCACTTTTCAAGAAACTTGATAAAAACTTTACGACTTGAAAACCAGTTTTCTACTATCTGTTATATGAAATTATATTTCATGAGTTTGCATAATAACCTTCTACTTCATTGAGAATTTTGTTTAAACATTTGGACAAATCTAATATTGAGATTCTTACAACAATTTTCTTAATATATATAATATACATAAAATACGGTCACGCATCTTTGCAAGAGTGCAAAAGTCGAAAACAAATTTTGTTATTTTCGGATTCCGTAATATATTACAATGTCACGTGCGTAAACAAAATTCTAAAATGGTAGATTCCAATGCTTGTGGAAACTTTGTCATGTCGGAATACTATATTTAGTCCTGCTCGTGAACATACAACGAAAATGCATTGATAAAAGATTGTAGTTTTTTTTGTTGTTTTTTTTTAAATTTATTTTCCGATTCCATAACATATATAAAATTTGTACATACAACCGCGGTACTCGTAGAAGACCGTTTGATTGGTCTTATCGTCGAAAACCGTCTTTTATCGTTACAATCATAGTATAATTAACAGAATTCAAATTTACAAAAACAAATGCCGAGAAAATATAAAACGATTGTCGAAGAAAGCGAAATTTTCGCTTTAAAAAGGTAATTTTTATTACAGAAATTTAAAAAAGAATGCGAGCCAAGAAATGGCTTATTTCTTGCAAATTTGGTTTATTACACTAAACACAATCTTTTAAATACTAACATTACATTACATTACCGTGGTATACCAAATACTGGTCACACGCAAAACACGCAAGTAAAACCGATAAAAAAGAGAAAGATTCCCATTATGTGGACTTTGTTTGTCACATTTAACTCATATTTGATAAACACTGTATTTTGTGTTTGTATTTACATGATTATGCTGTTAATGAAAGTGATAAAATGTAATGCCGGAAAAAATATTTCCCGTAATAAAATGTAGTGGTTAGTATAAATAAACCTTTACAAGCCTCCAACCTAGTGCTTATCTTTGTTTAACATTCATTACGGAATCCGAAAATATAAAAATTTGTTTTCGACTTTTGCACTCTTGCAAAGATGCGCGACCATAAAATACATGGTAACCGGATGATTCACTCCCGGACATTTTTATTCTGGATATACTTCACTCGGCGTAGATTTTGCTTCCGGACTTTATGCTCCCAAAATGTCTAAATTATTATTACAGTAGACTCTCGATATAACGAACCTCCAGGGGGAATGGAAAGAAGTTCGTTATATCGAGAGTTCGTTATATCGAAAGATGAAAAAAATTGAAAAATTCGGGCGCCTATTTGAGTTTTCCGTAAAAAAAGTAGCACGGAAAGAAGGAAGGCAACGGAACACAGTTTTTTTTCTAGTTTTCATTCTTATTTTTCTTTTCCATTTACTTTTTTCCGATGTTTTGCCAAGAACGTCGACTGATTGATTGATTTCCTTATAACAGGGAAACTTTTTTAAAAAGCTTTCAGATTTCACAATGTCAATGATTTTCTTCTTTTCTTCCAGCCTTTCTAGCAAAACTTCTGCAAACTTTATATCGTTCGTCATTGCTGTGTATTTGGCTGGAACCACCAGACCAATTTCTCGTTTTCTTTTACCATCAACTTCAACAACCTTCAAGTCTTTTCTTTTTTCGCTATCAGTTGCTGTGAAAAAATAAGATGAAATTCGGGACAACTCAACAGGCACGTGACCTACTAAAACAAGTTCACCTCTTTCAAGCCGACGAGAGTGATATCGCTGACGCGAGTCCAGACATGTTACTTGTCGATGAAGACAAGGAGGGTGACGAAGATGTGGAATTTTTTTGGAAAAAAAGTGTTTCTATTAAAACCGCCTTTTATTTATGTTCAATTTTTCTGAATTGCAAATAAGCGCCCCCTCGAATAAGCATCCACCCTAGAGCCTCGAAACTTAAATAAGTTCCCGGGCGCTTAATCGAGGCATTACGGTATCGGTTATAGAGATATTTACTCGCTTCATTTTCATTTACACTGTTGCACTTCGCGCTTGCCTTTACCACAAATAGATTTCGAATTATCATTTCGTTTCTATGTTTAGATTCGAACGTCAAATGTTATGATTCGAATTGCTCAATTTAGATGACATTGCATTGTTTCCTTTTTCTGAATCATAAATAAAGTTCAATCTACACGAAATGCAAGAAATATTTAAAATATTGCGCTTTATTTTTGTTTTGTTTGTCATTTTCTGTAGCATTTAATACTTTGAGTTCATTATATCGAGGTTTTATCGGATCAGGGGACGGAAAATTTGGTTCGCTAAATCGAGAGTTCGTTATATCGGGGGTTCGTTATATAGAGGGGATTTATAAGAGTTTCTTAAGGCTAAATCCAAGGGGAAAGAACTTTGGTTCGTTAAATCGAGGTGTTCGTTATATCGGGGGTTCGTTATATCGAGAGCCTACTGTATTTTTATAAAATGCTAAAAATCAAATGATGGTTGTTATGACAGGGGCGGATCCAGGATTTATTTGCCGGGGGGCTAAGAGTCTTTTTTTGATTTGATAAAATTCCAGATTTGTTATATAAATCAAAACATAATTGTAATGCTCAGTTTTTTTCTGAACGAGATATTTTTAAATAAGAAGAAAACAAGGTCAAATAAACTACTTTAATCGGAGAAACTTTCGCGAATGTTGCATTTTTCGCAAAAGTTACACACGCAAAAATCTCCGAAAATTGCAATTCGCGAAAGCATATCTTGCGAAATTCTTGTGATTTTGGACTTGGTATATTATGGTAGAAAAGATGATGATTATGGCTTGAAAATCAGTTGATTGTTGTGTTTTTTTATACTTTATATGATTTTTTAACTGAAAAATTCTTGCTCCCGAAAGGTAATCTTGCAAAAAAGTTTTGATTTCTCCATTCGCGAAAGTTTATCCAGTTTTTTTGTTCGCGAAAGTTTCTCTCGTACAAAAATACAATAAAGTAATTGATTTCTTTTGCTATTGAATACACAGCAATTGAGACACATTTATTGTTAACTAATAGAATGAATAAAAGAGTAATTGATTTTTATAACAAGCACATTTATTGTTTCTCCTTTCTATATACTGAAGAAATATGAAAAACTCCCACACAAAAAATTATTTTAGGAAAATTTACCGGGGGGGAAGGGCTTCAGCTCCAAAAGCCCCCCCCCCCCTGGATCCGTCCCTGTATGATCTATAGTTCCAGCAAACATTTGAAGTAGCAGCTGATTGTTTTGATTTTGGGAAGCATAATATACTGAGATGACAAATATGAAAGCAGTTCTTTCAAAATTGACTGTTAGTCAAGCTCTCAGGAAATTGTAAAAATATTTCGCCATCTTCTTTTGATTCTTCTTTGTATCCAAGTGATGAGCAAAAAGTATATTGTTTATGAGCAGTAATGCTGTTCGGTTATGTTTGTAATATACATAAGAAACACAAATGTTGTTTTTATTTGACGTCTTTTTTACAATTGTTTTTGTGTATACATTGTGCAGATTAGCTATGAACTGTTTACAGTTGAAGTTATTTAGTTAACGCTCGATCCCATCGGCTTGGTGTGATGCATCAAGATAAACGCATGAACCTGTAGAACAACGTTTACAGTCAACAATAGAACACACACAACGATTGAACGAATGTAGTGGTCGATAAGTAACACGTGACAGGATAACAGGCAGATGAGAACAATGCAAGAAACTAAACGGCTAATTGCCACCGCCTCCAATTCTTTATTTGTCGCCTTGCATTTAAACCATGTGACTGCCAACGAAACTAGACTGATAGTTATTAAAAATGATATTAGTGTCGTGATCTCTAGTTTTCTGTAACAGTCTTCTAATGAAATGTCCTCATTACTGAAATATGGGTCCTGTACACTGATGACAATTAAATACATGATGATGTAAACAACAAAGGGAGTGATGAACAACAAGCTTTTTTTCCTAACATTTTTGGTGATTTTGCACATGTCGGTGGAGAATACGAGTGTAAATAGAAACCCGGTAAACAGTGATTTTGAGCGACACGTTCTTGGTGAATTTCGTAGGTAGAGAAAGGGGATACATGAAGATAAGGCAATGTGCGAAAGAAATCCCAAACCAATCATAAACATGTCCAGTGGTAGCTTCTTTAATGATCTCATCTGATAGATAGAGAAAATTATTGCTAAAAATGTAAAAACTGAAAAACAGAGGGAGAGAAGAGCAACAAACAAATTGGATGGAGAGTTAATATAAGTAGTTGCTGCGGGTGCATTGGTATATGGGGGACAATTGCATTTCCAATCACTCATTTGTTCTGCACTTCTGTTCACTACAACAGCAATATCTTGGGTACACCCAGCCAGACATTGTTTTTCTGAACAAGTAGAAGGAGAACTCTTGTTTTCGTATTCGAAAACAAATTTATTGAAGCCGATTAGTTGAGAATGAACGAGATCGTTTTCGTAGAACAGACGATTAACTGTAATATTACTCCAAAATCTATAAGCAAGTGACTGTTGTACAGAAAAAAGGTGTGGGTATTTTTTATTTGGTCCCGATACGTAATTGTTTTTTAAGAAGTTGGAAAGGTGTAGCAGTAATGCACTTGAATTTTTAAAATCTTTGACGGACTGATAATTGTTCACATGTGAGTAGTCAATCGCCTCATTGATGTATCCAGATCGAGATTCCAACAGAGACCATAAATAACGATGATTTGTGTTCCAAAACCAATATTTCCTTGAAATAATCAATTTCTGAAACATCTGCAAAAAACCTTCTACTTTTGCTAGATTATCAGCTTTGCTTGCGAAATACAAAACGACAGTTTCATTTTCACCGAGTCCTTGTATTTTCCAAACAGCTTCTTGCTTTGTTGCATTATCCTGGACAAGTAGAGAAGTTAGGCAAAGCTTCGGATATTGAGAATACAGTTCGTCAAAACTAGGACCCTGACTAGCATTGTCAGCAAAATTAATTATCAAAAGCTTCTTGAGAGAAAAGGTCTTGACGATGAGAGAAATAAATTCTTGGTACGTTGCATGGTATGGTTTGACGAGGAACCCATGTTGCATGTATTTGAGATCAAAAATATCGTTCTCCCCGAAATCATAAATGAACGACTTTTGAAAGTTCGACGACGATAAAGCGATGTCCAGTAGCGCGGTAAAGGATTTCTTCTTTAAATAACTGAATATGAATGGACGTTTGAAATAGGAATTGGTAGCATTACCTTGCCCAGCAATGCGGCTTGATAATATTTCACTGGTAGTTGTCTCATTGCATGAACTGTATATCCTGAGGTTGGATTCCATCGGGAACAATCCTCTTAAAGTTTTATTGAACTCTAGCATCTGGTCAAAAGGGACATCTGGTAAGATGGCTACGAGAAGATACTTGTTATTATCAGCTCCAGAATCTCTTAAATATTCTTTAATAGAACACATGTTGAGTGCCCTGAACAAAACTAGAAATGCAAAAACACAACTATGTGCTATTGACATTTTTCACTCATTTTTTGTTGCAATGATTTTGATACTGAACTTCAATTGCTCTAAACTTCCTTTTATTGCATTCGCCTGGTTAGTCGTTGAAAATATTATTGCAACAATAACTCTGTCAGGCCAAATTGATTTTCACAATAAAACGTTTGTATAAAGCACAGCGAAGTAAATATTTTTTAATACAAAATCGCCAACTTTCAAAGATTCAAGTTAACATCTGCCAATCACCTTTGTTAAAATATATATGCGCATACACATCATCCAGATTAGAACAGGGGGATGTTAAAATAATTAGAAGGAGAACGCTTCAGGGTAACTATTGTTGTGTCCTTGTTAGAAATGCAGGTGACTGTTCCAATATTTTGAATTTAGTGCGTTAGAAACACGATTGTTCTGTAAAACCAATGAGCGCTCACCGAGGTTTAACAGTAGCCAATCGAATTCGTATTAAAATTATTCTGTTATTTATTTAAATTCTCATCATTTTATCGTTAAAATAATAATATCAAGAAAAGAAAATCATGGAATTAAACAAAAAAGCTAAAGCAATTTTATTAAAAAGAAATTTATGAAACAGCGTGAAACAAGTTCAACACAATACACCCATTTCCTAATATTTTACCCCCGTGAGAGTTTCCAATCTCAACATTTTTTTAAATAAATATAATACTAAGAATTCTAATAGAAAACACCAGTACACCCTAAAACCACAAAAGGACAGTTTTCAAAAATATTCCGATGTCCACGCTTGTGGAACAATTATGCTTATAACACTGAGCGCGGATCGTTACAAATCTTCAAATGCCGTTTTAAAAACAAACTTTTTGAATTCGAATAGAATTTTTTATTTTTTTATTATTATTATATATATAGTGCATGGCCTACTTAATATATATTATGTATAGTGTTTTTTTCTGTGAAATTGTGTATTTATAATTTTATAATTTTCAAGTCTAAACTCTTGTTTTTAATAAATAAATGAGTGTATACAGGTGTCCAATAAATAGGCCGCTTGGTCTTCTATGGATTCCTAGCCATTTTTTCTTCTTCTGTGGTTTATATATCACGCACTGATTCGTATGTATACATATACAGTCGACTCTCTCTATAGTCAGGGAGCTAGTGGGCAAAAAAATGAGTTTCAAAACATTTTGGGGGGACCAATTTTTAACCATGGAATAACGTTTATTATTTGTTTGTAATCATAAATTCACTTGTCGGCCACTTTAAATTTAGCAAAATAAGCCACAGTGATCAATTATTTAACATCAACATCGCATCACAACGCAAACATCCAATCCACCATCTTGTTTTGAAAAACTGTTTTCAAAACCGGGAGTAAAATATGATTTACATTTCTGTGTAAATAAATGTTGTTCAAGTTTATTTCAGTATTTTTCTCGTTTTATTCTTTTATAAAAATTTTTTAAGCTTGGTAAATGAAAATAATTACTTTGGAAATAAATTTCAACGGCTAAAATATCAATGTTTTCTTTTGTATAACCCCTGATAGTGATTTCGAACGTTTCATCTTCGAATTTAATCGGCGGGAATACATGTAAACACAAATATGTTTGATAGTAAATGGTGAAATGACGACTGGTCCAAAAAGGTTAAGGCTCTCCCAACCTGAGAATATTGAACAAGAAAGTGTCTGTTTTATTCATAATTTTAATTTTCCTAACGATTCAAAGCTCCAGAAATGTGTAATCTGTCAGATCAGTGAGGTACATATGTTCCGCGCTTTCTACGGACTTACGCAATCTATAGAATGCGCAACGCAATCTAGGAATTCATAGAATGCGCGCCAATCTATAGATTCCCGCCCATTCTATAAAACGCGCACCCAAATCAGTTGCTCATTCTATGGAAGAATTCTAAGTTGTTCTGTGATTTTATGGGTCTCATACCCAATGTGTCAGTGAGACTGGTGTACTAAAATGAGGTCTCTTTGTTAGCCAGCCATGTTATTTATTGATTCAGCTAGGAATTTATCAGAAACTTCTTTACAAATAGTTATACGTACCAGTTTTCGCGCGTACTAATTTCTTCTAAATGCTTTTCTTGTGATCCCCCTCTATGTATGCTTCTCTAATAAAACGATGAAACAGCTCTCTCGTCGACCATGCTTTACTTTGCGCATTTTATAGAATATAAGGTGCGCGTTCTATAGAATGGACGGCAATGACTTTAAATAGTTTTAAAAGGTTTATCAAAGTACAGGAACGTACCGTTGGGGGATCGTTGGGTGCGGTCGACCCCCCCCCCTTTTTTTTAAAGAAAGTGCCCTTTTTAGAAGTTTGTTCGTTTTAGTAACAATTAAGAAGAAAAAATGTGGGTAGTACATCCTATTAAAGAAATCACTTTTTTGAGAGGGCATTGTGATTAGTCTAATCGAAAATGTATTACCTGCCGCACCAGAGGATGTCCTTCAACTAGTTTTTTGCTCATGTAAGAAATCCATGTACAAAACTTACGCATGTGCTTGTGTTTCACATGGACTTCAATGTACGGACCTGTGTGCGTGCCCGGAAAGGTGTAATAATGATAGTGACAATAGTTTCGACTCAGAGTTATCTTGCGAATCCGAGTCCGACCGGGATGATTAACTTTTCCGCCATATTTTTATTGTGTTTTAAGATATATGTATACAGTATAATCCCGATAATTCAAACCCCCAAGGGACCGAGTAAAACAGTTCGTGTTAACGCGAGTTCGATATATATATATATATATTGATTGTATATTACACGCATTTTATAAGGATATAAAGCCTCAACATAAAGCTGAGAACTAAGGCTTGTTTTAAATCGCGACCAATCTTTCGTAATCCTTGTTGTCAAGAACATAAAAATTAAGTATGTTCAAAGGTTTTTGTCAAATTTGAATGTTCTTACAAAAAACACCGTGTATGGATTACTACAATCTTTAACGATTGTTTACTACCTAAGTCGTATATAAATTTTTGTCTACATTTTTTTGTTCAAACAGAGCTTTCTGATTTTACAGAAGTAGATGTAGCACAAACTTTTTAAATTTAGTGTTTTGATAAAAAACTGTGACGTCATCAAAATAATTTTGCACATTATTTTGTTACGATTAAAAGTAAAGGTAAAGAAAGGTCTCAAAACATTTTTTGCTCAAAATTCAATTATCTTTCCAATGATATAAAAAAATTTCATTTTTAAAGAATTTTAATTTTCATTTGCATTGTGACGTCATCAAAGCACAATTAAGGCCTGGGACGACTATTTTGCTAATTTAAAATTGGCCAACAAGTGATTTTGTACTCAGAGGGTTATAACCTACCAATTCCAACCATAAATTTTTGGTCCCCCCTCTGCCAACTTATTTTGCCCACTAGCTCCCTGACTACTAATTCAAATCTTTATTATTCGAACTTTCTATAATTCGAACGAATTCTATATCACCGTCAATTTTCCTTAAGAAACTCTTATAATTTACTTTCTATTATTCGAATCTCTGTAATTCGAAAACCTCCATATTTCGAACAAATTTTCTGGTCCCCTCGGCAAAATCCTCTCTGTATATAATTCGAATTTTCCGTTTAACACTTTCGAATGTTTTTTTTTCAAAATTCATTTCTGTTTGAATGATTTGTATTTTTTGTAAATACACGTTTTTTGTATGAAGTTTGATCATATTTTCTTGTGACTTTATATGGTTTGATGAACTGCGTCTTATTTCTCGTTCAAAATGGCTAAACGACTCCATATAGTTCGAAAGCTTGAGACAAAGTATAAAGTTTTATTGGAGTTAGAGAAAGGGACGTCCAATAAAGAAGTGACACAATCTTTGGTATCTCGCCTATACGCTTTCGACCTGGAAAAAAGTAGTTATCAAAGAAAACTCGATCATTCTTTTTTATTTTTCACCTTTATGATTTTTCTCAATTTTTCAAAAATTCCGATTTCTCTCTTTAATTCGAATTTTCACCCTTTAAACCAGAAAATTCGAATAAGAGATAACTTTCTACTGTTCGAATCTCTCTATAATTCGAACAAAATATTTTCCCCTTGGGATTCGAATTAGAGAGAGTCAACTGTATATATATCCCTATTTATGGTTATTAATAAACTTTATTGTAAAAAATGTCTATTATTTGGCGAAATAAACATAACATAACATAACATAAAACGTCGCTAGCGAGCTAACTTACACTAATCACTTCTTAATAAAACATAAAATGGTTACTTTCAGTCTTATGAGAAACAGAAAAAAGAAAGTTCACTGATATGCAACCATGTTTACAAATATGTGTCTAACAACTCTTTCACCTAAATCTTTTTGCTAGCTATTGTCATTGCTCATAAAAAGCGTCATTTCTTCATATATTTACTCATCAGTATAGTGTGATGTTAGCTGCACTCTACATTATATCTAGAAAAAGGTTAAAAACTTTATCTTTAATGACATGTAATTGCATCTTAAACAACATTAAATGTAAACTTATAAGTGGTACCTTAATTACTACCTTATCTTCTAGATATTGAAGAACAAAGTTTTGTTTTTGAATCAGATGGCTTTTAATAGATCAGCATCAGCCATGCTCTTTATGGAATAAATGTGATTTTGATTATATTAACTATCAACATTTTTATCAACATTTTTTTTTTAGCATGCTAGCCTGATCTCACATATTGTTGAGGTTCGTGAAGTAGCTTGAGTACTTTGGTGATACCGAGAGTATGGAATCTAAATGCTGCTACTAGGACTTCCCATGTCAGTCGGAGGGGATACGTCAGACAATTTCAGTGAAAAAAATCACATTGTATTGTTATTGTTGGTAGTGTTAGGTTGGGGTCAGTTTAGGGTTGGTTAGGGTTAGGTTAGGGTTATAGTATTATAATTTTTTGAGTAACTGTAACGGTTCCAAAAGTAACGAAACACGGTAACTAGTTCCTATTTTAGTACTTTTTCAACAGTTACAGTTACAAGTTACGTTTGTATTGAAATTTCAGTTTCTAATTGCCGTCTGCACGTGTTTGTGGCATGCTTTATGCGTGTTTCCTGCGCGTTGCGCAATAATGCATTCTTCTTGCATCTGTATCGCGGCAGTACTGCGCATGCGCGGCGTTATTTGCTCACCATGTGGGTTGCGGGCTCGTGACTGAAGAAGGAGGCGAGTTATAGTTATATATACTATATATCAAACATTGCGGTTAAACTGCACTTGCATGAGGAGTTGGCCAGGTGCAGAATTTTACGGTCAGATTTTTGAGTAACTGAAAGTAACTGTAACTAGTTACTTTTTAAAAATCGGTAACTGTAACTGTAACTCAGTTACTTTTGAAAGTAACTTTGCCCACCTTTATATACTTCATACTAAATGTGACGAAACATTTGCGGTATAGAGTTAGTTCATGCTCTGAAAATCCGTTTGATTTATTCGCAATCAAGACTTGTGTAGATGATTCGCAAGAAGGAAACAAATAGTTGGTTATTTGCAATTAGAACTTTCTCGCGTATCGCAAAGTTTCTGTCTGATCGTCGTGTGATCGTGTCTGCGATGTATTACCGTCGTTCTGTCTTAGTACAAGAGCGACTTGAAAGTCCCTGCGTTGTGAAAGCAAAAATTATTGAGACTGAAACATTATTACAACATTATAAACAGGTATTTACAACTTGCATATTTGGAAAAACGAGAGAAAATACAAGTGGTGAGTTTTCCTTGGGAAAACCAGCAATTAGAAAAGTGGGTGATATGTACATAGATTAAAAGAGGTGTTTTTATGAATCAATTTAAAATATTCCTTGTTTTGTTTCGTGGGTTCAACAATGGTTTGGCATATAACCCTATAACACCTCTGTGGACGGTGATAGTGTCTAATTTATAATTAATTTGGATAACGCAGAAAATTCGAAAACGTAAAAAGTGGCAGAAATTAAATGTTGCGATTAGTCGCAAAATAATTGTCACGGGAAGAAAAAGTCGCTTAAGGTACAATTAATTCCTGCAACTATTTCTTCCTTTAGTTACTTTTCTTTTATCCTGTGTACTACAGGCTGTAGTTACCTTTTCAGTTGAGTTTTTCCGAGCAAGTATTTGCGTATCAAAAGTCATCGAGTACGAAAAGATAATCAAGTCCAATATTGCGGACAAATTTTCCAAAAATGATATTTTATTTCTAAGTATATACATCGTTTGTTTTTTTGCTAGCTAGCTGACTACAAATTTTGATATAAAATCCTCCTTTGTCACCTAATGATATAAGTAGCTCTGATTCGTTTTTTCTTTACAAAGACGATTTAGGTTGATTGTTTGCCAGACCAGACGAAATGTGTTTCTTGGATATTTAACCAATCTGTTTGTTATGGGTTTACTCTATGCTTCTAGACAGTTAATTCAAAATTTTGAGTAGTGCATATTTTATTTTATGAACTGCCAATTGCATTTGTGCAAAAGATTGTCCACATTTATGTGCCCTTCATTCATTGTGACTGTTTTATTTTGTTTATTTATATTTTAATTTTGTTATGTTTTCCAGCTTATTTACAATATATATTATTTCATATTGTTCATATTTTATATATTCTAGGAATTAAACAGATTTATAGATTAACATGACTGAGCAACTCACTCCACAACAACTTGCGCGAAGAGGCTGGCAGGCTCATTTTAATAATGATACTATTAAAGGTCGAAGAAATGTGAGTGTATTATCTATATAATAATATTGTGTGAGCTTCTGATTTGGATATACCTACTACACATTTTTTTTTTATAAGAAACCGGTTTATAAGAAACTCTAGTCACTTGAGCTCGCAAACCTAAGAAACTACTACAGTAAGCTCACTCTATTCTAAGAAACTTAGAAATTTTGTGAGCTAAATTTTTTCCCACATTGTTAAGAATATTGTGAAACATTTGTCTTTTTATAGCAAATTATAAGAAAAAGCGCTATAAAACTAAAATATAAGCAAAAGTCATAATAAATTTGTTTTCCGTGACATCCTCAGTAAGGCAAAAATTCTGATATGATAAGAAACCCTTAAGAAACTTTTCTAGTAAATTTAGGGTAAATCTGTAAGAAACTGCATAGAGACCCAAAAGTTTAGTTTCTTATAAAAAAAAAATGTGTAGTACTGAACTCATAAAAAACTTCTTGCCTGCTATTGACTCTTAACATGAGGAAAACAAACTTTTATTCTACATGCTATTTATTAAAGTCAAAATTGTCGCTCCAGTTAACTACATAATTGGATTTTTTTTCCAGGTGGTTTTCGCTAACATAGGGCTCTACTTCGGAATTTATCTGCTGTACAAAATGAACAAGAAACGAAAGTCATAAAACTGTTTATGTACTGTTTATTAATGGAAATATAACTTGTTAAAAATCTCTCTGTTTTACTTTTGAACAATGACACACTTTTTGTTATTTATTTTTTATATATATTTCTATGTTTACGTACATTTAAAAACTGTTGGAGCGAAGAACAGGATTATTTGATATTTTAACTTTTATCTAAATATATCTATATCATTGAATATAAGGTTAACAAATTAAAATGTCAACTTTTGATCAAAATCATGTACTAACGTTTTCCTTGCAACATCCAAAATCTGATTGCAGCTTTACGTATGGTACAGCTGGTTTTCGGGCAAGGTTAGTTTATCTTCCTATATACTGACAGTAAATATTCCAAGTTGGAAGTTGCCAAGTAAAAACAAAGTTTTACGTTGTTAATGTGCTGATTCTTTAATTTATTCACATCAGCTATTTCAATATGTAAAGGAAATAAACTCGCTACAAACCTATATACATTTAACTTCATAAGAAGACGAATGGATAATAAAAACACTTGATTTTCCAATTACAATATAATAAGCTATTTTTTAATTTGTCTATGTGCCTCTCCAAAAAATCAGAGAATTTGTAGTTCTTCATCAACAACCATGTTGAAATATGAAATTTCAGATTGTGTTCCTTGATATCAATTATTGTTACTCTTTTTATCCTTTCACATCTTTTGCTCTATTCTTTCCTAAGTTCAGTTGTGTGGAGAGGGCGTCTTCGAGAAAGGAAAGTTAGGCAGGCCACACCCTCAGTAGAGGATTAATTTAGGCCTGTATAATCAAAAGTTGGATGATGATGATGATGATGATGATGTTCAGAAAAACATTTTATGTTTTTCAGTTGATTTAATCTATTTCTTGTCCGATATAATTAGGTTTTCGATTGTAACTTTTTCTGTGTCGAAGATTATGCAATATTTTTCAATTCTTTTCATTAACTTTGTTGCAATTAAATTATCAATATTTCCTCATTGAAATACATTGTTTTTCTGTATATTCACTATTTCAAACAAAGTGTCTGGCCCTTTCTTGTTTGATGTGTAATGTAAATATTCTACAAAAATCTTTGACTTTAGCTAGTTGACTAAATTAAATAGTTTTATCACTTGATGTATTTTACTTCAGGGCGGAAGTGTTGGATTCTGTCATGTTTCGCATGGGAATGCTTGCAGTTTTACGTTCAAAGTCTGTTAACGGAAGTAAAATTGTTCAATACTTACTTGTTACCTTTACAAACTTTATTTTTCATTGAAATCACATTTTATGACTGATGCTTCTTTATGAATGTTTTTAGAATCTATTGGTGTCATGGTAACAGCTTCTCACAACCCGATTCGTGTAAGTTTAGGATCATACCTATAACAAGTTTATTGTTTATTTTATTTTAATATTCAAATTGCAAAGTTTCAGAAAGGGTCCACACTCCACATGGTTAATAAAGTGCCAGGCAAACAGCAGTTTTCAGCAGTTTTTAGTACTTATAAGAATCAATCAGCTCATTCAAATTTAGCTAGTCTTGCCCAGAGTTCATTTTGTTCCAAGTCGTTCCTGCTTCACAAACTTATGATATTTAGGACAATGGTATAAAGTTGATTGATCCATGTGGAGAGATGCTCATACAAAGCTGGGAGGAACAAGCCACACAATTGGCTTGCGCTAAGTAAACAACATAACTTTACTTTTGAGTTTTCCTTAATAAAAACAATTGCTGATAATTTAAAGTGATACAACTTCTGTAATTTTATATGCACCAGTTTATGTCTAGTTTCAAATTTCTAACGAAGACAAAATATTTTTTCAAGAGATGAACATGTTGCGGACTGTTTAACCGCCATTATCAATGCATTTAATATCGACGAAACTGTGGAAGCTAATGTGGTTGTTGCCAAGGATACAAGGTGATCATTGCTTAATAATCGTGTATAAATAATATTCTTGTTATGAATTTTAATTATTTCAGACCGAGCAGTGTAGCATTAGCGCAATCGGTGAAGGATGGAGTTTTAGCGTTATCTGGAAAGCATTCTGATCTTGGTAATAAACATTTTGGCATTAATTTTAATGTCGTTGAGAGATTTGATTGATTCAGGTGTTCTAACAACCCCACAACTTCATTACATTGTCAACTGTTTGAATAATGGGGGAGAGCCTACAGAGATTGGCTACTACCAGAAATTTGCTGGAGGTTTCCTAGAGTTAAGACGTTTGGTGAGTTTATAAACGTTTTTCGTATTCCATATTTTGAGTGAATTCCGTTATGGTTGTTTGTCTTGCAATGGAAAAAGACCTATCCTTGCTTTTTTACCTGATGTTCATATTGTTTTTTTTTCGCTGTTCTTCAGCTTTGGTAACATTTACAGTGCTCTATCAGACAGGTAATCATTCAAGTGATGCTATAAATGTGGACGGGGCCAATGGAGTTGGTGCTTTAAAGATAAAATGTTTAGCAGAGTATTTAAAAGACAGTCTTCCCATTAGAGTGTTCAACGAAACGGGAGTCCTCAACCAAGATGTACGTTTCCTTTTTAAATGAAAGACTAATATTGTACAATCAATCGATTTGTTCACTTTCTCTTAATTCTAGTGTGGTGCTGATTATGTGAAGAGCAACCAAAAAGCTCCACAAGGTTTGAAATATTGAGGGAAAAAAGAAAGGTTTTTAAAGAAAAAAAAGCTTTAAAGCTCCACAAGATTTGAAATATTGAGGGAAAAAAGAAAAGTTTTTAAAGAAAAAAAAGGTGTTTTCATCTGAGATATTAGAAATTGATTTTGAAATGTGGTTTTCAGGCATGGAAATAAATGCGGGTGATCGTTGCTTGTCATTTGATGGGGATGCCGATCGGATTGTTTACTATTATGTACGCACTGGTGAGGATATTATTGTTTTAGTGGTGACAGTTCGCTTATTCTCTCTTTAAGATGGGAAGTTTTGTCTGTTGGACGGAGACAAGATATCAGTTCTGGTATGGCTTTTTGTATCTTGCTATTAGAAGATTGTAAGAGGAATGGTTCTTGCAGATTGCGTTATATATCAAAGATAAACTGGATCACTTAGGGATTGAACTATCAAAGGGTTTAGGTAGGTAAAGGTATTTTACTCTTTGACGTCTTGCTTTTACCTTTAAATAATTCGAAGAGTTGGTTGACCCTTATGAAAAATTTAAGGAGTTGTGCAGACTGCTTACGCTAACGGAAGCTCGACCGAATACCTTAGGAAAAACGTAAGGAGTGGTTGAGCAGGATCGAACGCGCTGACAGTTTATTAATACAGGGTGTTCCTGTGGAAATCACCAAGACCGGCGTGAAACACTTGCACCACAAGGCGTTGGAGTTTGATATCGGGGTGTACTTTGAAGCCAACGGACATGGTACAGTAAGTGTCTGATGTCGCGTTGAACAAGATCTGAATAATGCTCATTGTTCCAAGGTCATATACAGTGACGAAGCGGCTACAAAAATCAATGCTGGTTGTGACCATTTAAGGTAAGCGACTGTGATTGGTCTATTTGGTTAAATTGATTGATTCGTCCAGCGTTGCTGAGAAAGATGCCAAGCACAAGCTGAAGACATTTATGAATCTCACCAATCAAGTATGAGGAATACCTGGAACAGTCTTGTTGATGCATGTCGAGGTCTGTTTAGGTAGTCGGGGACGCCATCTCGGACATGCTGCTGGTGGAATCCATTCTTCATGAACGCAAGTGGAGTTGCGCCGATTGGAATGAACAATACACTGACCTTCCAAATAAGCTCTCCAAAGTGTCGGTATACTTGAAGCCTTTGTTACGTAAACGTTTTAGCCGCTCCGCATGTTTTGCGTTTTATACAGGTTAAAGACAGACGTTTGTTGAAGACCAACCACAACGAAACGAAGCTCTTGCAACCTATTTTGTTGCAAGAAAAAATCGACAGCATTTTACGAAAGTACCCGAAGTCGCGCGCCTTTGTGAGGTATGAATGATGTTATGAGAGTGTCGAGCCTTCAATCTTCTTGTTTTTCCCTTCCAGACCTTCGGGTACAGAAGATGTAGTACGCGTTTATGTGGAAGCTCAAACACAAGTAATGTTTAAACGATAAATCTGTCTAGTCGATTTGTTCTATATCTTTTAATTACAGGCTATCACAGAGGAAATCTCTAGTGTGATCGAACAACTCGTTCGTGAAATCTGTGAATGATAATCTTCCAAAAGACTTTTTATTTTATTGATGCGACGAATTCACCAAGAAATTTGAAGGAGATTTTCGCACTTTTATAAATGTAAAGTTAATTCAAAAGAATGAAGTATTTTTCTATGAGTTGACAAACTTTTTACCATCTCCTAAACTAAAATGGACTATTCTAGTTTACGCTTGAAAGTTGTATGTGCAACGGACGATGAGAGTTGTGATGGACGAAACTTGAAAAGACTGAGCAATTTCACAAACCTATTTAATATTATATCACGCATGAATTCAAGCAGCTGGTTCTGTTAGATCGGATTTGAAAGAGAGTCAAGAGTCCTAATTCTTCGAGTTACAAGAAGAAACTATGAAGAGAGGGACTATGAAAATGGTTCACGAATGATCGAGTAAATGGATTTTATAAGGAAATGGTAGGGAAGGTTCAATGGTCCATCCGAAGAAAATAGTTAGATTTATCAGGAATTAACTGCACTTGTTATTCAGTGCAGCTATCAAAGAAATCACGCTCAACTGTTGCAGGTACCTTAAAATTTTACTGTATTTTAACGGGCCGTGCTTTAAAAAATAACAAAAATTTCCACCACCGGAGCTCTCTCACTTCGTCTTGCCTGTCAAAATAATTCAATGAAGAAAAACAATTTGTTGCATGCAAACATAAAGTTATGTTTGTTGTGCATGTTTTTTTATCTCTTGGGTATTTAGTTCTAGTAGCATTATACGTTTTTATCTTAGCGAAAAATAATAATAATTTAACGGTAATTCGTTCTCCGATTGTAATGTGTGAAATCCTTAATGTTTATCTCCTCTTCTTTGTTTTAGATTATTACTTGAGTACAATATACAATTATTGATTATTAGAGTTATTCTGTTACATCACAACAACCCCGATATTTCTTTAAAACCCTGATTCTCCAATTTTTTGGTGTCGACATCGCGAACGTCCATGTCCAAAAATAGGGAATTTTCAGCACTTTTTGTGGACGTCATAAATGTATGGCCTTTATGTCATCTTTCAGCATAAAATAATATAGTATATGTGCATGAAAATAACACTATATAGCCATCACATTCTTAAAAATGTTAATGAAACTTTTCCTGGCAGTGGTGTACGAAGTAACTCTCTTCTTGGTTTACTTTGAATTAAATCGTAATCCAAATTTATAGTTGGATCAGGGTGTTATGGGGTAGGAATTCCATCAAGAAAATGAAGGAAACACACTATCACTATCTGATGGTGTCCAAACTTTCTTCTTCAAGTCCTCTCTCTTCATCAACTTTACGCAACGTTGTCGTTGTTCATGATTACGTAGCTTACTTGGGAAGCAATAAAGTCTGAAAGGTGGATCACAGCCACACACGTGCTCAACATTTGCATGTAAACAACACATTTCCTTTTTCCACTTGTCTAGTTGATAAGAGCCATTACTACAGCCGATAACTGCGCAAATATTTCTACCCATCGCCAATTTCTTAAACAGTAATGAAAATATTTGTACACAACTTCTTCCCGGTGTAGCATGCTGAGAAGTAACCGTGCTGAGAGGTGTAATGAGATGTTAACTGTATAAAAGTGCAACAATAAAGTTTGTCCCGTCAATTAGAACCTATGTCTCAGACCGCGTCAAATTAAAAATGGTAGACGGACTTCTCTAATAGGTGTATTGACATGAGTGTTGTGAAACTTCCACAAGATCCAGGTAGGGTACTTATAATGGCATTTTTCTGACTTAGCTCATGAAATGGTTATGTATATACAGGAAGAGAATTAGATAATTGTCTTTTCTGAAAACATCTTGTGTTGTTATTCAGTATGTTAGTTTTCATTCATCTTGTATCCAACGTATTGCATCACATTTTATTCTCATGTTCATTTTCTTTTATTGCTATGATATATATTGGGTAAAAAAAAACAACACAGAATTATTACTGCTAGTTTTGATGTTTTGTAAAAAATACAAACCTCCCTCGTAGCTGAACAGCTAACTATCTTACATGTGTTATGCAATTGTGTACCTACATCGTCTGAGGAATGATTTTTATCACTCTCCTCCATATCACTCAAGCCTGCTCATCATCCACCATCATCAGATTTCCAATGTCTCTTCTCCATTTCAATATATGTGTTTTTAGAGTCTGATATTTTCAAGAGTCTGGTCAATCAAGCTATAAATTCTTTGAAGAATTCTAAAATAATAGCTCTTCCTACGGACACTATATATGGTTTGGCTGGTCTCGCTCAGTCAGACAATGCTGTGGAGAAATTGTACGAGATCAAACAGAGACAACAAGATAAACCTATTGCAATTTGTGTTGGTTCAATCAATGATGTTAAAAGGTAATTTATTGCAGTTCTATAGAACATCTGTTAATACATTTTAACACCTCACCTCCACTCTATTGTTAGTCTGTTACACCTCCCACTCTTTTGTTAGTCTGTTACACCTCCCACTCTGTTGTTAGTCTGTTACACCTCCAACTCTGTTGTTAGTCTGTTACACCTCCCACTCTGTTGTTAGTCTGTTACACCTCCAACTCTATTATTCGTCTGTTACATCTCCCACTCTATTGTTAGTCTGTTACACCTCCTACTCTGTTGTTAGTCTGTTACACCTCCAACTCTATTATTCGTCTGTTACATCTCCCACTCTGTTGTTAGTCTGTTACACCTCCAACTCTGTTGTTAGTCTGTTACACCTCCAACTCTGTTGTTAGTCTGTTACACCTCCAAATCTATTATTCGTCTGTTACATCTCCCACTCTATTGTTAGTCTGTTACACCTCCTACTCTGTTGTTAGTCTGTTACACCTCCAACTCTATTATTCGTCTGTTACATCTCCCACTCTGTTTTTAGTCTGTTACACCTCCTACTCTGTTGTTAGTCTGTTACACCTCCAACTCTATTATTCGTCTGTTACATCTCCCACTCTGTTTTTAGTCTGTTACACCTCCTACTCTGTTGTTAGTCTGTTACACCTTCAACTCTATTATTCGTCTGTTACATCTCCCACTCTGTTGTTAGTCTGTTACACTTCCAACTCTATTATTCGTCTGTTACATCTCCCACTCTGTTTTTAGTCTGTTACACCTCCTACTCTGTTGTTAGTCTGTTACACCTCCAACTCTATTATTCGTCTGTTACACCTCCCACTCTGTTGTTAGTCTGTTACTCCTCCCACTCTGTTGTTAGTCTGTTACACCTCCTCCAACTCTATTATTCGTCTGTTACACCTCCTACTCTGTTATTCGTCTGTTACACCTCCCACTCTGTTTTTAGTCTGTTACACCTCCTACTCTGTTGTTAGTCTGTTACACCTCCCACTCTGTTGTTAGTCTGTTACTCCTCCCACTCTGTTGTTAGTCTGTTACACCTCCCACTCTGTTGTTAGTCTGTTACTCCTCCCACTCTGTTGTTAGTCTGTTACACCTCCCACTCTGTTGTTAGTCTGTTACTCCTCCCATTCTATTGTTAGTCTGTTACTCCTCCCATTCTATTGTTAGTCTGTTACTCCTCCCATTCTATTGTTAGTCTGTTACTCCTCCCATTCTATTGTTAGTCTGTTACTCCTCCAACTCTATTGTTAGTCTGTTACACCTCCCACTCTGTTGTTAGTCTGTTACACCTCCCACTCTGTTGTTAGTCTGTTACACCTCCACTCTATTGTTAGTCTGTTACACCTCTCACTCTGTTGTTAGTCTGTTACACCTCCCACTCTATTGTTAGTCTGTTACACCTCCCATTCTGTTGTTAGTCTGTTACTCCTCCCATTCTGTTGTTGTTATTGAGTTGGAATTGTTGTTTTGCTTCTTATTATCCACCGCAGATGGTCGAACGTGAAAATATCAGACAGTATATTATCGGACCTGCTACCTGGACCAGTTACCCTCATCTTTGAACGGAGCAGTGTTTTAAACCAGCATCTGAATCCCACATCAACAACGATCGGTGTGCGCATACCACAATGTGCTTTTGTTCAAGCGCTCGCTGAGAAATGTCAACAACCCATTGCTCTCACCAGTGCAAACAAATCGTCAGCAGCAAGCAGCTTAAATGTAGAGGTATGAATCGACGATAATACATTTAATTGATATCATTTCTCTACAAAATCTTTTCTTCAGGAGTTTAAAGAACTTTGGCCGCAACTTGACCTCGTCGTAGACAATGGTACGATAAGCTCGTGCTCCCGACGTGGTTCAACTGTTGTCGATTTATCGGTGCCGGGGGAGTTCCTTGTCGTCCGGAACGGATGTGCATACGATCACGTTGTAGACATTCTCGCAAATAAACATGGCTTTAAAAATTGCACGCCTATCTCCTAGCACGTCCTATCTCAGACCTACCTGTTCCTCTTTGGATGAAACCACACATCAACGAAAACCACATAGCAACGAAAACCACACATCAACGAAAACATTTTTAGCATTTTGTAACATTCGAGGTTTACGAACAAATTTTACAGATGTTGAAGCTTTTTTGTTCGAAAATAAACCGGATGTATTAGCGCTTTGTGAATCTAATCTAAATGCTGGTATATCTTCTAATGATTTCCTTGTTCCTGAATATCTTCCTTTGTTTAGAATGGATTCCTCCATTCATATGCATGGTCTAGCAGTTTATGTTAAGGAAACGTTACCAATATCTAGAGAAATTGACCTGGAAGACCCCGACCAACCTTTCATGTGTTTTCGTTTGTCTCTTCTACATTCAACTAGTTTTCTATTTTTCCTCTGTCACTCTCCATCTTCCCAAGACTGTTCTGTTATCAAATCAGTCTCAAAGTCCGCTGATTCAGCTATTCTTAAACATTGCTCAAACAACATCTTTGTATTTGGTGACTATAACATTCACCATAAACAATGGCTAAAATTCTCTAACGGAACAAGTAGCTCTGGTGTTAAAACCTATAACTTTGCAGTATCTCAGTCTCTCTCGCAATTAGTTGATTTTCCAACCCGCATTCCTGATCAATCCAGTCAATCGCCTTCTTTGTTGGATTTATTTTTAACCTCTAACCCGGACATCTGTAAATTATCTCATGGCGCTCCTTTAGGTCGTTAAAGTTAACTTCAATAGACAAGTTTCTCATGAACATCCCATGCACAAAACCTATTTTAGATATAATCTTGCGGATTGGCAAAAATTTCAAGCACACATTCAGTCTGTCCCTTGGAAGGAAATTCTTTCCAACTCAGCTGATGATTGTTTTAATGAAACTACTTCAATAATATCTAAAGCAATAAGATTATTCGTTCCTTCAAGGAAATATCAGATAAAACCTCATTCTTCGTCTTGGTTTTCACCAGCATGTGCTGCAGCCATAGCCCATCGTAATCATTTCTTTCATTGCTACCGACGTCATCCGATTGATCTTAACAGAAAATTGTTTATTGTTTCTCGCAATAACTGTAAATATGTTGTTCGTAAAGCAAAAACTGTTTTTGCTGAAAGAACTAAAGATCATATCAATTCAAAAAAAATAGGTTCATGTAAATTTTGGCGTATCATTAAAAATGTCCGGTGCAATTCTAAATCATCTGTGCCTCTACTATTCGATGGTCCTGAAGTCATTAATTTATCTAAGGATAAAGTTGAACTATTTGCTAAACTCTTCAGTTCTCATTCTACCCTCGATGATTCTGGACACGATTTCCCATATTTCACCTCCAAAACTGACCAAACTTTACAGGATTGCTTTATATCTCCGGATAACGTTTCCAAGATAATTTCCAAAATGGATTCCACTAAAGCTACAGGACCTGATGGAATTCCTGTAATTGTTCTTCAGAGATGCTCTACCGAGTTATCTCCTGTTTTGTGTGCTGTTTACAAAAAGTGTTTGGATGAATCTTGTTTTCCTTCATCCTGGAAATTTGCCTCCGTTATTCCAATTTTTAAAAATTGTGGTGACCGTTCTAATCCTTGCAATTATAGACCGATTAGTCTCATTTCCATTTTAAGCAAAGTTTTTGAGATTTTACTTAACCAGACCTTAGTGGAATTTATTGAAAAAAATAATTTGTTTTATGATTCCCAGTACGGGTTTCGTTCTGGTCGTTCCACTGCTGATGTTTTGACAGTTATAACTGAACGTTTTTATCGTGCCCTTGATGTTTCCGGTGAAGCGCGAGCATTTGCTCTTGACATCTCCAAGGCATTTGATAAAGTCTGGCATCAAGGTCTATTGCATAAACTCAAAGCATATGGTTTAAAAGGTTCCTTTTTCAAAATTATCTCTTCCTTCCTTTCCAACCTTAGACTCAAGGTTGTCCTTAGTGGTCATTCATCTTCAACTTTTTCCATCAATGCTGGTGTTCCACAAGGATCAGTTCTCGGACCAACCCTGTTCCTACTCTACATAAACGATCTCCCAGACAATTTATCATCCAAAACCATTATTTACACTGACGATTCCACATTGTATTCCTGTCTTGATAAATCAGATGATTGTGATAAGGTTAATTTGGCCTCTGTTTTAAATAAAGATCTCAATACGGTAGTTGAATGGGGTAAGAATTGGCTGGTTAATTTCAATCCATCTAAAAGTAGTCTTCTTTCCATTAATCATTTCAAGCAAGCATATTTACCTCTAATTTTGATGAATGGTTCTCATTTGCCTGAAAACAATTCATTTCGCCTTCTTGGTCTCATATTTACAAGCGATCTCTCATGGCGTTCATACATTGAAACCATTGCAAAATCAGTTGCCATGAAGGTTGGTTCTCTTTTACGAGAAATGAGTTACCTCACCCCTGAGTGTATCCTTTACGTCCTTGCATGGAATACAGCTGCCACATTTGGGCAGGTGCTCCTGCGAATTGCCTGAACTTGTTAGACCGTGTTCAACGGCGTGTTTGCAACGCAATCGGCGCAAACTAATCTTCGAAACTGGACTCCCCATCACATCGGCGAAACGTAGCTTCTCTTTGTCTTTTCTACAAGTTTTTTTATGGACGTTGTTCAAGCGAACTATCATCTTTTACACCTTCTTCCAGAATTTTTCACCGTACAACTAGGTTTTCGTCATCTTCTCATCAATGGACTGTTTGCATTCCAAACTGTCACAGGGATTTCTATAAGAACAGTTTTTTCCCGCGAACATCCAGGCTTTGGAACTCCCTTCCTTCTACATGCTTTCCATCGGTCTATAACCTTCAACTGTTCAAATCAAATGTTCATCGATATCTGAAAACTGCGTAACTTTCCCTGTAAGTTTTCTAGCTCTTTACACTCAAGTGGCTTATAGGGCTTTGTTCTGAGCAACTACAATAAAAAAAAACCACATAGCAACGAAAACCATATTTACATTCATACTTTAACGGAATATTTATATTATTTATGTATATTATACGCTTTTTATGTTTTCTTTGATGGAGATTCTAATACTAATTTTAGATTTGTTTTCAATGAATTAAAACCTGCACGAAGGTTTGATAATGACGTAACAAAGCATTGCGTCGACAATGTAACCCTTTCTGCTCAAGTAACCCAACCATGACGTAGGCGATCAAAATGATTTGGAACATGCCCCCAATATGTCACATTAGAAGCAGAATATAAGAGGCCGTTTCCTGGTCATGAGATTTACGGTGAAAATCAAACTTGCAACAAATGTTGTCAATAATTATAGTGTTACAATCATGCTGAAGGTTGGATTTATAACTTTGTGAGCTACATTGTACTTGTCGGTTATTCCCTCACCAATCTTTTTCTCTCTCTCTGAGACATAAATCAATGTCTGAAGTTGCATCTTTACATTACACGCGTTACATTCTAGTTAGAAAGTAATGGAAATGAATTTGTTGGCGATACACTAATAATGAGCGATGATAATGATTCTCACTACAAAATACTGAAACATTCCTATTCCAGTATGAAGAAGAATGTTGGCTTTGTTGTTGTTGCTTCTAATACGCCTAAGAAACCAAAAACAAACAAACATGCATCCGCAACATTGCACCAAAGCGGCGAGTATACTAAACTAACAAAACGACGGGAAATATGCACTTTTTAGGTATTTTCGTATGAACTCAGAGCGATTTGATAATTCATTAGAAATAGTCAAACCCGTTCCAGTTGAAAAAGATTAGCCCTTACATTGAAAGAACGAACCTTAAGAAATAAACCTTCGACATTCCATTCCCGGGATTGCAGAACAGAAATAAAATAAGGGGTTGGAAGGGGCAAGCCTGAATGTAGAGATATCCTACGCTATGTATATATTGCTGGTCAAAAGAATATACTAAAATAAAATTTGTCAAATAGGAACTGGGAATAGGAAAAGATGCTACCATTATTAACTATCTTCGAGAAGTGCGTGCAGCGGACCTTCTTCCAGAACCACCTTAGTCCACCGAATATGACTGTACATGTCGATGAATCATTTTTACAAGAAGAAAAAACAATCAAGGCCGTGTATTACCACAATAGATGGGTGTTTGGTGACGTGAACCAAGGATAGCTTTATATATGCTGTACCTGACCGTAGAGCTGCTACGTTGTTGTCAATTATTCCATACGACCAGGTACTACCATCATGTCAGACCTATGGCGAGCTTAGTGGTATTTACGACCAGGCACTACCACTACGCACTCACACTGTCGAACCTTCATGGAAGTCTTCCAAAGATCGCAACAATAGACACGACCTCCGCAATAGTTTAATAAATACTTTTTATAGGTTTAGGTATGTTATATCAAAGCTTGAAGTAATAAAAGCAATGTGAAATAAAGACCTGCAAATCACAAATTTGTTGGAGAAATCAAACACATGCCAAACATTGGTTTTGTTTGTTAATATTTTACCGAATAAAATGAAGACAGCTAATATTCTATTTGTTATGATTTGTTTCCAGGTTCATGTATGAGAGGTCAATTGATCATCGTGCACACGTCCAGCGTTCAACTTGTTCTATTATGTTATATTCTTCGAAAAGATTTCTAAGATTGCTTTGTGGTTCCATTTGGAATTGCAATGCTTTGACAGTTTGTTTTTGTGTTTTTACTTACATGACTTCAGATTTTTTGTTACCTTATCAACCCTTTATTCATGGTATTATCAAACAAATTAGGGCTTCTTATTTTGAGGTTATTTGCAAACAAACTTGCTTTCTCAATTAATGAAATATATTTATATATAACCCAGCGTTAAATATCTTAGAAAATATCATCGCGATGAAGGGCTAAAATATTTACAATGCTCCAACCGTACACGACCAGGGACGTTCGTTGATTGAAACCGAGGTCTCTGTAGGTCAGTTATATGGGAGAGTTCATTCCGAGCTTTGTATTGAACTTGAGTCTTTCTCTTTTTTGAAAACGAACATAATGCCTACGAAACACAGAAAGAATGAAGAAGGTAACCCAAAACGCTCACAAACAAACCGTATACTGGAGCGTTTGAATAACTCATTGATTGCCATGGCAATGGGCAAAGAAGCGCAGCAAGTCAACCAGAAGAAGATTGGTACGGAAGAAATCAACATGTTATCTCCGTGATAAAGGTGAATTGATACGCCAGTGTAGATGCATTGAACAACAATACTGACAATGGAGATCAAATATAATGAACAGAATATAATTGTACCTTAGTAAGCATGCGCAGAGCCACGTTCTGTTATAGAAAGGAGGTTGTTGCCATATTGAAGCGTGCGACTGGACGAAGTTAGCGGATGACGTCACTTCAAAAGATCGAGATTTAGTATGAACAACTGTTGAACATAAACTTCCCACCAAATAAAAGCGTCGTGTAGAAGAGAATGATCTCTCGCGTCACGTGATCATCATCGTTCCACGTGTAAGAAGGGACGCTCCTGCGCCACAAAAATCAAAATACAATATCCAACGTTATACTGCGCATGCACCTGTTTGCAAGCAACCAATCGCATTGCTCTGGCGTGCGCTTCAAGTTGCAACTAACGTTTAATAACCACGGGTACAAAACACAAGCTGTTACGCCGGCTAACAATCCAAACGTAAAGATGAACTGCGATGCGAAGGCAGAGTACAGTTCCTAAAAAATCCGACAAGAATAAGAAAGACATAATAACAAGTTGTTACTTTGCAGGAAAACAGTTTTCTCTTCCCGGTAATGACGTTCATTAGTTTGGCGTCGTTCGGTTTCGCGATGAGAGAAATGCTGAGCAAAGGCACGATAAAACACGTCAACCACAGGGTGTGGCAACCGTTCAACAACGGTGGAAGGAGCAAGAAGGAGGAGAACAGTTGAAGGGTGCAAAGGTGGAGAGAACAAGATAACCAAAACAAACAGCAGCTCTGGAGGGCGGATATTAAGCGACGTGCCTGTATTATCACGCAGATAAATAATGTTGCAATGGTATTGTAGATGGATACCTCGCAGATTAACGGGGCGATGGGGAAATCCACTTCTCTTGAAAACGTCAGGGAGGAGTTCAAGCTGTTGATAAGCGAACTTAAAACCATCGGTCCTAAATAACTTGAACTAAGTAACCGAATCGAATGAGTCTATAACCAACCTTTGCTTTCCTGTAGTCTGTCGTTCTTCCAGTTACAAAGCCTCTGCGAGATAGGCTTGACAGATATGCTGAACGAGAAGAGCGTACAAGAGACGGAGAGGGAGAAATTAATCTTCACCTAATATCACTGAAAGCAAACATGTCGCGGTTCTGAGAGTTTAGTGAGCTTCCTATGCAACAGACGATCTCATTGTAATCTTGCATGATGGAGATCATCTCACAAACAGCTGGATAGAACAGAAATTAAAGAAGAGAAAGGAAACGTGACGAATGTACCAGCAGGCGAACAATCGGTAAAGAGAGGCACAAGCAATGGTACGTCATCGACTTCTTCAAGATGAGACCGCATGTGACGTATGCCTTTGGGGAGTTTCGACTAAACGACATAGACATGAGTAACAATGTTTGTAGCAATGTTGAGGTTACATTCCTACCCTGTTCGACATGAAGTAAAGTTCGCTAAAATCCTCGTAGTTATTCGAATAGTCGAAATCCAAGGCGGGCAAGCCTTCTTCATTATCGGGAGCTGAAAGAAGCGCCAATAAACAATACGCGAAATGATTGATTGCAAAAAACTCGCACCATGTTCGTCATCTGCATTAAAGAGTATGTTTGTGTCAGATGGAGCTAAAGACGAACATTCGTCGCCATCTTTCAATGATATGTGACAATTCCAACCGGTCTCCAAACCCAACCGCTCACAGAAGACCTGTCAAGTGAATCGCGTAATCGATAACAATGAAGGTGAAGTCTAACTCACCCTGCTCAGCAGTTCGTTGTCGTAGGAGAAGTGCACGAACCTCACGCCAGCACCATTCAGCTGTTCAATCAACGACACCACATCCTACCCA
This sequence comes from Candelabrum cocksii, assembly GCA_963930725.1. Taxonomy (NCBI): domain Eukaryota; kingdom Metazoa; phylum Cnidaria; class Hydrozoa; order Anthoathecata; family Candelabridae; genus Candelabrum; species Candelabrum cocksii. The sequence continues at coordinate 891,267 of OZ005665.1, forward strand.
ACACAACATTCTAACATACAACACACACTGTAATGTATTACCTCCTTCAACAAGTGGTTCATGGTCACCATACCGAGGAAGATCTGCTGCTGCAGGTTGCTATGTGACAGGAGAACTCAGTATGACAACTTTAGAAAGCATTTAAGGTAAAACATTTTACGAGAGCACTGGATGGACTACATCAATAATATATTTAAAGCTCTCTATTACCCACCAACCTTAAAGAGTCATCATTTTTTGTTTCAGTGTGACCATTTAATAGATCCTCACAGTTGAGGTCAGATCTTGTAAGTTGATCGATCTAAAAAGTCAACATTGACCTCGCATGAACATTAAGATCATCCTCAACCTTTGCAAACGACTTCCACTCGATCTTCTCCCTAAAAACAAACACGTCATCCTTTTCACTTCCAAAAAACAGGCCAAACTAGGAGAGCAGTTTTACTAATGTATTTATATATAGTGTAAACACAGTTGCTTTTTATCATGTATAAAGATCGAGAAATAATAATCGAACATACTTGCTATTCCCTATCTCTTCTTTCAACTCAACAAAAACATCATCACTGTCATTATCAACCTTGAAACGCAAATCAATCTCACGTATAATGTTGATTCTCTTCGAAAAAAACAACACTGCAACACATGAACAACACTGCAACACATGAACAACACTGCAACACATGAACAACACTGCAACACATGAACAACACTGCAACACATGAACAACACTGCAACACATGAACTTTACCTCAAACACAGGTCGATAGGAGTAAGCCAAACATGTCCCAGTGATGTTCATACGTTGGAAAAAACACAAAGCCTTTTTCCTGAAATCAATAAAAAGAATTCCATATCCGTTCAATGGTTCATAATCCAACCTTTCGACTGAAGTCAGTTCATGAAGGCGTTTGCCATTCCACACGTCTGAGCACGCCTCCAACACCACATCAGCAGAGCCTACTGTCAGCATCTGCATGCAATCTTCAAACAACAAGTAAGCGAACTATCGAATGACAACCTTACCTCTATTTGTTTGTGTTACAACACATGACTGCATGTGAGGGACATGTTTGTCGGGCGATACGTTGGATGGTGGATGAGGTTCCTCCTACACGACTCACCAATCACATGATATCAAATCACGAGAAATATTTACCACATGTCTGTAGCAAAACAACTGCTGATTGGTTTGAAAGTTTTCCAAAACCTCGTCTTTAAAACCAATGTTTCTTGCCAATTGACACAAGCAACCCCTGCAATGAAACCACAAAGATGTAATTCACAGAACGGTTTTATTAGTTTTCACCTTTTCAAGTTGTATATGTGATGGCGATTATTGGAGAGAAGTGAGATCTGCTTGATGACGTCATTGTTTCGTTTCGTTCTCAGTGGGGATAAGTATGGGCAATTGAGTAACATGTTCAAACCCTGGTTTATTTAAAGCATATTCATGGGAGAAAATGGTTTAACGGGCAACATACTAGTGGTTTGAGCGACGACACGTTCTCCTTCCAGTTCAAGTCATCAAACTGCATGAAATGTTTGTCCTGAGGTACACGCCAGTTAGGTATTGTTGAATTAATTAATTAATTGTCTGCAACCACAAACCTGTGGGTCTGGAGACATGTTGAGTATTTCAACGTCATGAAACAAAACATCTAAAAAATATAAATTCACTTCGATACCACTTTCAGGTTTAACTAGTGGACCGTAAAATGGATTTATTGACAAAGAAAGTCAGCAGTTTTCAGCACCTTGAGTATTCTCTTGCTTTTCTTCTTTATTTTCCGCCTCTTTAACTAATTGATCTTTGAAGAAAAATACTTTCTCTGGGACCTGCTGAGGGTAGCATAAAACACCTTCCTTATCAACGCAACAGAACACCTGATAACATGATGGAAGTAAAATATCGAAAGTTAGTGAACACGTAAGGTTCATACGGTGATGCTAGCCAACATATGGAGAAAGTTTACACTTCTTGGGAGGCCTTTGGAATCACCTTGAAGAATATCAGAGAAAATTCTGAACACAGATCGCCAGTCCATGCTCTTTAAATGCTGTGTGTTGATTTAAAAGATACACGTATGTAGAAACATAGGAAAGCAGAGAACTTACGTTCGCTTGTTGCTGATATGATGACGGCTAAAGTTGAATAAATGAATCACCCTGTTACTCTCATTGTTACAATATATATATAAGCTATATAAACCCCATACAAATCATCATAATATCGAAAGATATAATAACTTTGTCAGCTCGTCCTTTATTGAAATAGAAGATAACCGCGTCAGCTCTCACCGTTTTGTGTTTTATTTGATTTTGGCATTTTTACTTTACTGTGGCAAGTGTGAACTTCAGGACAGCAAAGCTGGTATTATTACAGCCATGTAATGTTATTTTTCAAGGGATTAATTCGAGACATGTGCAATGCAATCCCAGTTTTTACTAGGGGATAGGTAGCAAGTGGGGTCGGGTTGTTGTGGATGTATAGCGAGTAAATTAAATAATATTAAACATTGTTAAGGAAATTAAATTTAATAATAATTCTTTTAAACCACAAATCTTCTAAAGTATATTGTTCACAAACTCACCGGCTTCTGGTTTGTCTTGAGAAGAGCTTTGATTTTGGACATTCCGTAAAACGTAACCATTATCCACATGAAAGGAACCACAAGTGGAAGTAAAGGTAAGACAGTATATGCCTGGAAACACTGTTAGTGTAATGCATGTTCTCTTGCAGTTGAAAAGCACTACTCACAGGTACTAAGAGTAGCATTTCAAGAAACAAGCCAGAATGTTGTGGAAAGAAAAACCACCTCAAGGTGTTTGACAGGGCAGAAACAATCTTTAAAGGAAATGAAAGTGAGTGACATATCAACACAACAAAGTAATGATTACGTAGATGATGAGGGCAACCCGGGTTTGCAACACTTGTGTAACACGTTTGACAATAACATCGTACTTGCTGGCAGTCTTTGCATGATTGTCGTAAAGAAAGGTTCTGGAAAATATGTGTGAAAAGCAGTGATTGCTATCATTTGTATACAATCCTTATTCAAACACAGGATTGAAAACTGGCAATCTTCACCTGATGACTTCCTGTAGAGGTGCTTGAGTCACCACAAAGCGCTCGCGTCTGCAAGGTACAGACTTACCTAAAAACCAAAAACAAGTGCAACACAAGACAAACTGACAGCAGCATGCTGCATACATGACGTTGGATTGAATGTGTCTCCTGGTTGAAGAGACGGCAATGCGTTCTCTGTATGCAGTGAAACAACCTAAACAACGCTACAATGAGAAAACACCCACAAACATCATCTCACACCTGTCGACAATGTGCAGGTACTACACCACCAACTTCAAGCACAATGACATCTTCTTCCACAAGTAGATTCCACGGAAGGCTCACTACACTACCGTCTCTATACACCCATACCATGGACACTGTTCGACATTCAGGTAAGCTAGGATCAGGGTAATCATTGCTCTCCCACATGCTTACTTTCTCATCTGCAAACAATTACTCATCTTGCATATTTTGCATTGGTTGTAAAATGAGTGTTGGATGAATTAGTAAGGAGAAGTGTACAGACCTCTGACGGATTGAAGAAGCGATAAAACAGCATTTTGTGACTCGTTATTTTTTAAATAAGAATTCCACAAGAAAAAACCCATGTTGAACAGGATACAAAACAATAGAAAAACACACTCTCCGACCAAAGAAAAGTCACTGAAAAAAATCCAAGAATTTGTAAATAGTTTGATATTTAGTAAAAGATTATACCTTTGTGTTTTATAAAATACAATGTTGAGAAAGGTCGATAAAAGTACCAGTAGGCTCAATGCGAAGCCAAAGATGGAGTAAGGTACTAAAGACGTATTTAACAAACGTATTAATGACCACCATCTCCCTCGCTCGTTCAGGGAACCAATTGACAACTGGTCCTCAATAACAAGTTCCAATTTGTGCAAAGCTTGTCTCGTTGTCAACCCTTCCATTTTATTTAAATCTGCGAATAAAATTGTAAAACGCTAAACATTACTCAACAATTTCATCATCTAAAATTCCTTGGCATATATATTAACAATTATATATATTAACAATTTGGAAATATTTATAAGATAAAATTATTGTTTAATCGTAACTCCATAAATCATTTTTGAAAGACGTTTATGTGTTATACGAGAAGAGTCGATTAGCGTCATCTGCAAGTTTTTCATCTGAACATCCCGCGTCTTCAGCCATCTTGGCAACTTGATTGTCATACTCTTTACATTGATCAATGCTCAGATCCAACATGTATTTCACAGACTCAACAACAAGAAGACCTTTCGGTTTGGCGAACAATTGAGAAATGTTTGCTTTCAAATTTTGCACCATGCTGTTTGAAAAATAAATCAAATCAAAACGATTTTTAAATTTTCCTTTGTTATGCATACTCTGCAGACAATTCTGAGGTAAAAAATAAACCTCAAAATCTGGTGTGCATTGGCTTGGATCGTTCTGTGATGGAAACCTTTGCAGCATCAACTTCACGTTTTTAAGAGCACAGTTGATTGCGGATGCAGTTTCTACTTTATTGTTGTTATGGAAAGTAGCTTTTTCTTTTGAATGTTCACACAGTGCAACGAATGGACTGATAACAATGTCCCCGCAGTAACTGATTTTGTTTGGTTCTCTGCCTAATGATACACCAGAGGCCAGAGTTTTATTAGAATTGGATAAAACTTTGCCATTTAGACTGAACGCTGTCCCTTTCTCTCTCCAGGTTTTGTACTCAAACCAACTAATAGACGGGCAAAGCTCAAACAATCTCATACTGTATGCCCAATCATAGACATTTTCTCGACTGTCATAACGCAGACAGAGATATCGTCTGGCACGCTCCTCCCAAAGAACTGCAGCATCAAACTGTCTGCCATCTTGCCAATAATTGAATATCTCATTTATAAAATCTCGCTCTTTGTACTTCAACGAATCAAAGTGACACCTGCTAAACGATTCATTTTGCGTTACCAGATCGATGAACCTTTTTGATTTTTCACTGAGATACTCTTTTGAACTCTTGTTCAGAAACAGATTTCCATACAGATCAAGAAGATAGTTAGCTTTCTCGTCTTCACTGTATGACACATCGAGCGCAAGGTCAATAAACAACACCTGTCTGCATATCAACTCCAGATCGTTTTCAGCTATATAGAAATTGATTTTCGGAGAATTCTTTTTCATGCTGGAAACTGTTTTGAGAACGTGTCTGGCATCGCTTGCACCAATACAAAGAATGTTTATTTCATCTTTGACATAATCATCGCCAAAAAAACTTAGCATATTCAATGCAGGTGAAAACCCCCAGAAGGTTTTTGATCCATAGCTAAGTGTCATTGTTCTAAACTCTCATACATGAATGATAAATATATAGATATGAATCATATTTTTACACAATCAAACAAAATGGCGGACGGATAGTAATTTAAATATGATTGATAACTATAATTAAATATAATTGATATAATATAATTGAATAAATTTTGAAACAAATCTGGAAAAAACTCTACAAAAAGCATAGCAATAAACGCTTTTGTAATCCTGATAGAGAAAGAAATACTGGAAATGGAATCAACAAATTTTGTTCGTAAAACTTAATTTACAAAAACGGTTTTAAAAAAATCTTTCATTTAAGATTTATATTGTTCTTTATTGTAGAGCCGTGTAGAATGTCACGAAAACACATCAGAGCCATAAACAATGTTCAATCAATGATCAGCTCATCGATAGGCCAATCTTCGTAACTTCCATCAGGTAAGAACCTTCGAATTATAATTGGAATCTTCCGTTCTCTAAGAAATAAAATATTAGTTCTCGTACAAATGAAAGCTTCTAGTAATGCTTAAAAATATTCAGGAGCAAACATTGATATCATTGGTTCCTAGGAACGTAGTTAAAAATTGTAACTTAATGGAAAAAAAAATAATAAAAATAATTAAATATCATTAACAATTGTAGTCATTTAGAAGTTTGACAATTTAAATCATTAAAGCTCCGACTTAATATTGTCTTTAATATATATTTTCTGTACTTAAAATGAACAATGTCAGTGAAATTTGCTTCAATGATTTTACAAAAGCAATTCTTTGAATGCACATACTTCATCTCCTTCATAGCGATTTGCAGGGGGTCTGTCTCCCCTTCCAGTTCCACCATCACTGGTGCATTCATGCTGAAACAGAAAACATACTTTGGGTTTCTTTTCATAATTTCTCGAAATAGGAGCTTCTTATTAATTTATTGTTATAAAAAAACTAATCCATTTTTATTGCAAATGAAATATTTCATAGTTTTGGGAAAATTCTGTCAATTTTTTAATAGCATAATTTTTGTAGCCAACGAGATAACTCATTAATTGCTACATAGTGTTTTTTTATCTGGATACCTGATTTGCAAAGCGCGTGTGCCAAGAACTCTTGCGCGTTCGTATTTTGTCATGTAGGGTGTTGTGACCCGTTGTTTGTTTACTTGCTGCTGATTTTCTGGAAAAAAATGGAATATTCAAGTTTAAAAATTGTGAGCAAACTAAATTATATTTATACCAAAAGAAAACCATGAAAAATAGTACAAACCTGTTGCTGGAAGGATATCAATGTTATTTCCATCATCTTGCTAAAAAAAAATTACACAAAATTCTATAGCCTATTTTGAATGAAATTTTTACTATCCAAAACTCATCATGTATAGTACAAGTAGTTTGAGAAGTCTGAAAATGTATGGTTTTTTTTCTTTTTTTATACTTCTTTCAAAGATTTTGCTTTGTGACCAAAACCACAAATGGCATGGTAACAATATGGTACATTGGCATATTTGGGGCAAACTTTGACCAAACATAACTTTTGATTTCTCATTAGGGGATTTTACACGATGGATGAATGATCTGAAATAATACTACAAAATATTTACAAGCTCATCTTCTGGTTCTTCAAAATCATCTTCTTCAGGTTCCTGAAAATCTTCCTCGAAACTAAAAGATGAAAATGCATTCAGACATTTTGTGGAGAAAACTTCTCTGAAACGAGGCAATAATGAACAATACAGGTTTTCTTAACCCTTTTTAAGTGTTTCTGATGTAATATTATGCAATTAGCGTACTCTTGTTTTCGTACCCGTTTCGAACAAAATATTACGCTAGACCGGTTGTCGTTGCCGAAAACCTATTTTTGGTCAAAATAACCTACACTATTTTGTACCAGGTACTGGTTAAAAAGGTATCACCTTTAGGGGTTAAGATTTGTTGTTTTAGTGTTGGCAACTAAATTATGAATGACATATGCACATGCACAATCAGATCGCAAAAAAACAATAACATAATGTAAAGTATATTGTTTAGAACGTGGCTTCAACTTGCGGTGTCTGTGCCTTCTCTACCATATTTGTTTATGTTTATATTCGGACCCAGTCCTTTTGTATATATATTGCAACAGTAAGAAAGAACGAGAAGGCCGGAAGGCATTCCAAACATTACACAACTGGCACTTTCGTGCTGTGGAGATGCAGTGTCATGAAGATCGTGTTTTCAAACAAAATTTTAATGCCATGCAACACATTTTCACTAGAAGAAACACACAGAAACACAGAAGAATATATATGACTATTTACTTAAAGAAACACTGTTCCATTTATACAGCAAATATTATTTCTGTTATTATTATAGAATTTCACAATTTTCATCACATCAACTCATTTTACGCTCACATGTCCATCATCATCATAATTTCAACAAATTTCACTTGACAAATTTTACACGTATAGTTCTGCTATCATAATTAGAGCTGCAGATATTTACATTGAAAAATGGCCCGTTATAAAGGGATGGCATTTATAAGAGGTGGTCTTAAGACAGGTTTGACTGTATAATGGATGATGCCAAAACAATGACTCAATCACTAATATTGCATTACATTACTGAGAGAATTACTGAAAGGGTGTGTGAAAAGTGCTCTGCTAAAAATTGTTTTTGTTTCTATATCTCTGGTTTATGGATTGATTGTTTTGAGGAAATTTAAACTTATTGTGGTTGCATGTTATGTTTTGATGACCTTGGGTTTATTAATTATATAAATTCGAGATAATTCAAATAAAACCTTAAATAAAAACTGTTTTCTAAACTTGATTTTGATCAAGTGTTAAATTCTCACTACCGTTGTTGTATAATTACTGTGTAGATTGTCCATATTCCTTTATATCATGTTACAGGAAACACATTAAATTTAATCTAAAAAGTCAAAACATTTTCTTGAATCATAGAAGTGCTTCAGTCTTATAGAAATTGGAAGTGTGTACCCTGTTTCAGATAATCGAAAGCCTAAATGCCCACGCGGATCATTGGATGATCGAGGTGGTTCTTTTTAGGAGAAGAATATCTGATACAGAACATCTTTCAATACTTCTGTATTACTAATAATTAATATAATAATATAATATAATCATAATAAATAAATTTGTAAATCTACGTAAATACCATTAACCAATAACTATATAAGTTGCAATTACACTTCGAAAGATTGGTGAAAAATTTTCTGTTTGAGGTTATTAACGCGTGACTGCTTGCCACCGCGCGGATTATACCAAAGGCAATTGTTAATTTACCATCATGGCTGAATTTACTTGTGTCGGAAATAAGACCGTAAAATGCAACAAAAAATGCGATGGCTGCAGAAAATGGTTCCACATTTCATGTCAAAATCTCCAACACGGCGCTTATGCGGCTATTGGGAAATTCCAAATGTACTGGGCATGCGATAGCTGTCAAGCAAAACTCACCCAGTTAAACAACTATTCAACAATATTCAATAAAATTCTTCAGAAGTTAGACCATATCGATCAAAATATGGACATAGTCAAAACCGAAATCACTGAGAGTAAAACAACAATCTCGAAAACATATGCTGACATCGTTAAAGACACTATAAAAAATCAAGAAGCAACAAAATTGCCACCCATCATCGACACGCAGAAAATCGCTCGCAACATTGCAATTGAATTCCAAAACTCTCAAAAACAACTTAATCTGATTGCTTTTAACTACAAAGAAAGCAACAATCCTAAACAGGACTTTATCAATATAGTCCAAAAGGGATGTAAAGTGAATATAACTCACAAGCAAATAACTTCTGCGAAAAGAATTGGAAAAGAAAACAAAAAAAACAAATCTGACACCCCAAAACCACGTCCTCTTCTCATTAGTCTAACCAATATGGAAATAAAACATGAAATTCTCAAGAACACTCCAAACTTAAAAACAAACTTACCAGGGATATTTATTAACACAGACAAAACTCCACAAGAACGACAACATTTTAACGAAACCAGAAAAATCCAAAAAGAATTAATTGAAAATGACAAAGAAAAGATTTGTTTTTTTCGAATAACCGGCCCACCCCTCAAACTGGAAATAGTGAAAGAAAAACGCAAAGTAAAAAGCGGGTCAAGTTTCGATTAAAGCAACCAAAAATAAAAAATAAGTTCAAAACAATATATACAAATGTAGACTCGCTGTTAAATAAATGTAACAAATTACTAATCGCAATCAAAAAATATAAACCTGATCTTGTATGTCTTTCAGAAACACTACCGAAAAACAAAAGATTTGAAGTTCTTGACTCTGAGCTATCTATTGATAACTACCAGCTATTCTCCAACCACAACTCACCTCTGTGTCATAGAGGAGTCATTTTATATATCCACAACTCAATAAATGCTACTGAAGTATACAACTGTATAGATGCAAAGGAAGCAGTATGTTGTAAACTTAATGACAGCTCTTTAGTAAATGTCATATATAAATCACCTAACAGTTCAGAAGAAAACGATAAGAAACTTCATAATAGCATAATAAATATGAGCAAAATCTGCTCAAAGTTGCTTGTCCTAGAAGAATTCAATTATCCCAATATAGACTGGACTAATCCAAAAAACCCATCTCCTTTAAATACGAAATCGGAAATTTTCATTAAATCTCTTAGAGACTCTTTCCTTGTCCAACACGTATTCAAACCTACACATCGCGTTCTTCAAAACCCTACAACAATCAATCTGATATTTAGTTCAGAAGAAAATATGATCACAAGTGTTTCTCACCTAGCACCTATTGGAAAGAGCCATCACCAAGTTCTTCTTTTCGACCTATATACTGAAAGTAACATAAAATCAATTTCAAACTCCCAACATTTCTTATTCTCCCGTGGTGATTACGATGCAATTAGAGAGTCTATCAAGTCCACAGACCTAACGAATTTACATAACTTAAACTCGCAGGAAACATGGACTGTCTTACAACACAAGCTGAAAAACCTGATGAACATGCACATACCTAAATCAAACAGGAGAAGAAAACACGCTATGTGGATAAATACAGAAACTATAAAGAAAATCCGAGAAAAACGAGATCGTTACCGAAATTACCTAGAAGACAAAAACAATGTTACTTACACCGCATATGCCAAAGCAAGAAATCAAGCGAAACAATCATGCAAAACAGCCATCAGAAAATTCGAAAGATCAATTGCAACAAACATTTCCTCCAACCCTAAAGCGTTCTTCACATATGTTAAATCGAAAACAAAAACAAAAAATCCGTTTCCAGACATAAAGTACAACAACAAACTTGCTGTAACAGACTACAATAAATCTCACCTGTTTAATAAATTCTTCTCCAGTGTGTTTACCAAAGAAGATATCACGAATATACCAACATTCTCACTAAATCGACCAGTTCCACTATTACTAGACAAAATAGACTTTAGTTCTGAGCGAATAGAAGAGTTTCTCGATCAACTCAAACATAACAAATCACAAGGGCCTGATAAGATTCACCCAAGGGTTATGAAGGAAGCAAAACACAAACTTTCAATGTCCTTGTCTATTCTGTTTGAGAAAATTTACGAAACCGGTAAGATTCCATCTATCTGGAAACTTGCTGAAATTACTCCTCTTTTTCAAAAGGGCGATAGAGCATTGGCTAAAAACTATAGACCAAGTCAGCCTAACATGTATAACAAGCAAAGTTTTTGAAAAATTTCTGCACAAACACCTATTAACTCACTTATTACAACACGATCTTCTGAGTTCATACCAACATGGGTTCAGACCTGGCCACTCTTGTGCCACTAATCTATTAACTGTTATTGACTCGTGGACTCACGCCTTGGAAGAAGGGACGGCTGTTGACATTATCTACCTAGACTTCGCTAAAGCATTTGACAAAGTCTCACATAAAAGGTTACTTGTCAAACTAAAAGCTTATGGAGTACACGGAAAATTTTTTAAAGTTGTAGAGAATTTTCTGAAAGATCGAAAACAAAGAATAACCGTCAACGGAGTTAGCTCTGAATGGACTAATGTTGAAAGTGGAGTACCCCAAGGAACTGTATTCGCTGCTCTTTTGTTTCTTGTGTATTCAAATGATCTTCCAACTGTAGTTTCTTCAATTGCAGCTATGTTTGCAGACGATACCAAAGTATACCAACTCATGAAAAATATAGTCTTGCATTACCAACTTCAGAAAGATATTGACGATTTAGTGACTTGGAGCCAAAAATGGAACATGTTGTTCAACTCAGACAAGTGTTTTGTTCTTCATCTGGGACATAACAATAGTTCATATAATTACTCCATGTATGATGACATTCAACAAAAGCGAGTTTACTTAAAGGAAACAATATACGAACGTGACCTAGTGGACATGTGGACAAAGATTTAAAATTTTCACATCATATTAAAACAAAAGTCAATAAAGCCAACCAACTGCTGGGCATGATAAGACGCTCGTATACCTTCCTCGATACTCAGTCATTTAAGAAACTGTTTATATCACTTGTTCGTCCTCACCTTGAGTACTGTGTTGTTGTGTTTTTGTATTGAGTTTCCGTATTTATAGTTTATTTTATAATTGTAATAGATATTTTTTGGTAAATAAATAATTGATTGATTGATTGATTGTGGTGTGATATGCAACCCAAGACTAGCTAAAGATAAAAGAATGGTTGAAAATGTACTACGTAGAGCCTCAAAAATGATCCGTGATATTAACCAATTATCGTACAACGAACGTCTAGCCCGTTTAAACATACCGAGTATGCTATACCGTTTTCAGAGGGGTGACCTCATTGAAGTATATAAATGGCTTCACTCGTACTACAAGTGCAAAGCAATATTTTCTGTCAATAATAGAACATTCACCCGCGGACACCAGTACAAACTTAAAAAAGAGTTCGCGAGAAAAAAGACTAGAAATTCGCAAGCACTTTTTTACAAATAGAGTTGTAAATAAATGGAACAGTCTTCCAAACAAAATTGTATGTGCAACAAGTCTGAATCAATTTAAGAACAAGCTTGATGACTTTCTAAAAAACAAAATTTATTTATACATATAGATATTGTAAACCTAAATCTTGTTCTCCACTTGCCGAATCTGTTCGCGAATAATCAGGACCCAATGCGATTAACTACATATTATATCAATCAACTAGTCTTCATTCTATCATTCTGTTTACGAATTTATTCAAATGGGATAGACTCGACTAGTGAAGAATCTATAACTTATATTTCCATTGCTTGTTACAAACAATAACATACAAACTAAGCTCAAGTAATTCCATTATCAACAATGTACAATCGATAATAGTTATATAATAGTTACCGACTCAACAATTCTGTTTGTATTGCAACTAACGTGCACATTTCTTATAACCTTTTTAACCGTTTTTGATTTTTGATAATATAGTTTATACCTAGTTTATAGTTTATTTTATAGTTTTTAGATTGACAGGCAAATATATGCCTATTACAATATTTATGATTGTAAACCTTACACATATAATAATAATAATATTTTCAAGATGTATATTTGAAAAATGTTCCTAAGTAGTTTTGGTATCAGATCAAGCTCATGAGAAAATATGTTCAAACTCTCCTCCAATGAGTTGTAGATTTAACTAATGCAGCTTTGGTGTGCATTTACTAATATTTTTGCATGCTTAACATTGTTAGGAGAGAATAAAAAATAGCTTGAGAGTCATGTCTTACACATGAGAGAAGGGTAGTAATTCCCTGAATGACCCTCTTAGGAATTAATGAAGTAGTCTTCTTTTCAAGCAACTTAAATTCTGAAGATAGAAACTGTAGATTTGAAGCACATCAAGAAAACCCAAAATAATTTACGCGATCATTTCGGTCAAACTTTCATTGTTCTTATCTTAGGAATTGCACAAAAAAAAGATATTGAATGTTGGTATTTGCAATATTTCGTCAATATATTGAATTGGGTTAAAACATCAAATGTTTTAAAAAAAATTTCAAGGTAGTTTTAAATTTTATGTGACTTTTACTAATAGAAGAGATTAACAAAAACAAACCACGCGGAAACTTCAAATTAAGAATCAAGGTAAAGTCTTTTATTAATTTCTATTTCAATAAATATAAATTAAAACATTGTGTACAGTAAATTACCTCGCTGTTTCGTAATCTTCTGACATTTTTAGCGAAATTTAATTACAAATTTTTATTCAATATCTCCACTGACCGCTCGTATAAAGCATGTTTTTAAAAATGAGGTTGTTACAAAAAGTACGAATTACAGATTTTCGGTACCGTCTAATTGTTGATGAAACAATTGGCGAATAAGCAAAGTTTTGAAAGTTGTATATATATATACACTCATTTTTTTTTATAAGAAACTTGTTTAACTACCGAGATCTCAAAGTTTCTTAAAAAACCGACCTTCCGAGTTCTCAAAGTTTCTTTATTTTTGGAAGAATAATTCTTACAGACTGACAAGACTTTAACGTAAATAAACATAAATTCATTGCCTAATCGGTAAGTTAAGCTAAATAATCAAAAATTAAAGGAATTGGTTGAACTCTTTTTGAGAAAAATTATTACAATCATGACAATAAAATAATGTCCATGCCGTTGATTTCATCTTCACCGATGTAGTCAACCGAATCATCTTCTGCAAAATAAACCCTCAATTTGTTCATTCGCGTGTTCATCAACATAATTTTGCCGATGAACCAATCTCCCAGATCATCATAAAAGATTTTAATGCTACATCCAGTGAGGTTGTGTTTCAAGTCACGATCTGTTTCCCTGTCATAATCAACGTTGTCATCGATATCCTCTAGAACTACTTCAGCCTGATCGTTTTCATCATCACGTAATTCAACGTCAATTGGAATGTCACCCACGATCATGGTGTCGTCAGGTATTGGTTCAGCAGGAGGAACAACTTGCTCGAACGGGTCATCCGCAGCAGGAATTGCAAGTGATGGTGGAACAATGTATTCTGACATATTCTCTGGCTTGACCTTTTCATCGCCACTTCCATACCCATTCCCAGACTCGAAACTGCCGTACGAAACTCCTCGCATGTCTGAGCATCAAGATTATCGCAAAAGAGCACAAAATCCTGCAAGTCTTTTACTGCTGGAGCAAACGTCTTCTCAGCCCAATCAACAGACACTTTTCGGTCGACCCAAGCGCATTCCTGGAAGTAAATATCCACACCCTGATGATAGGCTTCTATCTCGTCAGGAGATATACGACCTTTCCCACAAAATATAATAGCAATCCTGCATTGGTCCTTCACTGGCGAAAAACATATCTGCAGCGAACATTGCCGCTTTTCAAGGCCACTACCTGGGTTTGCTACCCATACCCTGTGGTTTTTTCTGTTCTCCTTTTCCACCGGCTCCTCGTAAGTTGTTTTGCGATCGATTGCAAATTCCATCGGGACTTGATCCACATTCCATCGTTGATCTGGTTTGTAGCGTCCCCACTTCGAATCGTAGCGAGCAAGTTTTGATCCCGTTTTGATCAGACCCTCTCTCAACTCGCTATGCCAATTCATGAGAGTTTGGATATACATGGCCTTCGCCTTCTGCTTCTTCCGTTGCACACGACGAAGTCTGATGCCGTATTTTTTTATGAATGAGACAGCAACAGATTTTGACAGACGTTTCGCATCTGGGAGAAGGTTCTTGTTTATCACGCAAGCATTAAAATATATCCAATTGAAAGATACTTTACCACCAATGGAACGAGTTTTCCTGAATTTCTCGATTAATTTCTTAAACATTGTGTTATGCTTCATCGATCTTCGGTTTTTCTTTAAAAGTTTACCGTGTTGAAGCGCAGCTGCGTTATAGATGGATTTCCTGTCCTTGTACCATTTCGACACAATTGATTTAGATGCGTTATTTCGAGCGGCAATATCAACCGCCAGAGCATTTCCCTCCTCCAATTGCCGGATAACGTCTACCTTAAAAATATTATCATATGATTTACGCTCGCTAGCACCCTTCCGTTTCTTCGCATTCTGTTTCTTTTCCTCGTCTTTTTCATCCCGGATTCGTTTTCTTTCGATGTCAGAACACACACGACGCCACTGCAATTTCACTTTCTCCGCAACACTCATGCTCTTTTTCGAACTAGAAGAGAAAGCAGCATCGATTGTCTGGTCCACATCCCGTTTCAAAGTCAACTGATGAGACCATTTATCATGCATCAACAATGCTTGTGTTGTTTTGAACTTCTCGGGACATTTTTTCGCATTTTACAAGCAAAGTTAGGTCATCTTCAACAAATTTACCAAATCGTTCACCAACGTCGATTCTTTCACCCCAATGAACAATAGTCTTCCATCATCATTCATGGTTGATTTATTTTTAAAAAGGTAGAGAACATTATACAATTAAACAATAAAGGAGAATAATATCGCGCCTATTTTCAAATATTTGAAATTTAAAAACTGACGAACACATGATCGTAAAATTTCGAATGCGTGATGTCAGTTCGATTCTCCAAATTCAAAGCGGAAACCCGCCACGAAAAGCTCAACTCCACTGATCTACATCGACACCGGATTCTAGAAAAGCAGACGATTTTTATTCTGTTAAAACCACCCAAAATCCCAAAAAAGCGAAAAATAAAAAGAATTAACAGTTACCTTATACTCAGGGATTAATTATAATATGAGTATATATCTGTAAACATCAAACGATATGGATTTGACAAGCTACAGTTTCTTTTGTTAAGTTTATGGCTAATAAATATGAACAATACGCATGCGTCAACCATTTGTTTGCAAAACTCGCTTAGCTGGAAACACTCTAATTATATTTAACAGTTGAAGCAACCGAACAGCGAGAAGCTCATATTTTCGGAGTAATTGTACAACACTCGTAACTACTAAAGCGTTAAAGCGGGGGGAAACGGGGAAACGAGAGGGAAACCGGGTGAAACAATCGGGAAACTACGGGGAAACGGAGTAATAATAGGGCTATAAGAGTAACATTTGAGGCTTAAAAAAGAAAGTGTTGGTTAGTTAGAGAAATTTAAATTGTTTCTGACTTATGTCCGAAGGGTTACACAAGAGTCTTGCTTATGAATTCAACATAAAAAAACAAATCTGTTTATCAATACTTGATGATTCTATTTTCAAGAAATAACTTTCAGATCGCATGTTTCCCGACGTTTCTCCTCTTGTCTTATTCTTTCATTATTATTTTTTTAAACTTTTTGAAGACTTTCATTATTATCATCGTTAAAATAAGTTTATTTATCGAAGAAACAATACACAAAATACGAGAGGCGGATACAGAAATTTTTTGGATCACTGCAAAATATTATTTTCTTTCAACAAAGAACAATAACTATATATACATACAATAAATAACTAAACACAAGATAAAAATAAATATTGCTAAATTGGTTTACGTTGTAAATAAAAACGGTTCATTCAATCGTACATTCTTTGGCTTTAATAATTTAACAACCTGTTTCCCCGGTTTCCCGGTTGTTTCGCCCTAGTTTTCCCCTAGTTTCCCGGTTGTTTCACCCGGTTTCCCTCTCGTTTCCCCCCGGTTTAACGTTTTAGTAGTTACGTACAACACTTCAAATCTTGATTATAGACAAAGAGTTATAAAGGTTAAAATTTTCATTCATGCATGCATTTAAATGTTGTATTGGGCGGTACATACATATAAAATATATCTTAGAGGAAATATTTATTGCTGAATAACAAAACTATTACATTTTGAAACATTTAAAAGAGAACCTTATAAATTGTCAAGCGGTTGGTTGTATTCTCTAAATGGTACAAGGTTATTTCTCTTGCTGATGATCTAAGGAGTTTAGGCCGATATCTACCAGAGTGTGGGAAAGAAGGGATTTTTTCTCTCTGGGCGTAGTAGCCGACATCGACCATAGTGCTGGTTAAGGTTAATTTAATTAATCTAATTAGTTAGCTAAGAAATATAATATAACATAGACAAACGTGCCGTTCCCATTTGACCCGTTTGCCAGAACTCCCCTTGCACTCACGTCTAATCTCACTTCGCCTCCTTTGATTGGAGTTTTTGCCTCGAACGTTTCCCCAGTTACAGATGATAGCTGTGGCTCTGTTGTTGCATTCTTGCACATTTCTTGCACAAAAATTAGGCTATCAAATTTCGGAGCTCATTGAGTGATATTAAAGCTTCTTTTTGCATGATAAAGCATGTTGTAAATCAAAGGTGTTGCAACATTCACAGTTGATTGGAATTTGACAACAGAATTCTGTATCTGATACCGCCTAGCACCAGATCACCAAATAGTTGCTTATTCATATATACCCTTCGTTTTTCAGTTGCAAAGTTGTTAACCATGTTGAAGCATTGTTTTGTGCCTCTCAACTTTTAAATTTTTTACTGGTATAACTGATAATATACACTGCTGCGTCGGCTGCTGAAATGATATAATGGTGGATTAGATATGAGTGGCAATGAATCTAAAATAAACGAAGATGGTCGTAAGGAAATGGTTGAAAAGTTGATGGTTTTAAAAGTTATCCGGTATATATATAATTATTATTTTTTGTCAACTTATTTTTTATTAAATAATGTTCTATATATATATATATATAATGTGCTATTTCAGAAAAGTTATGAAATTACATTTTCATTTATAAATTCACAGACACTGAAATATTGTTGTTTAATAAGCTGTATGAAAAAATGGTGCTATTTTCTTAAGGTACACCCTATTGTTTTTGTTGGATGAGATTCCCTCAACCTAACTGCTAATTCCACCCTCAACCTAACTGCTAATTCCACCCTTAACCTAACTGCTAATTCCACCCTCAACCTAGCTGCTAATTCCCTCCTCAAACTAACTGCTAATTCTACCCTCAACCTAACTGCTAATTATACCCTCAACCTAGCTGCTAATTATACCCTCAACCTAGCTGCTAATTCCACCCTCAACCTAGCTGCTAATTCTACCCTCACCTAGCTGCTAATTCCACCCTCAACCTAACTGCTAATTCTACCCTCAACCTAGCTGCTAATTCTACCTTCAACCTAGCTGCTAATTATACCCTCAACCTAGCTGCTAATTCCACCCTCAACCTAGCTGCTAATTCCACCCTCAACCTAGCTGCTAATTCTACCCTCAACCTAGCTGCTAATTATACCCTCAACCTAGCTGCTAATTCCACCCTCAACCTAGCTGCTAATTATACCCTCAACCTAGCTGCTAATTATACCCTCAACCTAGCTGCTAATTCCACCCTCAACCTAGCTGCTAATTCCACCCTCAACCTAGCTGCTAATTCTACCCTCAACCTAGCTGCTAATTATACCCTCAACCTAGCTGCTAATTCCACCCTCAACCTAGCTGCTAATTATACCCTCAACCTAGCTGCTAATTCCACCCTCAACCTAGCTGCTAATTCCACCCTCAACCTAGCTGCTAATTATACCCTCAACCTAGTTGCTAATTCTACCTTCAACCTAGTTGCTAATTATACCCTCAACCTAGCTGCTAATTCCACCCTCAACCTAGCTGCTAATTCCACCCTCAACCTAGCTGCTAATTCCACCCTCAACCTAGCTGCTAATTCTACCCTCAACCTAACTGCTAATTCTACCCTCAACCTAACTGCTAATTCCACCCTCAACCTAGCTGCTAATTCTACCCTCAATCTAGCTGCTAATTCCACCCTCAACCTAGCTGCTAATTCCACCCTCAACCTAGCTGCTAATTCTACCCTCAACCTAGCTGCTAATTATACCCTCAACCTAGCTGCTAATTCCACCCTCAACCTAGCTGCTAATTATACCCTCAACCTAGCTGCTAATTATACCCTCAACCTAGCTGCTAATTCCACCCTCAACCTAGCTGCTAATTCTACCCTCAACCTAGCTGCTAATTCCACCCTCAACCTAGTTGCTAATTCTACCTTCAACCTAGTTGCTAATTCTACCCTCAACCTAGCTGCTAATTATACCCTCAACCTAGCTGCTAATTCCACCCTCAACCTAGCTGCTAATTATACCCTCAACCTAGCTGCTAATTCCACCCTCAACCTAGCTGCTAATTCCACCCTCAACCTAGCTGCTAATTCTACCCTCAACCTAGCTGCTAATTATACCCTCAACCTAGCTGCTAATTCCACCCTCAACCTAGCTGCTAATTATACCCTCAACCTAGCTGCTAATTATACCCTCAACCTAGCTGCTAATTCTACCCTCAACCTAGCTGCTAATTCCACCCTCAACCTAGCTGCTAATTCTACCCTCAACCTAGCTGCTAATTCCACCTTCAACTTAACTGCTAATTCTACCCTCAACCTAGCTGCTAATTCCACCCTCAACCTAGCTGCTAATTCCACCCTCAACCTAACTGCTAATTCTACCCTCAACCTAGCTGCTAATTCTACCCTCAACATAAAATAACATTTCGAAACGCCCATATTCAGGAAATTTCCCCGTAGAAACATAAATCCCTCCACCTCCCAAGTTGTTTTCTTTGCCCTATCATATCCTATTCAGCACAACAGAACAGAACTTCCATTCCACTTCCATCAAGTTTAATCAGTTGGAAATGAAATAAACACTTTTTACAATGCAAATGAATGAAGACAAGGTTGTAACAAAATAAATGGTTTTTGCAAAATATATCGCTCTCACAGCTTCTTATCATTTATTACAGCAGTAGCATAATTTTTCCAACGGTGAAGAGCAATATTGAATTATTATTTATTTGTCTTATTTTTTCGTTAATATCGTATTTTAAAGGACCCCCCTCCCTTTTGGATTTGACCAATTAATGTATTACACAGTATAGAAATATCACAATTTTGTAGGTTTAATCATCTGTTGGTTTATTGAAGCAGATGTTTTTACAGCTGGATGCCTTTCGAGCGCCAACCTCAGTGAGAGGGGGAAATATATATAATCATGTTTGTAATTTTTTTATAGCGACAAGAGCAAGCGAGTTGAGACATTGCAAGCACATGGTTCAGCATGTATTGAATCACTCAAAACGGAAGAGTCAAACTTTGAATTCATGAAGCAACAGATTACCGTTTTAAAAAACGAAAGAAGAGTACACGAACAGGCTATTTGCCAGATTGACGATGATCTATCTCAGGTATTGATTGGCGGTTTGTTTTATGAAGTCTGCCATTTCTAGTCCATTCATAGATTGTCTTTCTAATGATATAAAATTTAAAGAAATTAAGTCTAAATGTAGTTACTTTATGACATTTACCAGTAGGACACTGTTGCTATGCAACATGTTTGTTTTTTGCTTGATGTTTCAGCTTAAGAATTTGATGGAGTTAAGTTTAACGGCCAAAGATAAGGCAAAAGAATCGCTTCGAGCATGTTTAGAACAATATCGACCATTGAAAGATGAAGTCGACGACTCAAGACGTTTCATTGGATTGGAACTTTTACCGGATATTGAAAATCCTTAATCTTTTATATATTCTTTATATATGGTGTTTATTTATATTATTTAATATACTTTTATAATAATTCTGAGTTGTATATATTTCTTTGCACTTTCTTCTCAAATAACAACGCAGAGAAAATAATCATACAGCCTCGCAGCCTGGGCTCTTTTCTCCGGTCGTTCAACACTGGAACTAAACTGGACCTGGTACATTTGCAAGTGTAGTAGACTTAAGAAGAAGTTATAACTTATACGATCAAGATCCCTCGTGTTAGATGTAACACCGCCCTATCCCTCCGTTTGACATTTCCTTAACGATTTTTAAAAGACTTATAAGCTATAAAGTCGACCAGAGATCTGGGCACACTTTTAACCCAAGATATTTAGAAGAGATCTTCGGCTAAAAAGGATACCGGAGCCGTGTTCGTCGAACTCACAGTAGGCTACGACGCTTATGACACCGTAGCCACACGCGGATGCTTGTACGCTCCGCATGTAAACCCTGACCATTGAGTACAGCTTTACCACGCCTCACAAAGCTACATCCTATTGCATTTCTCGCAGTTGCGGCTAAAACTTTAAATGTGGAATTAATTGAACTTTCAAAACTAGAAAAGTAAAAACATTGGCACATTTCCCACGCCACCATAGTAAAAAAAATCTCGAAAAATAATTCCCCCGCCACTACGACTAATTCTTTTCCACAATTCCCCGCCAAGTAGAAATATACCTTATTCTAGGAAATTAACGCGCAATGATTTTAAGACGAAGGAATTTAACACGAACGAAGACCACTGACCTTAGTTTTCCGATAAAATTAACACGAATCAAGCAAACAGATTTCAAAGTCTATAAAATTAACACGAATTTTTGCTAACACTAATTCTTGTTAATTTTACAGACTTTGAAAAAAATGTAGGTTACCCTAGTATTGACCTGGAGTTATGTCGATGACTCGAAGAAGATATTAAGAGGATTACTAGGCGACAATGCAGACGACATTGACGAAGATGAGGAGGGCTGATACTGATATACACCTTTTTTATTTATAAGCATAACGTTTATAAGCATACTTAGGCTGTAATTCCTTAAAAAATTAGCATATCATAAGCATATTCCGACTGGGCTGGATAAAAGTAAGAAACAAAGAAATATTTTCATTCGACAAACAACGCAATGCAGTGAAATACGCAAAGAAAGGTAGAAATAAGTAGTTATCTGGTCTGTTAGGCAAAGATTGACGGGCTTATGGGATGAAGTTGCTCCCTGCTGATACGAATCACTAAATTTTGGAACTGAAAAAATAATCATAACATGAGGTTCAAACCAGGAAAAAAATAAGCATATTGAGGCTGGACTCAAAATACACTATGCTTATATAAAAACGGCGAATCCTCGGGTCAAACCAAGTGAAAAACAAAAAGAACGGCGAAACCTCGGGTCAAACCAAGTGAAAAACATCTTTCAGTTGGTTTTGTTAAAAAAGTTCGAAATATTATGCAGATCAAATCAACGCCTTATGATATTACCCCCTTATAAAATTAACGCACTATAAAATTAATGTATATAAAATTAACACGCATTTTAAAAAACCGTGTTAATTTCCTAGAATAAAATAGGATAAGAATGACAAATCGAATGTTGATGAGAAATTCAATTTTTTAGAAAATACATACACATTCAATATTCTGAAATGAAAGAATCTCAGGAGTCTTTTCCACAATTCCTCCGCTAAAACAAGATTCTTATGATGGACATTGTGGTATGTTTTCAACCACAATAAACATAGACACCTTTAAACATAACTATTTGCTGATCAATTTTTTAATGACCCTGCATTCTTTTTATAAAGCTTTGTATGGTTTTTATTCGTTATTACTTTTCATAATCTTAATAAGGTCGTTTTCCAAGGATACTATCAATAGTTGATAGGTAAAAAAACACTCATCATGATTGTGTTTTTGATTTTGTTTAAAGAGGGGGAATCCTGGAAAAGAGCTCAGTGAACCTTATCCATAATCCCCCGCCAATTGTTGACATGTGTATGCCTGGTGGGGTGGTATTTGATGTCCACAAATTTGTGACACGATTTTTTCTCCGATCTCAACTGGCGGGGGAATTATATTAAAATTTGAGACGGCGGAGGAAATGTGGAAAAAGGCCAAAACATTCAATCAAAATTTCCTGGTTCTTATAATCAAAAAGTGTTGAGTAATGCAAAATTGCAAAGAAGATATGTATTTAAAATTGCAAAGAAGATATGTATTTAAAATGTTTCGCCTTCAAGAGTGATTTGATAGTTTGACTTCCTTCAGTTTTGCCAATAGCAGATTATCCATAAACGCATTTTTATCGCTAAATACAGACAAAACAAAATACTCACTTTTTTATCTTTGCCGTCTCTTAAGGTGAACAACTATCAAATACAACAAGATACTGGCATTAAATTCCTTGGAGTTTACATACTATTTTGTGCTTAATTGTAGGGGGGTCTAATAAGCAGGGGGTGGCAACTCCGGGGAAAATCTTAATATAGGTGGGTCATAATAAAATGATTTTAGGTGAGAATATATATTTTCCATTATTTTAGATTCATGACATCCTACTATTCTGGAGGAAAAACCTGAGTATGTTTGTTTGTTTGTTTGTTGGACAACCAATCACGCCCAAACGACTGGACCGATTAAAATCAAATTTTCAGGGTATGATTATGATGCCCCTGGGATTTTTTTTTTGACAAGTTTTTATTTAAATGAATTAATTAGATGTGATGTCACTTATCGATTGCGTAGGTTTAAAATTTATAATAATAATTAAATATTTTATGGCTAACTTTGTTTATGTTCCCAAACAAATTCTTTCTCGATTTAAATGTATAATTAATTTATCTATATATACATGACTACCCATACATAGACTTTTGGGAGGAGATTGGCATATGCTTATGTCATTGGCTTTTCTCACCAAGCAAGATGTTCCAGGTATCTTTTCCTTTTTAATGACAGTACATTCATTCAATAATCATACTGGCTTGAACGTCGCCCAGGCTAAATAGGTCCGCGTTCCCAGTGCTGCGAATCCGCTGGGTCCGTCAAGCTTACTAGATTCTGCCCGACACGTTCCTACTTCATCGAACACTGTCTTAAAATTTAAAATTGCATTGTGCAACATTCGTGGGTTAAATGCGAATATCAATTCTGGACATCAACATCTTTTGGCCAAACGACCCCATCTACTCTGCTTAACTGAAACTCAGGTTTTTCCGGCAGATCCCACTAATCTGGAAACCGTTTCCCCTCATCTCCGTTGTCCAGGATATGAATTCTTCTCTGGCCTGTCTCCACGAGATGGAATTTGTGTTTTTGTCCGTTCTGGTGTTCAGGTTTCTAGAGTCGACGATCTTAACAGACCGCGGGAAAACGCAGCAGGCCTCGAAGCAGAATCTTTTACCACTTTAAACCATCTCAAACAATTGGTAACCTTCCCAACACGTATTCCGGATCGCGTTTGTGATTCAGCTAACATCTTAGATCTTTTTCTCACAACTGACCCGTCAATATTCGAAACACCAACGGCATCTTCTCCAATCGGAAACTCAGATCATTGCCTAATAACAACTAGCTGCAATCGAAACTCCTTACACCACCCTTCATCAGATAAATCACATGTTGTCTATAACTTTCATAAGGCTGACTGGGACTTTCTTCGTGAATTCATCGCAAGCGACATTTCCTGGGCCTCATTTTCTTCCGACGACCCTTCAAAACTTGCCCACAACATTGTCGAATGGACCACATTGGTATGCGTTTGGCCATTCCATCCACTGAACGCCTTGGCCGGGTTAATTCGCCAAAATGGTTTAAAAGTAAGTGTTTTCGTGCAGTGAACCGCAAGAACAAAACGTTCCGTGAGTGGAAAAGAAACAACACCCAACAGAATCGTAAAAACTTCACTCTTGCCCGAAATGCTTGCTCTAACTCTATCCGAAAGGCCAAAGATTCTTTTATGAAGTCAATTTATGACAAAATCAAATTGAGCGACCCTAAAGCTTTCTGGTCGATGATGAAATCCATAAGATCAAATTTCTTCAAATCAACATTCCCTGATATCGTTCATCCCGATGGAAGCGTGGCATGTCACCCGTTGCACAAAGCTGAATGTTTTGCCTCATACTTTTCTTCAACATCAAATGTTGACGATTCGGGTCGATGCTTCGATCACCAAGTTCCTGTCACAACAGTCTTGATGCCCGATGTAAGGTTCAACGCACATAACGTTTCCAAAACACTTCAACGTTTATGTACAAACAAATCTTCTGGCCCAGACGGCATACCTGCTATCCTGCTAACGACATGTGCAAAGGAACTTGCTCCCCATCTCGCCATACTCTTTAACCTCTCCTATTCCACCGGCATCGTTCCTTCCTCGTGGAAGTTAGCACATGTTTTTCCAATCCCCAAAAAGGGTGATAAATCATTACCATCTAATTACAGACCATTTGCCTTAACATCGCTACTCTCTAAAACAATGGAATCTGTAATTGTAGACAATCTGCTAGGTCATCCCGAAAAACACAAACTGCTCTCCGACCATCAATACGGTTTTAGAAAAGCTAGATCAACTGGTGATCTCCTTACTTACGCCAGCCATGCCTGGTCCTCTGCAATAGAAACTTTTGGTGAAAGTCGCATTTTATCCCTCGACATCTCCAAAGCATTCGACAGGGTTTGGCACAAAGCTCTTCTTACTAAACCTCCTTCCTTCGGACTGCCCGCGAAGCTTTCAAACTAGATCGAAGACTTTCTAACAGAAAGGTCCATAGCTGTTAGAATTGATGGCCACCTTTCTAGTATGCATCGTATAAACGCAGGAGTTCCTCAGGTATCCTCAGTGCTGTCACCAGTTCTCTTTCTGATGTTTTTTGACGACCTACTGTCCCTCTTTTCCTCCTCTGTACATTCCTACGCTAACGACATCTACCTCCATGCTTCTTACTCTTTCGCTCGTGTCAGTGAGGCCACAGCCAAAAACATTTCACTTAAAAGATCTGGGGCTGCAAATATTCTACAAAATGACTTAATAAGAGTTACAAGAATGAAGACACCACAACATGATCAAACTTAATACCAAAAGGACCGACCAAATAGTTGTCTCCAGAAAGCGGAACCGCTCATTCCCGATGTAGTTATGGGTAACGATGCTCTACCTTTGTCTTATCATTTACCACAACTCGGCCTACGAGTGAGTTCTGACCTACACTGGAATGAGCACATATTTGGTTTGGCTTAAGAGCTTCGCAGAAGATGGCGTTTCTGTTTCGTGCCCGGAAGTATTTCCCCTGACAAATTCTAGTTCTGTATAAATCTTTAATTAGACCTCAGTTAGAATACAACTCACACGTTTGGAGCGGGTCTCCTAAGTCTGTGTTGGAAATTCTTGATCGCATCCAGCGCAAGTCAGAACGATTTATTGATAATCCCAGATTAACAGAAAGCCTTCAACCATTGGAACACAGACGCAGGGTAGCCGCACTTTGTTTGTTCTATAGATACTTTTTTGGTCATTGCTCAGATGAACTGCACTCTACTGTCCCACCTATTTCTGTATTCCCCAGAAACACGAGATACGCTTCTAACTGCCACCAGTTCACTGTTTCCGTTCCATCCTCAAGGACCATCATGCACTCATCTTCCTTCTTTGTCCGGGTCTCCAATTGGTGTAACAAGCTCCCATGCAGTGTATTCTCCAAAAGCCATGTTTACCACCTCCAAGGCTTCAAACAAAGGATAAATTGTTTAAACCTTATTTCAGCCCTCTGCACTTATTTCTCATCTACTCCCTTGTCTACCTTCCACTTAGTCTATGTCTCTTTTACGGATCTTTCTTTCCAATAGACAGGGCTCTGTTGAGTCATAGGCCCTGCCTCTCCTGTGTATTTCCTTACTAAAAAAACAAAACAAAAAACAAAACATACATACATACATATATTATAACAATGCATTTCTTTGACTATTTTTGTAGTTCTTTTACTGGCTGTCTCTTTAATATATCCAGGCATCTTGAAACAAAATCAAAATTCTAATTAATCTGAACATAAATAATTTTTAATATAAACATTTCACAGCCCCATTTACATGTCAAATCAAAATGTGCATGTCGAACCGTGTATGCAATATTGAGGTAATTGCAGGAATTCGAGGTAATAATACAGTGGCAATTGAAAGGGAAATGAATCCAGAAAGTGTAAGAGACTTTCGTATAAATTCTTTAGAAGTGTTTGAAATGAAAAACGCGTCAGCCCGCCTACACCTCATTTCTACATACACGGTCACTGGCAAAACGTAAAACAAGACGTAAAATAAAAAATTGAAAATTCCTGAGAGGTTTTCCTTTCTCCCCCCCCCCCCCCCCCCCCCTTAATCAATTCAGGAAAGAAGGGTAATCGCCGGGATATCAGTGGGTAGGGATAGACGGTATCAAGGAAAATGGAGGCCGGCAAGTTTAGGCGTTTGATGAAAGAAGACAAAGAGAAGTACAAATGTTCCGGGACTTGTAGCCCAAGTTAGGGAATAGGGCATCTAAAATCTTAAACTACTAAACTATTACTATTACATTGTAATCCAGGTAACTCGAACACCAGAAACTCCAACTCTAATTGGAGTTAATTGTTTTTCAATCTCCTTTCCTAATACTTTCTCATAAAAATCACTCGAACATTAGTTAACTCGACCCATTTTCATAGTCCAATTGGTTTTCGAGTATCGGGCTGTACTGTATTTCTTCATAAATTTTGAAAACATTGATAAAACGTCAAAATTCCGATAAAAAATAACACATTTTAAATTGCCTATTTGCACAACGATCTGTAAAAGTCACGGGGGAGGTGAAACAAATATATGTCAGCATTTTCCTGGTCACAAATATATTTACAACTCGCAGGTTTTTTGTTGTAGTTATGAGTTGTGGTGCACTCCTCCCTGATGTTTTAAATGTAAACATGGAAAGTATGGACAACTTGTTCGACGACTTGTGATAGGGTTTATACTACTCCTTTTCTTCTCTCTGCTTTTTTATAATGTCTACTAGGTATGTTCAGAACAATTATTGCAAGTATAACTGTAACAGAAGTTTTCATTTTAAAAGATATATGTAAAAATATGCTTAGACTTTTCAATTATGGTTCATAATTTTTAATTAAAACTTTTTTTCTGAAAAACAAAGTGAAACTATAATATGAAAAATTGACATTACCTTGACGTTACAAATATTACAAAGTGTTATATTTTTACCTAATGTGGAGGATTAGTTTCTTTTCTCATGAAATATTTGACATTTTCACTGTTGTTTTTATTTGGAACAAGGGACTCTTTTATTACTCGACTTCACATCTGCAGAATATGTTTTTTTTTCAGGTTTTTTACGATAAGGCAAGAATATTTATGTTTTTAAGTAGCGAGTTGGTATACATTGCAGGCGAACACAACTTTAATATGTAGCTAGCTAAATATGTTTGTTTATGAAATCTTTTCTTTTGGCAGGTGGTTCCACAGTAACATTAATGGCAAACAAGCAGAAGAGTTGCTTTTGTCTTCTGGGGTTGATGGAAGCTTTCTCGTGAGACCAAGCGAAAGTACACCTGGTGATTTCACCATATCTGTCAGGTATGTTTTTTTATTTACAAATTGAGTTTATTTAGATTTACTACTTTGATAGGGTCAGTGACCGGACCATTCCCAATTTAACACACCATTAACTCAGAGTCTAGTCACATATTGACTAGTGGATGGGTTTTATATAGAGATGTTAAAACATTTTGATAGAAAATGTCAATTTTTGAAAGTTTTACGGAATAACGAAAATATTATAATTGTATTTCTCACTCAATCAGCTAAGATTGCACAACAAACCATTTGCAATGTTACTTATCTCACTTGCTTTATTTTCATGAAAGTTTGTCAACAAAAGTTTTGGAAATTACTTTTTTTTGAAATATTGATTCTAAAGCTTTTTTGAAGTTGTGATACTAAAGAGGAAGGGTGGGTGAGTGGGAAGAAACAATATGTAACTACTGTAATCCCTGTAATGTACGTGAATTTTTTGTTATTTTTTAATTTAAATAATTAAATAGATGAAACTGTGACTTATCAACATCTATCAGCTGAAACAAAACCCTTTTTCTGTCCGGGGTCGATGCGTGTGGCATCGGTTGTTTATTTATTTATTTTTTTTACTGATAATAAATATTGTAGAGAAATCTGTTTTCAAAATTAAATTAAAACATTAAATCTTTTTTTGAATCATTCTTTGCTTAATTTTGTGAGTCTGTTTCATAAATCTGTTTTTAAGCATCTGTATTAAACTTGAAAGTAGAGTTGATAGCTAAAAAATGTGGTAAAGAATATGCAGTGGTGTAAATCTTGAGCCACCTGTTATGTAGTGGTTAGAGCGTTTAGTTGCTAATCCATACACTCTTTTTTGTTTTTGTTAACATGTTTTAGCTATGTTCTAGCCATCATCAGAATCTTAAAAAAATGCTGTGTAATCGCAATTAAAATTAAAAATGTAGGGAATGTGTGAAGAGTAGTTTGTGTAAAGAATGAAACATGTGACATGTCTAATGAGGTTACAGAAATAGAATAGTGGTTGAGTTGAACATTAAGGTTTTGATTTGATTTGGTTCATTGGTTTTTCCAATTAATGTGTAAACAATCAATTTTCAAAAACTCCATGTGTTTATGTTTTCGGAGGATTTTATAGGTCAGTGAAACGTCTTGAAATTTAGGTGAAAATGGGATGTTTACATTTAAATTGATTTTTATAGGAGTGAAGAATGTACATAGAAAATTTCATGCTTTTGAAGTATTTTTCCTCAGCGTTTGAAGTATTTTTACAGTAACTATAAAAGTGTGAGCCAGTCGATATTATATACTCTTGCGAAAATATAAAATGTCAAAGTATAAAAACTGTTTATTGAAACAATGAAACAAATTGCAACATATTTTCACAGCGGTGTTTGTTGAGGTAGTCAGTTAAGCAGTATTATGGTAAATTGTTTCAGAAACCATGGACAAGTTACACACATCAAAGTAGAGAATGATGGAGATTGCTACTTGCTGTCAGGAAGTCCTGATCCGTTTGCGACACTTGTATCGTTAATTCAGCATTACCGCAACACACCAAAGTCAATCAAGGAGAAACGTAAAAGCTTCATTGAACTGCTTTACCCCCTGCGATCAATTGATCCTACTGTTGAAAGGTGAAATTAAAGCTTGTAGATAGACTATTATTCTTTACTACCAATAAGACCCGTGTGCAAAATGCACTCATCACTACTTTATCATCATTACGTCTAAGACAAAGAATAACTGTGTGAGCCCACTTTTATGAGATGTTATATAAATATATACCCATTGCGGTAATAAAAAAATATCTTGCTCGCTTATTTAAAGGGATTTCCAAGTTCTCATACATATTTAACATATATAAATAAAAATCTAAAAAAAAAGAATCGAATTTGTCCCAAACATAACAAATAACAACCTAACTAGTTATTCTGATTCTGAAATTGTTGTTGTTCAATACGACGCTTTCTCTTTGACCTTCTTTCCGCGATGTTTATTTCTAACTAGGGTTCAGACCTCATTGTCTGTATAAGGCAAAAAAGTGAGGTAATCATTTGTTGTGACGTACATGGTACGTAGTTTTGATGTATGAGATTAAGCCGTATAGTTTGTAAGCCGGTTTCTGCATATATTTGTTGTAAGCGCTACAACTACTTTTGCGTGATGAAAAACAGCGTTTATAAACGAGCACTAACTGGTAAGAAACAAGTCATGGCTCCAGTCTGCACTGAAACAAAAGATGATATCATTGAGCGATCGAGAAAATATTCACGTCTTCACACAATTTGATTTAGTTTTTCTTCTGTTTTGTGGTCATTGTTAAACGAAATGTTGGTTTTCCATGAGTTGCGATTTGTTTCTTACTTTTTTTAAGCCCTCGATTGTTTAACCTGAAATATATTGTATAAATTTTTAACATTTTGGTGCTTCAATATTTATTTTTAAGGGCACAAATTTTGCTTCATTTTTATTGCTCCCTCCCCATCTCTCCTGCTTCCGCCTCTTCACTTCAAAATTGTTCATATATTCCCATGATGTAATAACTTCAGAATCTCCGCCATCATCCTAATCTTTAAAGGTAACATAAACTCCACTGGGTTCTGGAAATTCCTCCCTTATCTTCGTGACGAACAGGCTGCTATTATTCATTGTACGTAATGGCCAAGCTTTATTTAGATAAGCCAACTAAATTGGTGATATGCTGCGTATCGATACGATCTGAAATAAAATATCTAATGCAAACAGGGGTATGTTATCTCTAGGAAGAAACCCTCTCCGTCATTCAGACCTACCATGCATGTCCACAATACATATTGATTTAGACATACAGGCGCAAAAGATTCCTGCTGTGTGACACAAGAGATGTCTGGAATTTAAATTGAATACATTGAAACTCGTTTTCTGGATGAGCTAAATTATGCATAACGTGTGAAAACACCTGGGAAGTCATAAAGAAAAAATGGACAGAACAATTTTCTGATATAATAACGAAGCAAATCACAACAAAGTTAGTAAACAGATAAATATTTATAGTAATACCATCATTAAATTGAATTTGGTTGATTTCACGGTGATTGATGTGTTCAACGATTGACTCTTCAATGTTTGAAATTTCACTGCCGTCCACACTTTCTTTATCCTTATCATCTTGTTTCTTATTTTTCGGTTTATTTTTTGTTTGACTCAAAGCGATAAGGTTGAACAGACATTTATATTCCAAAAGCAAACAATACACAACAATGTTACATACCTTGTACGTCACAGGTTGCGTTATACCAAAGAGGTTTGAACCGAGGTAAAGATAAAAAAAGGTAAACATTGTGAAAATTTTAATGGCGCATAAAACACGAGACTTTCTTTGTTGTTTTAGAGGATTAGAGATAGCGACTTTAAAAACAAGTTTTTATCGTATTATTTTTTACATTCGGTTTTGAGTTATTGTAATAAAGTATGTATGAGAACTTGGGAATCCCTTTAAGCAATTGGTGTCTTTCAAATAAAAAGGGATTTTTTTGTTTTCACTTTTTTGGAATGTGTCTCTTAATTATTTCGATGTGTTTTAGCGACTTTCTGTTGTCTTATTCAAGAAAACGTTGGTAATATAAATAGTTTAAAAAAAAAACATTGGTTGTACGGCTTTTGCTGTGCTTTTGCTAAATTGTAGGGAGAAAATGTGCTCAAAATCAAAAGGGAACGACACAAACATTGATAATATTATATAAATTGATCGTAGATGGTACCATGGAACGGTTGGATCAAAAGAGGCAGAGAGGCTACTATTATCCAAAGGTCGTAATGGTAGCTATCTCGTTCGTGAGAGTAAGAGCCAACCCGGTCAGTTTGCATTAGCAGTAAAGTGCAATAATGCAGTCCAACAAATAATAATTAAACACGTCAATGGTAAATTCCAAGTTGGTCCTGGTTCTTTATTTCCATCCTTACAAGAGCTTATTGAATATTACGTGAAGAATCCAAAATTAAAAGTCTTCAAAGATCAATCTCCTATTGTCCTGAAGGAGGTAAGTCATTTGTTGGTTTATTGGAAATCCTAAGCGTCACTTTTATCATTTTTGCTGTAGAAATTGATTTGTTTCGAGAGGAGATTATTTTGTTTCGTTATTTTATATGTTTCAAATTTATAAATATTACTAAACAATATTTTAATGTTTAATTCTAACCTTGTATTTAACTAATAATTTGTTGAGATAGAAGAAAATTATTCTGCCGTCTTGAAGCCCCTGTTTGTTTTAGCCTTTTCAAAGCACAAGCTTTGTCGCGTCTACGATTGACGAACGAATTAAAGTCTTGCACAAACAAAATAAAAATGGTGTGACTGGTTTTCGAGAAGAGTTTGAAGTAAAGTCATTTCTACATGTAATTAGTATGTGAATATGCTCTTTTCAAATCTTTCCAGCAACTACAACGATTCGATCACAACGAAGGCGTGTACACGATGAACGACGGTCAAACTGACGAGAATAAGTGGAAGAATAGGTACAAGAATATACTGCCTTGTAAGTGTTCTATTATATCTAATTCATATATTTTTTAAGATGTATATTTATTCTGTAGATGATCACTCAAGAGTGCGGCTCAAAGTGTCAGATGACAATGAATCTGATTACATAAATGCTAATTACATTGATGTGAGTGTTTGATGTTTCAATGAACAGTAAATTACATTGATGTGAGTGTTTGATATTTCAATGAACAGTAATTACATTGATGTGAGTGTTTGATGTTTCAATGAACAGTAAATTACATTGATGTGAGTGTTTGATGTTTCAATGAACAGTAAATTACATTGATGTGAGTGTTTGATGTTTCAATGAACAGTAAATTACATTGATGTGAGTGTTTGATGTTTCAATGAACAGTAAATTACATTGATGTGAGTGTTTAATGTTTCAATGAATGTGTGATTCGTGTTTGTTGCAGGTTGAACTTCAGAGCTGGAAAGTGAAATACATTGCATCTCAGGGTTGCTTGAACTCCACGAAGAACAGCTTTTGGACGATGGTTTACCAACACAACTCCTCTATTATTGTCATGCTGGCCAATGAAATGGAGGGAGGGAAGAACAAGTGTGCGAAGTACTGGCCGGATCTTGGTACGTTTATTTGGCTTTGCTCTGCACACACTTTTTTCATTTAGTCTTTGAACACACAGGTCTGACTGCAGAATATGGCAAAATAGTGGTGGATAATATGCTCGAACACAAAAACAATAACTTCATTATGCGGGAACTACGCGTTTATCATTCAGATAAGGTTCGCGCAATTAGGTTTTTATCACTCTTTGTTCATCTGTGTTGTTCAGGCGAAGAAAGCTCCACACATGATTCACCAATACCATTTCACTAAATGGCCGGACCACGGTGTGCCCGATGACCCGGGTGTTGTCCTCGGTCTTCTCAATGAAATTCACATTAAACACAGCTCATGCGGTCGCAACTCTCCCATCGTTGTGCATTGCAGGTAACTTGTTGTTTCCCCCAGAGAGTCAATTTAACCGCTTCTTTTAGTGCTGGTATCGGACGCACAGGTACGGTCATGGTTGTTGACATACTCATGCATTTGCTCGATGAACAAGGTATTCTTACTATACTCTGCTATGATGTGTGTGATAATCGAGACGTATCGCAGGAATGGATGCTGAGGTTGACATTCAACGGACCACTCAGTTACTGCGTACACAGCGTTCGGGAATGGTGCAGACAGAAGTAAGAAAACCATGTTATCTTTCCCATTATCGACAAACGCTCGTTTCAGATTCAATACAGGTTCGTGTACGAGTCGATCAAACATTACATCGATACAGAGAGGAAGCGAGACGCAGTGAAAAAACAGGTAAACACTGCAGAATATTAACGAAACCATCCTGCTCGCTAGTTCTCTTATGGACAGATGTTCTTAGAATTTTTTGTTGTATCGTTCGATATTGTTACTGACTAGCTGGTCGGCATCGTAGAGTTGTCAAACAAAGGCAGTCATGTGTTGAGAATAGCAGCTTGATTGATTTACAGGACCACAACGTGGCAAGTTTGTACGGGAATATAGATTTTTCGCTGCATAAAAGAATGAACGCCATGACAACAGACAGGTAGAAGCTCATTAGTGCTCATAGGGGTCTATATAAGTATCATTCACCTTTCCTTAGCAACGAAACTCGGCAACATATCACAAGAGCGCTACCAGCATCTATGCGGGTGATTTATATTATGCTAATATCAGAACAATAGTTGGAAAATTGTTCCCCATAGAAACGCACTTCATGTCTTGTATTTGTTTGAGTGTTTCTGCTTCAGGATTTAAAAAGATCCTCTCCACCTCAAAGATCGAACGCCGTGAGGTGAGGTCTTTAATCTAGGGGGCATTCAAATAGTACGTTCGTCCGGAGAGGGGGGGAGGGGGGTCAGTGATAAAGCGAACAAAAACGAACAATATTTAGCGTGGGGGGGGGGGTGCGCACCCAAAACAAACGTTCGTTTTACTAATTTCTCATATAATCAACAACCGAGTGTAAGAACATTCTTTTAAAGTACAGCGCGCCATGTCAATCGAATTCGATCGAAGGAGTGCTGTAATGCAAGGCATTTCTTATGGCGCATCATCGCAGCTGCACTAGGTCAGTACGAACTGCATAAATACGGACATATACCGGGCTTCAACTTTTCTGTCATCGACTGACAATTTAGATCGAAAGGGATAATATTGCAGCGCTCTTTCGGTCGAATTTGATTGAAATGGCGCGCTGTCGAGTCCGAAGGCCTCGAAACTAACGTGTCATCGAAGCCTCCTCGTCCAGTGAAGACGATGATGATCCAGCGGAAGAAGTATCAGCAGAAGATTCCGCCAGCGACAATGACAACAGAATGGACGTTCATGATGACGACAAAGTGCCCGTCATGATTAGATTCTACAATCTCCATTTGCCGAAGAGGAAAAACTCATTGTTTGATTGATGATTTGTTTGATTCAACATTTTATGTACCACAACAAAAAGCTTCGCTGGTATTTCCCTGACACTAGAAAATTACAGAAAGCAGGGGGGGGGGTATGGGTGAAAACGAATGTTTGCAATGGGGAGGGGGGGGGGTTTAAACAAAACAAACAATGACGAACAAGGGGGTAAAAAATTTAGCACATTTGAGCGAACGTACTATTTGAATGACCCTCTATTGGATTTACCTTCTACCTGTTTCCGCTAATTCAGAAATCGCGTCCAAACCGACCCGCTAGTAACGACGCAAAAACGTCCGGTACCGAATCCAAGAGACCGGAAATAAATTAATCGTAAATTATTTTTCTACTTTTTGTAAAAAAATTCTTAGTTCATATTATTTTTGTACTTGGAAATATTGGAGTTATTTTTACTACTCTGTTGTGCGTTATATATACATTTTAGATTTTAATATATCTTGCTGCTTGGTTGAACTTCTTTGTAAGTTGGTTTATACAGCTATGAAAGCCTTAGATTGCCTTTTCAAAACATTGTGTAATACTAATATATATAAGTAAGACTTTCATTTCGTTGCATTTACGATTGATCAGCCATATTGCATCCTAACTTATGTTTAAGGTCTTTCAACGGATAACGTTTTGACTTCCGTAGAAGCTTGCTATACTTATGCTTTTCACGCTTTATTTCCAGTTATCAAAGGAAAAAGAAAATGTTTTATACCACTGACCGTATTCTTTGCATACTGTAAGAAATCCAATAGCACTCTGAAAAGCCGGTGAAAAAGCACCTAAAAATATGTACATTGACAATCATTTTGGGTCTAAAATTCCAGCTTTTCCAGTCTCCACAACTTGCATATATTTTTCAGTTTTTCCAGCCTACATAGCACCCTGATTTTTTGAAATTTAACTGTCATGTTAAAATCATGTTTTATGGTTGAGTTATTTTTGAAGTCAAATATATGTTTAAAAAATGTTAAAATTAACTTGAAAAGGTAATAATAAATACAAGTAATATTAAAGGGAGTACGAGTATAAAAGGAACTTGAGAGTACAACGAAACGCTTTTTTGTTCTCCGCAATATTTACATTGAAAAAATAAATTATTACATTAAATTATTTGCAAATAAATACAAAATGTAGAAAAATAAGCAGAGTCATCTTAATCTGTTTTCTTTCGGCATTGTTCGTCCCACCAATGGTAAACATCGGAATCTTCTGCGATATCCTGCGAATTAAATTTGCCGGTAAGGTCAGACTTTATCTCGGTGCCGTCAAACTGGTAAGCGTTCGATAAGGAAGGCGCATCGTCGACGTCACTGTTCAAACTCTCCATCGTAAAACGAGAATCCGCCGACAAGCCTACACACATTGAAAGTTAACTTAAAAAAGAAGCCCAGCCTTCCAATTAGCTATTTTCTTACAGAATTTGATATAAAAACTGTTAATAAAATCATAGATTCAACAACATTTTTCAGAAGGAATAGCTATCATGCCTTATATAAAACATCATTCCATACCTGAGACTTTCCTCTCCACCAAATTTCTTTTTCTCAACTTTCTTTCGGCGATTATCTTCACAACCCACTCTCTGATCGTCTCCCCGGCCACCTCTTCTTTAATAGACTCCTCCAACTGCGTCCGCGATAAACGTTCCTCTAACTGCAGGTTTTTACTGATGTCTATTTTCTTGTACGCCAACACAAAGAGGAGGTCGTGAAAGAAGACATTCTTCCCGTTGCGCACCTTTTCAACCTCGGCGCACATGCATTTGATGAGAAGGGGATGCACAGATTTCAACTTGTACAGTTTCAGCTTAGCTTTTAGAGCATGTATGATTTGTTGTGCATCGGGAACGCTGACCGACCCGCAGTTCTCTTGGTCCTGATCCTTCCAAGCCTCCTGAAACACGCGGATGTCCTGCTGAGACATGATCGGATCGTCGTCTGTCGAGTAGAAGATTGAGAAGTTCTCGATGACAACGGCAATGAACAGATTGAGGAAGATGTAGCTGATGATGAGATAAAACGAATGGAAGAATATAAGAGAAGCGGCGTAGTTGCCACAATTGCTGTGCCAGTAGCTTTTGTCTTGTTGTATCTTACAGTAAGGCGGTGACAAAGAGGCGTCATGCATCAGTTGGTTCCAGTTCTCGCCGGTCGTCACTCGGAACATGAGTATCATTGCGCTCCAGCTCGTTTCGAAGTTCGCGTGACGGTTCAACGAGAGGCCGTGTTTGACGGCACCAAATAGAATGACGCCGACGAACGCATAGCAAGCCATGATCATCAACATGACGGCGATGGTGTAGAAGCTCTTGGTGAGACTCATAACAACAGTCAACATTAACATTTGTAAGTCGTTGTGTTTGCCACAAAGCGAGAGAAAGCGAAAGATAAACAAAACCACTCCGAACTGTCTGGAAGCGCCGCATACAACAGCGTCTTTAACACCACAAGTTGACAACGTCCATATGGAGAATACAATACCGAGTAAAGTCAAGACAAAATCAAAGCGATTCTTCCAACTCAACCAATAGCCTTTGAATGAAATAGCGTACACTTTTAACATCATATCAAGAAGAAAGTAGAAACAGCAGCCAACTGATATCGAGATCAATATAGACATCCATGATTCGTTATCCGTGGGTTGCCACTGACCTCTGCATAGGGCAGCGACATTAAGGAAGACTACGAGAGCGTAGAAGCGGTTGTACCATCGATCGTTGAACATATCGTAGAGCTTGGCCTTCAACACGCTACAATTTGGACGGCTCGGTATGTGCAGCGGTTGTGTCAGTTCGAGTTTTTTCTTCAAATCCTTCCATCTTTTCTGCTCGACTGTGAGAAGGGCCGTTCCCTTGATTCCATTGAAGTTACTCACAATCACGCCAATGAATAAAGTAAGCCCTAACACACATGCAGTCACTACAAAAGCGTGCGGGTACATGCCACCAAGCCACCCGAAACGCTCCTGTAGGATGTCGCGTATGTCTGTCCATCCTTCCAGTGATAGCAACTCCAACAAAGTTAAAAACGCATATCCCATGTTATCAAAGTTGAAATTGCGGGGATTTTGATAAACCATTGGTACCAACATCGTGAGCGGTTCGCCAGTCACCCCTTCTATATTTCTAGGCGAAGCGACGCTTGCTCGGAACCTTCCTCGACACTCTGTTTCGTTTTTGTCGCTCATATCATTGCACTTCTTCAATCTTCCACCGAACGTCTGTACTCCGTAACTCGCGAAAACGAACATTACTACACCTTGCAAGATGGCAACTTTAATGATATCTCGGTAACCTCTCAACAATACGTACACCACCTTGCGCAAGGGTGGCGCTAATGTGATGATGCGGAGAGGGCGAAGGGCGCGAAACACCAGGATCCATTGGGGGCCGGACAAATATGGGATTAAAGTTGGTTGCCATATCAAATGAGTAAGGCTGACAATGTATATGAAGACATGCAACACACCTCCAACATCTTGAATGAAGGCGTTTGGAGTGAGCAACAACCCATCAGCAATTATCTTTAAAGCCAACTCAATAGTTGTAGATATAACGAAAATATATTCGATGGTAGCTAGGACGCGGTAATCGAACACACGGGTTTCTGAATTCTCCCACATCATAGCTATACAAGAGACCTGCGTGAAGACCAGCATCACCCATTCCAAGTAAGTTTGCGAACCAAAATATCTCTTCACTCGATCGAAGGTAAAGGCTCCTACCTGCGTGCTTTTGTTCTCCGCATTGAAAGCTTGATAGCGGGCGTGAACTACCCTTTGTACGAAGCGGCGGAGAGGGTGGTGAGGTGTAAAAATAAACAGAGACTCCTCAAAAGTCGGATGATTTTCAACCACGTAATCAATACGCGACTTCTTTCTTAATTCGGCCTCTTGTAGTTTCTCTCTTACTAAATCAACGTCAATATCTTGAACGGTTTTAGTGCTCGTTACACTTTTCGACTTTTCTCCTCGCTGAAGCGTGGAGCGTTTCTCGTTCAACTTGAATCCAAGCACAGATTTTAAAGGGTTTACGGTGTCATTCTTTGCATTCGTTTGTGAGTGTATTCGCGTAGAGTTTCGACGCATTGACATCATCATTAACGATTTTTGGGATGTGTTTTCAGAGCTACTATTAACACTCGATCTTTTGTTATGCACTTCCGTAATGAAAGCGCTGACGCTGGACTGTTTGCGTAAATGGGACAGGAAACTGTGCTCCGAAGGTTTATTTTCAACATAGCTTAACTGAATATCCTTATCACAGCTATTATCAGGCTGGTTGACATTTTTAAACAGGGAAACGTCCGCTATCAGAGGCGTTCCATCATCTATATCCTCCATCGGCGATATGAACTTCCCAACAAAGTTCTGGCGTACACTTGGCAAATTACAATCGTTCACGTGATCCAACCTCACAACTTTGGGACGTGGTTTTAACAACTGAAAGAATCTGATTCGATAAGGCAGAGATTCTTTTGTATCAGCTTCTTCAACGCCCTGTCTTCTTTGCTTTATAATTTTCACTTCTTCTGCCAACTCCAGGTTGTCGAGAATCAACGCCACGAATATATTTAAGAGAATGGTGGCGGCAAGCAGATGAAATGAAATGAAAACTATAAAAACTAAAGGGGAGTAGCCCAGCTGACCGCTCCATAGCAAACCGTCCATCACACTGTTCCAGTTCTCCGTTAGGAAAACCTGAAAGATTGCCACTGTAGAATTGGGAAATGTTCCGAAGAGAAATTTATCGGAGGGCTGGACTTGATTGACAATCAGCTCGATTCCACAGAACAACTGCAATGCGACACCAGACGCCATGAGAAGAGCACTAAGTGAAAACAATAATAAACTTCCAATCTTCTTACCGCTGCCAATGATTCGTTTGAGGAAGCAGGTGAGCGTTGACGAAATGAGTAGCAAACGGAACACTCTCAACACTTGAAACAACGCGAAACCATTCATTCCTTTCAAATAAAATGGCAAAAACACAGTTGAGCCAACACAGAGTAGCAATTCGAAGCGGCACACTAACAGATGACAATAATGTCTCACACCCATGGCAATCATCTTTAGAATGGCTTCAATATTGAACACAATTGTCAACACTGTCTGTAAATAGTACACTCCCTTTTTGTCGTAAAACCATGTATGCATTATGGAGTCCGCTAAGATGCACAAATAAATGGAGCCTTTAAAAGTTGGACTGCTAATCACCACAAAAAGGAATCTCGAAACAGCATTAACCGGCACCGATTGTTCAATGTTTATAAATTCAAGATTTTTATCAGATCTTTGCAGGATATTCTTCTTTGGCTGTTTCATGGCAGAGATTTTACTTAAACGACTGACTCTCACACGCAGGTCCGCAAAGGCCTCTGTGATTATAGCAATGAAAACGTTCTTGACAAGCCAGGCGATGAAGAAAATAACAGCTATGTAATAAACAACCGCGAATGCAAAATGGCGCGTGTCCATAGCGTCATACATCATTTCCGACCATCCTTCCATCGAAGCTGCTTCATACACAGTTAATAATCCAGTGAATATATGCTCGAAATATCTGTGGTCCTGTCTGAAGTGTTTGAACTTTAACTCCCTGCACGCATAACCAGTCGGGCACTGAAAAGAGTGTGAGTAAACAAGTGAACAGCGGGACGCAGGAATCAAAAAATCACTCATCTTCGGATCGCTAACATTCGCGGTGCTTTTCACGCAATAATACTTCATTAAACCGAATAA